>VMDO01001772.1:0-191677 GCA_007922755.1 Pedetes capensis
CCAAAAAAAAAAAAAAAAAAAAAAAAAAAAAAATCTTAGGGATGATCCATAATGATGTAGTTCATGTTGTTGTTCTTAGGTTCTGTCAAGTGGGTGTCCAACTCATAGTGACCCTATGTACAACAGGTAAAACACTATTGTCAGTGCTTTTCTGCTATTCATAGGGTTTTCAATGGATGATTGTTTTTTGGGAGTGGGTTGCCAGGTCCTTCTCCCAAGCCTACAGCACCTGGTGTTCCCAGGATGTCTCCCATCCAAGTATTAACCAGGCCCAACCCTGGTTAGCTTCTGAGATCTGACCGGATCGGATGCCACAGTGGTACAGCTGCAGGCATAGTTCATGAAAAGCTGCTAAATATGATAGAATTCTAACTAAATCACTATTCAGAGAGCTATATCCCTCAAATGGATATATATATATATATATATATATATATACATACATATATATATATACACATACATACATACACACATATATGTATGTAGAATATATATATATTCTAGTTATACATTGTGGGCTGGTGTTTAGCTCAGTTGGTCATGTGCTGCTCTGTGTTCTCTGCGGCCCTGGGTTCGATCCCCAGTACCACATAAAACGGGAGAAGGACCTGGCAGCCCACTACCAAAATAATCAGCCATTGAATACTCTATGGTTATCAGGGAAGCACTGACAGCATGAGGCATGGCACAGTGTTGGGAAGTGTTTTATTCTGTTGTAGAGAGGGTTGCAATGAGTCGGACCCAACTCCATAACACCTAACAACAAGAAGTAACTTTTCAGTAGACAGAAAGCCTTTGAAAACTTACTGTCAAAACAGTGAGTACAATTAAAAAAAAAAAAAATTGAGCCTGAGTCACTTACTGTCTCAACTGACCCTAGCAATTGAGCATACAGTCATATTCCTGCAGGGCACTCAGTGAGTTCTCTCTCAAAAGTACTGGAGGAAGATTCTGAAAAACTCTAGGTGAATGATTCTCCTTTTTCAATATTTGTTATCTGCCATAAAAGTCCTCCTGCGTGTAGCCATACCACTGGGGCATTCGATTCTGTCAGGTCTTGGAAGCTAAGCAAGGTCAGGCCTGGTTAGTACTTGGAAGGGAGACGGCCTGGGAACACCAGATACTGTAGGCTTGGGAGAAGGACCCAGCAACCCACTCCCCAAAATCAATCCACCATTGAAAACTCTATGAATAGAAGAAAAGCACTAAGAATAGTGTTTTATCTGTTGTATGTAGGGTCTCTATGAGTCAGAGTCTGACTTAGCTGCACCTAACAACAACAATAAAAGTCCTCCATCATCATAGTTCTGTATTTGGCAGTCTGTGAAGTTGCTATGAGTCTTGGCTCTAAAGGCAGTATTTATTATAAGAAGGGCTGAATGAATGAATCCCTAAGCTTTGAGAGAAATTCGAAGGGTTGAAGTACATTTTATGTTACTTTGTTACTTGGTGAATAATTTGAGAGCAATGTCTTTCCAGATGAATCCTGTAAAAGCTGCTACCCCACACTTCTTCTGATGATTTAGGAAAACCTACAGTCATCAGCATCATGACTTACCTTTCAGAGGAGCAAGTGGATTCAGAGATGAGGATATGCAGTCTTACCACTTCCCACTGAAGAGGATAGAATTTCTGGTGTCTTCCCCATTCAACTCTACAAATGCACCTAACACCACTGAGTAGCTTTTGCACTCTGTCTGCAATGTAGAGGAGCTTCCGAGCAGGACAGGATGGGGTGGGGCCAGCCCTCCATAGAGGGGAGGATGTAAGGTCATCTGCTGTGGTTGGAGGACCTGAAATGTGGAAAAAAATAAATTCTCAGTGAGTGGGGAAGACTCAGAACTGCTTCTATGAGGACAACCTAAAGGAGTTAAAATGAAAAGAAGGGAAGTTGAGCAACTTGAGGCACTGCTGAAGTTGCATGTTATGAATTTATAGCTGAGTCAGTGCACAGACTTGTGTAACTTGATGCAGCAGCACCCACCTGCCCAGAAGGACAGAGCCAGGAGGTTGACTTTAAGCATCTGGGATTAGCAAGGAATTTTAAGAGCAACAGGTTCCTAGGGGCTGTTAGCATCAAGAAAGTGATTCTTAAATAGAAAATCCATCAGAGTCATGGGTAGGAAATATTTCAAAGCAGAGGGAAGACACCCTCAAGGATAGGTATGCAGTGGTTACAGACAATGGACTTCAGAGCACCTGTCACTCCCCACCTAGCTTAGGTCTATCCACTTGTCTAGCTTCCGTTTATACAGGGCTCAAGCTCTTGTTCTTCGCCAACTGATCTCCCTGGATTATTAAGACTTTGATTTTTTTGTTTCTGTTTTTCTTTTTGTTTTGAGATGAGGGTCTTGCTATGCTGTTCAGGCTGGCCTCAAACTCCTAGGTGCAAGTGATCCTCCTGCCTCAGCCTCTGAAATGCTGGTACTGAAGGTATGTGTTACTGTGCCCAGCTTTTTAATCTTTGTTTAATTCCACTATTGTCTCGCCCCTTCAAACTAGGGGGTCACATTGCAAATATCAATTATCTTACCTGACTTGGTTCCCAAATACCTAGACAACTCTGTTAGGCTTCTGCTGCCACCTAGTGGTCCTTGGTCACTTTACATGTCAATGGTGTGTATGCTAGGAAAGAGGCAAGGAGAAGCCAAACAGAGCTGGAAGGTACGGTATAAGCAGTTAATGGCTCTGGAGTTCACCATCACGCTAAAGAAAAAATCATTTGGTACCACTAATGCAGAATAGTAAGAGTTTGTATTATAAAAGATTTTTGGAGGTAGCCATCTTGACAAAGGAGCAGCATTAATAGAGAATAATCCCAAAAGGAGTGGCCATGGCTATACATAGGTGAAAAAGCCTAAAGAATATTAAAGTTGAAAATCAAAGAATTCAGAGCCAGCTAGTTATAAGGGCCATGTACATTTCCCACTCAGAGACAAGTGTCCTTTTGTTAGGGTCCATGTTTCAGTACTATTTTTTGTGTCCCATGTTTCCCAGTACATTGTGTATAAAATGTTGGTTGAGTTAATTGACTTAAATGATGAAATTTCACTAAGTGTGATTGTAGGGGATAGGGTGGGGATTACAACTATGAACTGGCTGACCTAACTATTACATGAGATATAGTTTCAGATACTTGGTTTTGTCAAGCCAAGCAGCTATTTTGAACTTTTCAGTGACTGCCCCTACCTGTCTCATTTAGGCAAATCTCCCCACACCTGGTACTTTACAGTTTCACATATATGCTCCTAGGGTAGGAGATCATCCTGGCTGTTGTGGGCTCATTGCCAGAAATGGGCACAGCACACTTAGCAATGCCCCTGTCACCTTCCCAGCTATTTAATTTCCCTTTGAACTTTCTATAGGCAAGATTTCCATTTAGGAGTTCTCAGTCTGGGGGTTCATGATCTTCAGGCCTTGGGTATCCCTGAAACCAAATGTAAAGTTTTCAGTTTGTAAGCGCCTCTCTCTTTGCCTGTCTGTTTCTCTCTCTCTCTGTCTCTCTCTTTCACACATACATACACACACACACACACACACACACACACACACACACACACACACACGCATAAATTCCCAAAGAATTCTGTGGCCCATGACAGAAGAGCTCTTCCTTAGGCAATAGGCAATTTGACTTCCTTTGATCCTCATACTTCTTCCAAGAAATTTGGAATTCCTGCTTATCTACTTCCTGAGTAACTTGCTGTTGACAACTTAGGTCTTTAACCAACCTGGAGGATTTCCCTTTTTCACTCCGCAAAGGCAAGATGGTTTCTAGGAGATTTTTTGTTTTCATTCTTTATTCATCAGTAGATTTTATTATATTTCTGCAAACTGAGAGCTCACCCCAAATCATCTGCTTGACTTCCTCTTGCTGACCCTCTGCCCTAGCTCCTGCATGGCTCATTAGCTCTAGAGCTAAAGTTTGCAGTGGCTACCTAGACTTGTAGCTGCCTGAAGGATTGGCTGCTATTTCAGATACTTGAAATGACTATTCTGGTTCTTTTAATTTTTAAGCCATCTTTGCATACTGACGTATCTGTAAGTTTGCTCCTTCCTTTATCTGCTATAATAATAGATGCTTTCCCTAATTTTTATTATATAAATTTTAAGACATACAAAATTAGAGAGTACCATACACTGAATATAATGTACATATATCTTAACTCTTCAGTCTCCCACTTTCTACTCTTCCCCCTGATTATTGTGACGCAAACTTCAAATGTCATATTGTTCCATAGCTAGTTTAGGCATTAGCAGGCAATATGGAGGAAAAAGTGATTCAAAATGGCTCCTGCCGGTCTGCCATGATGAAGCCACATGCATCTCTGAGAACATTGGAAGCACATTTTCAAATGAGTCCCACACCCTACTCAAGCCCTTGAGCCATTTACAAAACAAAGACCCTAGGCCCATACCACATTAGGCACACAGAGCTTCTGCCCAGGGCTGATGTCACACTGGTCATGCCCTAGTTTGAATAAAAATAGAGGGAATATGTGCCCACTCTCTCTTCTTCCTCTCTCATCCTCTCTTTTCTCTCCAGTAATTGCTCTTCTCTCTCTAGCAACCATGTGCATCTCTCTCTCTTCTTTGGGGCTCACTACCTTCTCTGTCTATCCAAGGCACCTTTCCTTCTAATAGCCTGCTTAACTTACCTGTTCTCAGACTTCTTCACCTTCCCCTGGGGAACAGAAACATCCTTATGCTGGTGCACCATGGGAACACAGGTTTTTTCCAGTTCCCTTTCCAAGTTCACCTACACTTCTCCAGGTGTCTCAGTTTTCCCTATAATTATTCTTTAAAGATTGCTGTTGTTGTTGTTGCCGTCGAGTCAGTATCCAACTCATAGTGACCCTCTGTACAACAGGGAAAACACTACTGTCAGTGCTTCTCTGCTGTGCATAGGGTTTTCAATGGCAGATTGATTTTTGGGAGGGGGTTGCCAGGTCCTTCTCCCAAGCCTACAGCTTCTGGTGTTCCCAGGCAGTCTCCCATCCAGGTACTAACCAGGCCTGACCCTGCTTAGCTTCCGAGATCTGACGGGATCGGATGCCACAGGGCTATGGCTGCAGGCTCTTTAAAGATGCACTATCTTTAATAAACCTTATCTATACTTGCTACTAGGGAGAAGGACCTGGCAATCCACTTCTGAGACACCCTCCCATTGAAAACCCTATGTATGGCAGAGAAGCACTGACAATAGTGCCGGGCATGGCACCATGTTGGAGAATGTTTCATTCTGTGAGTCAGACCCAATTGGACGGCACCTAACAACAACATACTTGCTACTATAACTTATGTGTTGGGTATAAATTCTTTTAGTCGCCGAATACAAGGACCAAGGTTTCGCTGCCAGATTCCTAGACCCTTGCCACAGACTTGCCTACCTGCACTCCACATGGCACCCCAATATCCTTTTATCTGTAAATATATCAGCATATAACTCTAAAAGGTAAGTACTCTAAATACCATACCATACTTAATAATTAAGCAAAATTAGCCAGGCCTGGTGGTACATTCCTGTAGTCCCAGTCAACCAGGAGGGGGAGGCAGGTGGATTGCAAGTTTGAGGCCAGAGGCAGCCTGTATAATTTAGTGAGACACTGTCTCAAAATGAAAAGTAAAAAAATGGGCTCAAGGGGCAGCTTAGTAGCAGAGCATTTGCAAAGCCCACATAAAACCCTGGGTTTCTCTTGCTGAGTACTGAAAAAAAAAAATTGCCAAAGTCATTCAGTGTTGAATAATAGGGGTTGAGGGTCATTCTTTGTATTAGAGAAATGTTACTTTCAAGATGAATGTGGTGGTATATACCTATAATCCCTCAGCTACTCATGAAGAAGCTGAGGCAAGAGGAACACCAGTTCCAGGTTAGCCTGGGCAACACAGCAAGACCCTGTCACAAAGTGGAGAGGGAGAGGAGGGGTGGAGGGAGGGAGAGAGAGAGAGAAAGAGGGAGAGAGGGGAAGGAAGGAAGGAAGCAAGGAAGGAAGGAAGGGAGGGAGGGAGGGAAGGAAGGAAAAAGAGGAACTTGACATGCTGTGTATGATTCTGAAAGACACAGAGAAGCACATCTGGAACATAGGGAAATACACAGCAGTGTGACACTAGGACACTTCATTTAGATCAAACAAAGATCCCATATAAGGAGATAATGGAAAACAAAACCTGAAAAACACCCTTGGCTTGTAGCTGGAGAGTCTTGGATACGAGGTGACAGGATTTAGATTTCACTGGTATGTATGTGTGGTGGTATGGAGGTACATGTCCCGCCAAAATTCTTAGGCTGGGACTTAGCCCTCCAGGGGATGATATTAATAGGTGGGGCCTTGGGAAATAGGTAATGAGGGCCCTGCTCTCATGAATGGGATTATGTCCTTACAAAGGGTTTGAGTGAAGCTGTTAGTTCTTCTCTCTTTTCCATCATGTGAGGGCATGGCAAGAAGATATCCTCACCATGACAGACAGGTTGTTGTTGTTGTTAGGTGCCGACGAGTTGAGTCTGACTCATAGCGACTCTATGTACAGCAGATCGAAACACTTGCCGATTCTGTGCCAGGCAAACGATCTTATTTATGTTTAAACCCATTGTTGCAGACACTGTGTCAATCCATCTGGTGGAGGGTTTTCCTCTTTTGCGTTGACCTGCCACTCTCCCAAACATGATGTCCTTCTCCAGGGATTGATCTCTCCTGACTACATGTCTGAAATATGTAAGATGCAATCTTGCCATCCTTGCTTCCAAGGAGCACTCTGGTTACCCTTCCGCTAGGACAGATTTGTTGGTTTTTTTGGCAGTCCATGGTATATTCAATAGACGTCTCCAGCACCACAATTCAAAAGCATCAATTCTTTTCCTGTCTCCCTTGTTCAATGTCCAGCTTTCACAACCATATGATGTGACTGAAAATACCATGGCATGAGTCAGACGCACCTTCGTCTTCAATGTGACATCTTTGCTTATCAATACTCTAAAGAGATCTTTTGCCACAGCTTTTCCTAGAGAAATGCGTCTTTTGATTTCTTGACTGCTGCTTCCATGGGTGTTGATTATAGAACCAAGCAAAACAAAATCTTGGACAACCTCAATCTTTTCTCCATTTATTGTGAAGTTTCGCACTGACCCAGTCGTTAAGGATTTTTGTTTTGTTGATGTTTAGTCGTAACCCATATTGAAGGCTATGATCTTTGATCTTCATCAGTAAATGTTTTAAATCCTCTTCACTTTCAGCAAGAAGAGTTGTGTCATCTGCATAATGCAGGTTGTTAATGAGTCTTCCTCCAATCTTGATGCCACATTCTTCCTCATAAATTCCAGCTTCTCAGATTATTTGCTCAGTGTATAAACTGAAGAGATAGGGTGAAAGTATATAGCTCTGACACACACCTTTCTTAACTTTAAACCACGCAGTGTTTCCTTGTTCTATTCGAACAACTGCCTCCTGGTTCATGTACAGATTTCTCATGAGCAAAATTAGGTGTTCTGGTATTCCCATTTTCCGAAGTATTATCCATAATTTGTTATGATCCACACAATCAAATGCCTTTGCATATTCAATAAAACATAAGATAGACATCTTTTTGATATTCTCTGCTTTCAGCTAATATCCACCTGATATCAGCAATGATGTCCCTGGTTCCCCGCCCTCTTCTGAATCCTGCTTGATTTTCTGGTAACTCCCTGTCTATATACTGCTGCAGTAGCTTCTGAATGATCTTTAGTAGAATTTTGCTGGTGTGCGATATTAATGATATTGTCCGATAGTTTGCACATTCAATTGGATCCCCTTTTTTGGGAATAGGCACAAATATGGATCTCTTCCAGTCAGTTGGCCAAGTAGCTGTTTTCCAAATCTGTTGGCATAAACATGTTAACACTTCCAGTGCTGCATCCGTGTGTTGAAACATCTCTATTGGTATCCCATCAATTCCTGGAGCCTTGTGTTTCACCAGTTCTTTCAAGGCAGCTTCCACTTCATCCTTCAACACCATTGGTTCCTCTTCATATGCAACTTCTTAGAATGGTTGGTCATCTACCAATTCTTTCTTGTATAATGACTCTGTGTATTCTTCCCATCTTCTTTTGATGTTTCTTGCATCATTTAATATTTTCCATGTAGAATCTTTTACTACTGCCACTCGAGGCTTGAGTTTTTTCTTCACTTCCTTAAGCTTGAGAAACACAGAGTGTGTTCTTCCCTTTTGGTTTTCTGCCTCCAGTTCCTTGCACATGTCACTATAATATTTGTTTTTGTCTTCTCGAGCTGCCTTCTGAAATCTTCTGTTTAGTTCCTTAACTTCATCATGTCTTCCTTTTACTTTAGCTGCTGGATGTTCAAGGGCAAGTTCTACTGTCTCTTTTGACATGTAATTTGGTCTTTTCTTTTTTTTTCTTGTCTTTTTAAGAACTTTTGCTTCTTTCTTGAATGATATCTTTTATGTCATGCCACAACTCTTCTGGTCTCCTATCATTTGTGTCTAATGCATTAAACCTATTTTTGAGGTGGTCTCTAAACTCAGGTGGGATATACTCAAGGTCATACCGTGGCTTTCATATACTTATTCTAATTTTCTTCAGCTTCAGTTTGAACTTCCATATGAGAAGTTGATGGTCTGATCCACAGTTAGCACCTGGTCTTGTTTTGACATTTTGTACAGGGCTTTTCTATCATCTCTTTCCACATATGTAGTCAGTTTGATTCCTGTATGTTTCATCTGGTGAAGTCCTTGTATATAGTCTCCATTTATGATGTTGAAAAAATGTATTTGTAATGAAAAGGTCATTGGTCTGACAAAATTCTATCATGCGATCTCCAGCTTCATTTCTGTCACCAATACTATATTTTCCAACTACTGAGCCTTCTTGTTTGTTTCCAACCTTTGCATTCCAGTCACCAGTGATTATCAGTATGTCTTGATTGCATGTTTGATCTATTTCAGATTGCAGAAGCTGATAGAAGTCTTCCCTTTCTTCATTTGTGACCTTAGTGGTGGGTGCATAAATTTGAATAATAGTCATATTAACTGGCCTTCCTTGTAGGTGTATGGATATTATTCTATCACTGACAACATTGTATTTCATGACAGATCTTGAAATGTCTTTTTTGATGACGAATGCAACCCCATTTCTCTTTAGTTTATCATTCCCAGCATAGTAGACCATATGATTGTCTGACTCAAAATGGCCTATGCCAGTCCATTTTAGCTCACTGATGCCTAGAATGTCAACGTTTTTGTGCTCCATTTCTCTTTTAACGATTTCCAATTTTCCTAGATTCATACTGCATACATTCCATGTTCCAATTATTAATGGATGTTTACAGTTGTTTCTCCTCATTTTGAGTCTTGCCACATCAGCAAATGGAGGTCCCTGGGGCCTTACTCCATTTCCGTCATCATGGTAGACTCTACTTTGAGGAGGCGACTCTTCACCAGTAGTCTTTTGAGTGCCTTCCAAGCTGGGGGAGCTCATTTTCTGGCACTATATCTGACAGTGTTTCTTTGCTATTCATAGGGTTTTCAATGGCTACTTGTTTCAGGAGTGGCTGGCCAGGCAGGTCCTACTCCCTAGTCTGTCTTAGTCTGGAAGCTCAGCTGAAAACCTGTCCACCATGGGTAACCTTGCTCATATCTGAGGTTACAGTGGCAGAGCTCTCAGCCTCATCACAACACACAAGCCCCCATAGTGCAGCAAACTGACAGACGTGTGGGGGGATAGGCAGGTTAGCTTAGGCATTATCAGGCAATGTGGAGGAAAAGGAGATTAAAATTGACTCCTGTCCTTTGGCCATGTGTGTCTCTGAGGACATTGGTAGGACATTTTCTAATGGGCCCCATGCCCTAATCAAGCCATTGATCCATTTACAAAACCAAAGATCCCAGGCTCACGTCACTCTAGGTGCCCAGAGCTGGACTCCCAGGGCTGATGTTACACTGGGCGTGTCTTAGTTTGAGTAAAACTAGGGGAAACATGCACACATCTGCTCTTTCTTTTCTTCTTTTCTTCCTTCCTCTCTTCTTCTTACCCTTTGCTCTTCTCTTTCTTTCTCTAGCAACTCCATGTACACCTCTCCCTTCTTTATCTAAGGTACTTTTCCCTCTAGAAGTCTGCTTAATACTGTCCTCTCTGACTTTACCGTTTCATGGGAAATAGAAGTATCCTTATGCAAATTCACCCAGGGAACCCAATTTTCTCTTCAAGTTTCTTTTCAGGTTTACCCAATCATTCTAGGCACCTCAGTTTTCTCTGTAATTATTTCTTAATAGTGTACTATATTTTAATAAATTTTATCTATAATCTCTACTGTAACTTCCATGTCGGGTATAAATTCATTTATATACCAGATATAAAAAACAGGGTTATGCTGCCAGATTCCTGGACCTGAGCTCCAGACTAGTTTGTCTGTTATCCTTGTGTCTCTCCTGTAACAACCAGACACAAAATTTGCTCATGCTATGATATTGGACTTTCCAGCATCCATAGCTGTAACAAATTTCTATTGTTTATAAATTACCTAGTCTAGGTTATTTTTTACAGAAGCAGGAATAACTAAAAGGCATTAGAGAGATTGACTGAAATTCTGATACTTTCACTATTTTTCAAATAATTTGTTTAAGTTATTGTTTATAAACTGTACTTTAAAATGTAGTAAGTAGGAGTAAGACATCACTGAGGAGCCAGTTGGCAGGGACCGGCTTGAGCAGAGCAGCAATGTGGGAGGTGAGGGCTAGACCATACAGTTCTGAATGGGAGAGATTTAGTACACAGGGGCAGCCCTGAAGTTCTTGTTCTGTGTACCAGTTGTTGCTGTTGTTGTTGTTGTTGTTGTTGTTGTTAGGTGCCGTCGAGTCAGTATCTGACTCATAGCAACCCTCTGTACAACAGGGGAAACACTATTGTCAGGGCTTCTCTGCTGTCCATAGGATTTTCAAAGGCAGATTGATTTTTGGGAGTGGGTCCGTCTGCCAAGCCTACAACACCTGTTGTTCCCAGGTCATCTCCCATCCAAGTACTAACCAGGCCCGACCCTGCTTAGCTTCTGAGATCTGATGGGAGCGGGCCACGGCTACAAGCATGTACCAGTTATCAACAGCTAAAGTGAAAGAGGGGCTGGGATTTAGCTCAGTTGGTAGAGCACTGCGCTGCAGTCTCTGAGGTCCCAAGTTCAATTCCCAGCACCGCAAAATTGGGAGAAGGACCTGGCAATCCACTCCCAAGTCAATCCCGAAACAGTCTGCCATTGAAAACCCTATGAGGGTCGCTATGAGTTGGATGCCAACTCGACGGCACCTAACAACAACAACAACAACAAAGTGAAAGAAGACAGATGCCTGTTACTGGACTCTAGTAAGTATCTCTTCCCTTAAATCTGTCCACTACACTATCCATGTCTGATCCTGGTCTGGGTACAGGAAGTTAACAGTATACCTGAATTAGACCCTGTGTGCAAAAAGTCGCTTCCCTCTGAAGTTGATCACTTAAATAAGTTGAACAGTGGAGTCCAGTATCAGAACAGTGTTCAGGAAGTATGATGGTACATACCTATAATCCTAGCACTCAGGAGTCTGAGGCAGGAAGATTAGGAGTTCCAGGCCAGGGTTACTTAGAAGGACCTTATGTAACAAACAAGCAAATCAACAACAAAAATCCACCCCATTTACTTACGTTAACAAGTGTATGTTTTTCCTCACTGAATCATCAAAAGGAAGAGGTTTTAAAATGCTGACGAACTTTTAGAAACACATCAATATTGGTCTCAGAGAACTGGTATAAGGATAAGACAAAACAACACACATAAAATGACCATCACTTCCTGGCACAGAGTGGACACTCATTATCAAGTTCCCTGCTTGCCATTTTCCTGCAGAAGGGAGTGACACAGAATAAGTAATTTCTGCCCTACCAGCTCCTCCTTGACCATCACCTCCCTGATAAATGAAGCATATATCTCCCCAATACTTTGTTTCCTTATTACCACATTCTTCATATGAAGTGGTTTCATCCTTCTTCCCTCCTGTCCCCTTCTGGACACCTGTGGTTTATTGCTACCCCTCTGTGATACAATGGCTCAAACACCACTCCGTTTCCCTGTAAGGGCTGATGGATGAGGGAGAAACAGAAGGATCCTTTCACCTTGCTCTGTGTAGTACAGCTGTTTTCCCAGGCTTAAGATTTCTTTAGGGTTTAATTTTGCTTTGTTGGCTTTGGTTTGGGTTAGTAGCCACAAATTGCTACTGACTCATATTTAGCTTCTAGCCAAAGGAAACCCCTGAGCTTTTTATTTTCCTGCGTGTGTGTGTGTGTGTGTGTGTGTGTGTGTGTGTGTGTGTGTTTTAAACAGAACTGAGTAAAGGACTTCTCCTATCCATTAATTTATATCTTGTTAGACTCACTTTCTCCATTTTAGCATTTAGCACATAAACTACCCTGTCCCATTACTACTCCACATATTTTCTTCAACTTAGATCCATTTTCCAGTGACATTCTTTATTGAAGACATGACTTAAATAGGATGGGAGCCAACACAAAGCCCTATGTCTTGCCACAAGAAGCCTCTTAACAGGTTAAAATAAATTCATTTATCAGCACCCTTTGGGGATGACAATTCAACCAGGTATGAATCTGTCTAATGGATCTAGAATCCAGTTGGCATTGTTAGATATTTTCTAATGAAGGATCTTGCCAAATGTCCTGTCCAAGTCCACGTACACAGTTTATGCTGCATTCACTCCATCTTCCCACATGGAAATCATAAGTGAAAATAAATCTACAGTAGAATGACTTTCTCTCTGTGAATACTGTAATTATCAACATCTGAGATGCACTGTCCCTCTCACACAAAGGTATCATGAATTTACACTCTTTTTCATGGAGGCAGTGTAGCACCTGTTTAGAGAATAAGATCTAGTCATAAATCTCGTCTCTTCTGCATAGTAGTTGTGTCAACATGGCAATTTGCCTCACAAATCTATGCCTCAGGTTCCTTATCAGTAAAATGTGGATAATAATAGAACTCATTCCATAGGATTGGTGTGAGGACTGAACAATTTAACATTTATGGACCATTTAGAAGCATTTCTGGCAACTTAGTAGGCAATATATGATCCTGAAATTCACATTTGGTCTGGAGAGAAAAGTATATGGAATTCTTAGCATATAAATAGTTTTGTCTTAGTTTGGGTTCTCCTGGGAGCAAACCCTGACAAGAATGTGAGTGGAAATAGTTTATTTGGGAAAAGAGACTATGAAATCATGGTTGAGAATTGGGGAAGAAAGAAAGAAAAAGGAAGGAAGTCAATAAAAGGCATATTAGAAGTAAATCATGCCTGCTGGGAACTGAAAGTTAGTTCTGTTGTGGTACTGTAGTGGAGAATATAGAATAGGTCTCAAGGTTGTCCTAACTGAGGGACCAGACTGCTAGGATAGCTAGCCAACCAACTGCCATTCATCTTTGGCTGAGGGCAGCTCTGGGGGTATTAACTCTCTTGTACTTCCAGCTTCTGGGGCCAATAAAAGGCCCCAGGCAGAGAAACAGAAGGATTCCCAGTAGTCAGCCTTCTGGGTGTAGAAGCAAGTCTTGAGGATAAGGGACCTAAGCATGACACTATCTGATATCTCACTAAGAGTAAGTGAAATTAAGCAGAAAAAATGCCTGGTCACCAAAGCTCTATAGCATTCTACTATGTAGAGGTGAGAAATTTGAGAGGAAACCAGCAAGGGAGATGGAGAGGCCAGTGAAAAAGAGTAACATCTTGGAATCCAAGATAAGAAAATGCTCCAAGCAGGAGAAAGCTCAACCAGCTCTACGAATACTGCAGAAAGGCCAAATGAAGGCAACATTGACCACTGGATTTAGCAACTTGGAAACTACTAGTGACCTTGACAGTCTTGGAGGTGTGATTCTGGATAGGAAGTAAGTCAAAAAGGGAAGAGAAATTGAAGACAGCCTCTACAGACAATTCTTTCAAATGGCTTTGCTGTAGAGAAATAGAATGGAATGATAGTGGGAGGGGTTTAGGGATTGTCAGCTGACTGGGTTGATCCAGTCAACAGGAGGGAATGGGATATGAATGCAACAGAAGGGGCTTCCTAAAGGGCACAGCCTGTTCATTCATCAGTAGTGACAGAAGGCAGAAGGTAGGGTCACAGATGCAGACAGGTGGTGGAGTGTGCAGAAATTCTGACATAAGGAAGTCAGCTGCTGATTGGTGACAGGGGAGGAGGAGCTGTTGGAAGATTGAGGAGACAGGAGAAGGTATGGAAAAGTCCCCCAGGATTGGTAGTTGAAGATAGAAATAGAGAAGAATGACCAAGCAGCACCAAAGACCATTTGAGATTAGTGGTCATAAACGTAAAGTAAGAGCAGGCAGCATGGTGGTTGTCTTTCTCTAGCTATGTGGAGCTGCCTGGGAGTGGGCATGAAAGAAATGTGAATTCAATTTAACCAACACTGAGTGTGCTTTACTTACAACTTCCAACATGTAATTTTTCTCCAGGAAGACAGTACATAGTAATTTGCTAAGAAATACTATTTTCTTGGGAATATAATCTTGAATTATATTCAAGTCTTGAGAATAGGTAATAAGCAAAGCCAGACCCACCCCTCCTCCAAAGAAAATTACAGAAAAGTGAAGCAGAAATTGTTGTCTCCAACCATGTTGAAAGTGTTTCTCCACTAAAACTGATCTGGGATCTAAGGCAGGAGATAATAGGTTAACCCTTTTACCCCCAATAAATGTTGTGAACTGGCTTTCCTCTCTGAGTCTCCAGCCTCTGATGGACCCTGTGGCCACCAATTTACTAAATACCAGAAACCAACATATCATGTAACTTTTTGTGTTGTAAATAACGTTCTAAGCAAGGAAGGTGTCTGTGAAGTTACTCCATCTTTCACCAGTAACAGTGTCTTAATTTGGACTTTTGGCAGGTAGAACTCACATCCTTTGATGAACCTCTGGTCAAAGGTTCTACTAAGAACACTCTTAGAGACTTGAACCTGGGTAATCGCAGCCTCTATTTTGGCCCTCCTCAAAGGGAATTAAGATAGTGTGGCTTTTTGTACTGGTATCTAGTTTTTGTCCTAGTATCTAGTTTTTAGTGCCTCCATAGCACTAAAAGACAGAATGTGTACAAAAGAGTAGTAAATATTGGGGTGAAGAATTTCCCCCAAAAAGACCTGTCCAAGCCCTCACTCCTGAACCTGTGAATGTAAACTTATCTAGAAACTAGGTCTTTGTACATGTAAGTTAAGAGTCCTGGGATGAGATCCTGGGTGAGCTCTAAATCTAGTGGCCGGCATCCTTAGAAAGGAGAAGGAGATTTGAGACTCACAGAGACACAGAGACAAAGGCAACATGTCTATAGATGCAGAGACTGCAGTGCTGCATCTGCAAATGCCAAGGACTGCTGGTACCCACCAGAAGCTAGGAGTCAGGCATGGATAAGATTCCCCCTCAGCCAAGGGAGAACCAACCATGCTGACACACCTTGACTTCAGACTTCTGGCCTACTGGACCAGGAGAGAATAAATTTCTGCTGTAAATCACCTCTTTGAGGATATTTATTATGGTAGCCCTAGGAAGAAGATACAGGGAGAGAACTTGTGTTTCAGGGAAGTAAAAAGCAAAGAGTTGGGGGAAATATATTGTAGAATTCTTATGGCTAGGGATGGAGACTGTGACAACTTGACGTTTCTGAAACTTTGGGATATTCCTGTTAGGTTCCATCTAGAAGAATGTGGCTCCTCCAGAAACCACACTTGCTGACAGTCTGGAAATCCTGTGGTAATTCTGAGTCCATTGTCCCATTTCCATGAAAGTGTAAATATTTTGTTCTCCAGGAAGTCATGCTCAGATGATTTAGCCAGCCTGATGGAGCCGTCCTGAAACCTAGACTTGCAGTAAGTCTGTGGTAACCCTGCCCTGGAGGAGGGCAGCCTTCTGCACATCTGTATGTCCTTGGATTCCTGACTTGTGGGATGACAACATAACAACCAATATTGCACTTTGATGCTTTTATTTAAAGGCTGCTTTTATTTATTCCCTTTCCTGCATTAAGTGCCCTTGCCCCACTCAGGGAGCCCTTGCTTGTCCTTGAAGACTGCCCCAAATATCTTCTGCTTTATACTTGAAATCTCAGAATTATGATTTCTTTTGTGTTCATACAGAACTGTGCATTTCTGTTAAAGGACTTATTAAATTCTATTGTAGCTTATTTTTTCATTTATCTTACTTGAAACACTGCAAAAAATCATGACATATTCATGTCTGATTCACCAGCACTTAGCCTAAAACCCAGGTCAATAAATACTTTTCATATAAACCAAGGAAAGCATTAAGTTAGAAAATCTACAGTAACCACATTCAAAGCTTTTCTAAACCATGCAACTGATATGATATAACTTCATCTACTTTAGATTTCAAGTCATTAGAATTTGTCCAAGGAACAAAGTTGCATAGAAATTAGTGTGCCTTCATGAGAAAAGAATTCAGTGAAGAATGATGAGGTGTTTGCTGCTTTGCCATTGTGGTCAGGGGTAGAACTTCTTCCCTGTAGATGAAAATATCATCCGCAGGATCACACACTCCTTGAACACATGGGAGGTAGATTCTTCCTACTTGGGATTAGAATTTAGAAAATGCTTTCTAGAATTAATCTCCAAAGAAGTCCACTAAACCATATTTCCTTCATCTGGTCACTGCAGAAAGCTGAAATGTTTACACCCGATAGTGTTCAATCTGATGTTACCATTCCATGGTTTGTCCAAATGTCTCCTTTTATCATGTTTCCTTTGGAGTTATACCTGGAATTTTATGCACTTATAAATATTCAGAATGAACCTTCATTGTAGAAGAAAAATAGGTGTTTCTCTAAGCTTATATATAAATAGGCTCCATTAAAAAAATTGAAAACATTTCAATGAACAGAAGCAGAGGACAGAAATATAAAAGGAAGTTCTGGGTAGGTAAGTGGCATATGTTCCCATGGGAACATGCAGTGGCTGCCAACAAAAACCATGGGAAAAGGCTACAGCCTCTTCCTATGACTCAGGCTAAAATCAAATTTGTAAAGGAGTCAAAATACACATGAATCATCCCCTCTCATTCACCACGATCATTACCAACTCCAAGCAAAAGCTGGCCAAGAGTCACAGTGAAAACCAGACTGTTTTGACAACTGTAGATGTTTGCACTAAATAATCTTCCCATCAAGGAATCTCAACAGCTTTTAACATCTACCACATAACACTGAAATTCTTAGCTTATTAAGACTCTCATAATCTGGCACCATCATCTTCCACCTAATTTCTGACCATGTCCCCATTTTGATCAAGATGGGCTTCTCTTAGCAGGGCATGGTGGTGCATGCCTGTAATCCCAGCGACTTGGGAGGCAGAGGCAAGAGAATCACAAATTTGAGACCAGAGGCTGTCTGTGTAACTTAGTGAGACCATGTCTCAAAAAGTAAAAAATGGGCTGGGGGTGCAGCTCAGTGGTCCAGCACTTGCAAAGCATGCACGTGCAAGGCCTGGGTTCAACCCTGAGTACTGCAAAAACAAACAAACAAACAGACAAACAAACAAAAAAGATGGTCTTCTCACTAAACTCCTAAACATTCATGACTGTACCCAATTCCAAAATTTTCTCATGCTCTTTGTCTCCTACTGTATTTCCCTTCCTCTTCATGTGGTTGAACCAATTTAGCCTTAAATTGCAATCCTAGTACTATCTGATCTTAGAACTTGTCATGCCTGCACACCATATTAGTTTAACCCTACTCTGAATGTCTATACTGCTACCCGAGAGCTAGAAGCACAAGATAATGTTTCTACTGAAATCATCCATCATTTATAGACATGCTTTAGTCCACACACTGTGCTAGTAGCATAACTGAGGTTTCTTGATCGTGTAGCTTTGTTTCCTTTGCTGCTCACCATTTTAAATTTTTTTCTTTCCCAAAGATGATCAAGACAACAAAGGGCTTCTTGCTCTTCTTTAATCTTATACTATGGAAACACTTTGCAATCTTCCTTAGGATAGGAAAGAATCAGTGGATACTAACCTGGTGAAAACTCTTAGGATCTTCACCTTCAACCACTTCCTAATTGAGGGCCCTCAGCTAAAGCAAAACAAGCCTCTTGGTTAAAGCAAAAGTTACTTTCTAACCAGGATAACACTGTACAGAGATGGGTGTATTGGTTTTAGACCACTTTTTTGATATCTAAATTGTGAATTCTTCAATAGGCATATCCATTGGTATGTGCTGAGTCTCATCCTAGGATTCAGGATGAGAGTATTTCTTATAGGATCTGTACCTGGCTGGGGAAAAAATGGACAAGGCTAAATTAGGGTCTCAAAGCCTCACAATACCAGTTTAAACATAAGATAATAGAATGTTTGCAATAATAATATCTTCTTAGTATCTGAAATCTTAAAGTGCTGTTATATCTAGGGAAATATCATGTCTGTATAATGAAATTGTTTGTAGATGCTCAGAAATTTAGCCTGCTATTTTTGAAAGTCATTCTTAGATCACCCATGAAATGATAGAATAATTCTGAGACAAAAGTTCTCCTACCTCTACTTGAACAAGGGTAACCATAGTCTATCCTTGGATGACTTTTTTCTTTCTTATCCACTGCATGATTATGGTCAGAAATATTCATTCCTTCTTCCCTTCCCCTCCACAAGGGGAATATCCTTCTCCTACTCCTCCACGTTTTTAGAGGTGGCCATATGACATGCTTTGGCAGATATGATACAGACTGACCAAATAGGGGTGTGAAATGTGCTTGAGTAGTTAGGCTTGTCCTGTTGTGCATCTGAGAAGAGTGTATCCTGACTAAACAAGAGCCTAAGGTGGGCAAGGACATATGGAAAAGATCCACTTAGCTGACCTGCATTTCTGAGAGATCAAATGAGTGTTATTGTAAGGTACTGAATTTTGGGATGTTTGTGGTACAAAATTTTTGTGGCAATAAGTAATTAATATACCATTTTGACCCTAAAATATGTAAATATTATACTTTCCTTCCAAGCTCCAGTGGCATAGTGTGCTGGGACAAATGGTTTAAATCAATCATTTTTCAATTCCTGACACCACATTTCCTTCTAAGTATTGGGAGCCCACAGAGAGAACTATGATGCCTCTATGTGTACAGGTACTTAATTGATTCCAAGTTCAGAGGAATCTAATTGTAATCCTTCAAGTCTCTTTGAATTGTTGGCCTGCTGAGAACTTGAAGGTAGGAGGTTACATCAGCTAAGGCCTGAGCAAGAAATCAAGTATATTCAACTTTGCGGTACAGTGGCTTTTTCTGTAAAGGAATTTTTAGAGATCTGTGCAGGATTAGGAATCTCAGAAGAGGGATGCTGAGTCTCCTAGTGAGGAGAAAGAACAGGGAGCTCTTAGGATCCCTAGACCTGAACAGGAGGGTGAGAAAATGCTGTGATCAGGGCATGGCTAAGAGTAGAGACAAGAGGGCTGTCCACAGTAGCTGTAGTTTTGGTGATGAAGCTGTTGACAGAACTACAGTGAAGCAGAGTGAATGGGAGGGAATAAATATCCCAACAGTTCTCTCCTCCCACTGGCCCAACAACAAGGTATTCTGAGCAATACAGTCCAAAGAGGTCAAGCTCCCAGGACAAAGAACACAGCAGAGACACAGAGAATGGATCTGCAGAGAATCAAAGAATAACCAGAACAGATGTTTATTAAGACTTGCCCAGGTTTCCTCAACCAAGAAAGCATGGGAGGAGACAGGGCAAGAAACAGAATTATGGTTATAGGAAATTGGTTATAGAGAGTTCACAAAATCTTTCATTCTGAATTGACTTCCAATAAAAGTGCAAGATTACAGAAAGCTGTAGCTTGACCAGTTGGTATCTGTGTGTAGCACTCTGCTGAGCTCACACATTTCTTTAAAAGTATCATGAGAGATATCTTCTGGTTTAAGATGGAGGATTAAAGGCAGCCTCCATATGACATGGTAAAAGAAACGAGTTAGAATAGGAAGGAATTGAGTCTTTTCCAAACAAAGAAGATTTAGAGAAGCACAAGAACCACACAGGAGACTGTTAGATGGACCCATGTTGAAGAATGGAGCTGAACAGCCAGAAGGAATGATCAGGACACATCTCCAGCCATGGCTTCCCATGGGGGAGGGGAAATGAAGCTCTCATTCAAAGACGTAAGCCCGACAACCCTGGCCACCAGACTGGCAGTCCCACAGGACAAGCCCACAGTCCTTAATGCCCTTGAACTCTTCCTGGGGTTTACTGAGGCAGTGGCTCTCCCTGACTGAGGGGTTCAACTTTGGAAAAGTGACTCTCTTTCCCATGCTCCAACTCTTAGAGGGCCATGTCCTGGCACCATCTGGAAAGGGAACCTATTGTGTGAGACTAAGCTACCCAAGGGGCCTGAAAACAAAGAATTATCACCTGTGGAGAGCCTAGGGGTGACTTGTCATAGCCCCAGAATGGTATACAGCTGCAGCAGGCAGGTACAGTGAGCAGGGGAGATGGGATGCTGACAAACTGAGAGGTTCAGGCAGCAAAAGGCTCGGGAAAGTTGCTCTGAGGCAAACCCCACACTCCAGAAAGAGGAGATGACTCCATCTCTTGAGAAGAACAACAAAGACTGTCAACTCTGAGTCATGGTCAGAAAAAAAGACTCCATTTTCAGCAGACTACCACCTCCCCCTAACAGACTCCAATATCAAATGCCACAAAAAGAAGATCCTCCAGTACTTTTTTCTTTTATTTTTCTTTTTCCTTCCTTTCTTTCTTTTCTTTATTTCTCCCCCCCCCCCCCCATTTCTTTCTTCTTCCTGTTGTGATGGGGATTGAATCCAGGGCTTTGCATCGGATAACTGCTGTGCCATGTGGAGTACACACAACCTTGCTCTTATATTTGCTTGAAGACCAGATCACACTGAATTGCACAGGCTGGCTCTGGCCTGAGGCTCAAGATCCTCCTGCCTCTGCTCCAAGAGTTGCTGGAGTTTCAGGAAAGCAAATCGGTGTCTGCTTCCTTGTTTTTTTGTTTGTTTGTTTGTTTTTGTTTTACAATTTTTTCTTTTTTCTTTTTCTATTTTCCCTCTTTCCATTGTTGATTTTCATTTCCTCACTTCCATTTTCACTAATGTAATTTTTATCTTTTATGTTTCTTAGTTTCTTTTCTTTTAATCTTTTTCAGCCTGCATGCCTTTTTATGTATCTCCCTTTTTCTATTTACCATACTTTAGGCTTACTACTTCTTATTGCTCTGCTTACATTCACCTAATTCTGTTTATACATAATTTTCTTTATTGTGTGAACATTTTTTAAATCTTTAGCTCCTTTCCCTCCCTCTTCCTAACATTAATTTCCTTTCTAGATCTTCATTGTCCTTTCACTTACATAATCCTTGAGGCATGCTTCTATCTCCCTTTTCTATATCCCCCCCACTTCTTACTTCAGGTTAATACTATTTATACCTTAATGCTAATTATGCTGCAATCTCATAACTTACTCTATATTATTATTATTGCTGTTTTCTGTTCTATGGGCATTGGTGGTAAAGTAGTTGACTGTTACATGATTTAAAGTGTGTTTCTACATAGGGTTTGGTCAGATATTGTATCTTGTATAGTGGTTAGTCTTCCTGTCTGGGAATGGCACTGGAGATTGTGATATAAAGAGAAAGACACTCACTCGAAAGATGCTCAAATAAAATAGCAAGTGATTTCTACTCAGACAGATGCAAAAATCACAAATGAGAAACACAAGAAACATGAAAAAGCAATGCAATGCATCTCCTCCAAAAGATCATGATTCTTTAATCATTGAATCCAAAGATACTGAAACAGCTGAAATTGCAGACAAAGAATTTAAAAGTCTATTTGCAAAAATGATCAATGACTTCAAAGAAGACACAAATAAGGAAATGAAGGAAGTAAGGAAATCAATATAGGACCTAGGTCACAAAGTCACCAATATAAGAGACAAAGTCTACGAAATGGATGATAAATTCAGCAAGGAAATTGAGATTTTAAAAAACAAACAGAAATGTTGGTAATGAACAACTCAATAAGCCAAATTTTAAAAACATAGCAGAAAAGCATCACCAGTAGACTAGATGAAGTAGAAGTAGAATATATAGGACGGAAGAGAATGTTGAGGAAATACTACATTCAAATATCAACAACAACAAAAAAGACAGATAAAAGAACATGACCACAATTTTCAAGAACTTTGGGACATGATCAAGAGACCAAGCCTTAGAATCTATGGGATAGAATCAGGAGCTGAGATAAAAATTAAAGGCATAGAAAAGTTATTTAGTGAAATTATAGCAGATAATTTCCCAAATGTGGGGGAAGAAAATGGACATTCAACCACAAGAGGCATTTAGAATACCTAACAGAAATGACCAGAAAAGAACTTATCTTTGACAGCATAATTAAAATACCAAGATTACAGAAGAAATAATACTAAAAGATGCAAGAGAAAAACACCAC
Organism: Pedetes capensis; assembly: GCA_007922755.1. Lineage (NCBI taxonomy): Eukaryota > Metazoa > Chordata > Mammalia > Rodentia > Pedetidae > Pedetes > Pedetes capensis. Next base: position 22,503 of record VMDO01001772.1, read on the forward strand.
CTCATTTATAAAAGAAACCCCACCAAAATTACATCAGGCTTCTCAACACAAATCATTAAAGCCAGGAAAAGATGAAAAGATATATTTCAAGCCCTGAAAATAAATAAATACCAACCAAAATTTTTATATTCATCAAAGTTATCATTTAAAATTGATGGAGAAATAAAGACATCCTAAGATAAGCACACATTAAAGTAATATGTGACCATAACACCAGCACTGCAGAAGATACTTAAAAGAATCCTACATACACAGGAGGAAGAAAGACAATCTCCACCACAAGAGTGCAGAAAACAATAATTTCATGGAAAGACCAAACTAAAGAGAACTAGGAAAGAATCATTCATGTCTAATTCAAAAACAAACAAACAAACAAACAAAAAACAGTAAACCAATAAGGGAGAAAAAAAGGAGAAAGAAAAGAATGAATAGTATATAAATCAACTAGTAAAACACCCAACACAAGAACAAGCAAATCTCTCTCAATAATAACTCTAAATATAAATGGTCTTAAGTCTCCAATTAAAAGACATAGTGTAGTATCCTGGATTAAAAAATGAGATTTAACAATTTCTGTCTGTAAGAAACAAATCTCACTTGTAAGGACACACATAGACTGAAAGTGAAAGGATGGAAATTGACATTCCAAGCAAGTGGGAATCAGAAAAAGGGAGGAGTAGCCGTCTTTATATCAAAGTAGATTTTAAGTTAAAACTAGGCTGAAGAGACAAAGAAGGTCACTACATATTATTAGGGAGAACAATAGTTCCAGAAGGTATAACAAATATATATACACCAAACATCAGTGCATCTAATTTCATTTAAAAACACTACTGGACTTAAAGGACATATAGGTCCAGATACAACAACAATGGGTGATTCAATACCCCACTCTCATCCATAGACACCAGACAAAAATATCAACAATAAATCTTCAGATTTAAACACCACAATAGATAAATGAACTTAACAGATATACACAGAATATCCCACCCCAAAGCTATGGAAAACACATTCTTCTCAGTAGCCCATGGAACTTTCCCCCCAATACATCACAATTTAGGCTAGAAATCACCTTAAAAATTAAAAAGAAAACAAAATAATTTCATATATTTTATCAGATCATAATGGAATAAAACTAGAAGTAAGGAGCAAGAGAAATTACAGAAACTATGCAAATACATGGAGAATGAGCAATACACTCTTAAATGGCCAGTGGGTATTTGAAAAAATCAGAGAGGAAATAACAAAAGTCTTAGAAGCAAATGAAAATAAAAACACAACCTACCAGAACCTTTGGGATACAGCAAAGGCATTTCTAAGAGGGAAATTTACAGTGATGAGTGCCTACATTAAAAGATCAGAATGAGCTCAACCAGATAACTAATGATGTACCTCAAGCTCTTAGAAAAAGAAAAAGAAAAAAAAAATCCTCGAACTAGTATATGGAAAAACTAATAAAGATCAGAGCAAAGTAAATGAAATGGAGACTAAAAGAACAATAAAATAATTGATGAAACAAAGAGCTGGTTCCTTGAAAAGATAAACAAGATCAACAATGTGTTAGCTAAACTCACCAAAGGAAAAACAGGGAAGACTCAAATTAAGAAAATCAGAAATGGAAAAGGGAACACTGCAACAGATACCAATGAAATCCAGACAATCATTAGAGAATACATTGAAAAATTATATCCCCTAAACCTAGCAAACTTAGACAAGATAAATTCCTAGACACAGAGGACCTGCCAAATTTAAGTGAAAAGGATATAACAACATAAGTAGACCTATAATGAGCATCAAGATCCATAGAGTAAGAAAGAATCTCCCAACAAAAAAAGCCCTGGACTGGATGGATTCACTGTCGAATGCTACAAGATCTTTAAAGAAGAATTAACACAAATGCTTCTTAAGCTATTTTATAAAATACAAATGGAAGATACACTAACACACTCATTCTATTGCCTTGATTACAAAATCAGATTAGGATATATCAAAAAAGAAAACTACAGACCAACTTCCATGACAAACCTAGATGCAAAAATCCTCAGTGAAATACCTGCAAATTGACTTCAATAACACATAAAAAGGATCATACACTATGATCAAGTTGGTTTCATTCTAGGCATGCAAGGCTGGTTCAACATATGCAAGACAATAAATGTAATACAGCATATAAATAGACTCAGAAACAGAAACCACATGATCCTATCAATAGATGCAGAAAAGGCCTTTGGCAAAGTTCAACATCCTTTTATGATAAAAACCTTGAGGAACCTAGGAATTGAAGGACCATACCTCAATATAATAAAGGCAATATATGGAAAAGCACAGCCAACATCATACTAAATGGAGAAAAACTGAAAGCATTTCCCCTAAAATCAGGAAAAAGACAAGGATCTCCACTGTCTCCACTGCTGTTCATTATAGTAACTGAACTATTAGCTATAGCAATGAGATAAGAGAAAGAAATTAAAAGGGATCCAAATTGGAAAGGAAGAAGTCAAATTACCCCTATTTGCAGACAGTATGATCCTATACTTAAAAGACCCCAAAGATTCCAATAAGATACTCTTATAGCTGTTAAACACTTTCAACAAAGTAGCAGTATACAAAATTAACATACTAAAAATAAGTAGCATGTCTTTATACCAATAATGACCAGGTGGAGGGAGAAACCAGGAAAACAATCCCATTCACAAGAGCTTTAAAAAAAATAAAGTAACAAGGAATAAATCTAACCAAAGAGATGAAAGACCTCTACAGAGAAAACCTTAAAACAGTAAAGAAAGAGATTGAAGATGACAACAAAAGGTGGAAAGATCTCCCATGCTCATGGATTGAAGGAATTAATATTGTGAAAATGGCTATGTTACCTAAAGCAATCCACAGATTTAATACAATCCCCATCAAAATCTCAATGACATTCTTCTCAGAAATAGAGAACACCATTCTAAAATTCATATGGAAGCACAAAAAACCGTGAATCACTGAAGTAATCCTGAGCAGAAACAACAATGCAGGGGGCATCACAATTCCTGATTTCAAATTTTACTACAAGGCTACAGTAACAAAAACTGTATAGTATAGGCACAAAAAGAGACATGTAGACCAATGGAGCAGAATAGAGGATCCAGATATAATCCCATGCAGTTACAGCCACCTGATATTCAACAAAGATGCCAAAAATACAAGTTGGAGAAAAGACATCCTCTTCAACAAATGGTGCTGGGAGAACTGGATATCCTCATGCAGAAGACTGAAACTAGATCCATCTCTCTAATCTTGTACAAAAATAAGTTCAAAATTGATCAAAGACCTTAGTGTAAAACCTGAAACTTTTAAACTGCTAAAGGACAACATAGGGAAAACACTTCAAGACATAGGCATAGGCAAGGACTTTCTGAAAGTGCAGGAAACAATAGGAAGAATTGACAAATGGGATTGCTTGAAATTAAAAAGCTTTTTCACAGCAAAGGACACAATTATCAGAGTGATGAGACAGCTTACAGAATGGGAGGAAATCTTTGCCAGCTATTCATCAGATAGGGGATTAATATCTAGAACATACAAAGAGCTCAAAAATATTAAACACCAAAAAAGCAAAATATCCAATAAAAAATGGGCAAAAGAACTGAATAGAGACTTCTCAAAAGAAGAAATACAAAAGACCAACAATCATATGAAAATGTTCAATTCTTAGACATCAGGGAAATGCAAATCAAAACTACATTGAGATATCATTTCACCCCCGTCAGAACAGCTACCATCAACAAATCAAACAACAAATGTTGGTAAGTTTGCAGAGAGAAAGAAATACTTATACACTGCTTGTGGGAATGCATATAGGTGCAGCCACTGTGGAAGTCAGTATGGATGTTCCTCAAAAAACTAAAAATAGATCTACCATATGACCTGCTATAACACTCTGGGTATATATAAAAAGGAATACGAGTCAATATATCACAGAGGTACCTACTCATCTTTGTTTATTGCAGTGCTATTCATAATAGTAAGTATAAGGAATCAAGCTAGGTATCTGTCAACAGATGAGTGGATAAGGAAATTATGGTATATATACACCATAGAGTTTTATTTAGCCATAAACGGCAAAATCATGGCATTTGCTGGAAAATGGATGGAACTATAGAGCATCATTTAGAGCAAAATAAGCCAGACTCAGAAAGATAAATATCACATATTTTCTCTCATATGTGGATATAAGACTTCAATATATATTCATTATTAAAATATGGATGTCCTGAGAGAAGGAGCCTATGTAGGGAAAGATAATGGACTAAAGAAGAGAGGGCAAGAAGAAAGAATAATGGGAAAAAAGAAAGGAAATATCACATATGTTGCCCTTATGGCAAAATTGGGATGTACATATACAGATATACTCACAAAAAGGTCATGCAAGTAGAGGGGGACCATTGGTGGGGAATGAGGAGATGGGGCAGGGGGTCATGAGAAGGCAAGGGGGAAGTGAAGCTGAGCAATATACAATGAAATTCATGTATGGAAATGTCATGAGACTCATTAAGTTGTATATTAAAAAGTACCATAAAATAACTAAAAGCATCATATGACAATACTGTAGCACTGAAAGGCATTGGTGGAATTGATATTAAGCTACTAGAAGGTATTTATTTTAAGGAAGGCTATGGAACTAAAAATCAGGCCTGAATCCCTAGATCTTAAATTTGTATTTTGGAAGAAATATCTAAATGGGTAGAGAAGTAAAGGGTACCTTTACACCAGCAGATTCCTGAGCTATAGAACACTTACACTTTTAATTTTGTTACTCTTCTGATTCTTGCCCTAGAAATATATTATGTAATTTACTAAATGTATCAACCTGTGAGCCTGCAGCGGTAGCCCTGTGGCATCCGATCCCGTCAGATCTCGGAAGCTAAGCAGGGTTGGGCCTGGTTAGTACCTGGATGGGAGACCACCTGCGAACACCAGAAGCTGTAGGCTTGGGAGAAGGACCTGGCAACCCACTCCCAAAAATCAATCTGCCATTGAAAACCCTATGAACCGCAGAGAAGCACTGACAATAGTGTTTCCCCTGTTGTACAGAGGGTCACTATGAGTTGGATACCGACTTGACGGCACCTAACAACAACAACAAATCAACCTGTGACACATCCATAAACCCAAACTTGCTAGAATATTTTAGTTGTTAATGGTTTTGAAGGATTGTGTAGGGCAAAGTATAGTGAGGACTCTTCGGTACACACACACACACACACACACACACACACACACGCACACACACACAACTAGAACCAGACATATTTATTTCTTTAGCAAAATTATTCCTGTATTCCATTATTTCCCAAAGTAGGCAAAACCAAAATATCAACACATTAAGAATTTTTTATTGTACACAGAATCTTACCATGCTAGGAGATGATATTGTACACTATACTAATTTGTTTTGAGAGATTAATTAGCTAACTATCCATCTGAACGCAAATATATTAGACACATTTCATGAGGTTGAGGATTATTTCTTAAATTAGATCTTAAGGAGAATTCTCTAACTTACGTTTCAAAGATAATACCAAGTAAACTCAAAAGAAGTGATTTTTAAGTAGGAATACTGGATATGAAGTCAAACATTTACAGTATCAGATTTACTAACAGTACGCTCATTTTCATTATTTCCCTAGTCACTCTGATGTTACCCTAGCCTAGTTTGTGTTTTTCCAGAATGATCCCTGAGACTAGGAGTGGGTGCTAGTAGTTTCAGAAGGTGGTTTCAGGGTTTGGGTGAGGGACCATGAGCTTGAGAGAAGTAGTAGAAGATATGTTCATGAGAGCATTATTACTGTGGGGAGCTGGATCTCATTTCTATTGGGAAATTCTGGAAGGTAATGTAGAGATTCCTTAGTTGTCCGACTCAAAGGATGAGAAGACTACAGAATTTACCCATGTGTCACAAGTTGGAGGGCTGATTCCAGTGATTTTAACTTCCTGGTGCTTCCAGTCTGTCTGGCACCCATTAGGTTCCTGTAGTTGGAGAAAGCTCTGAGGCTAAAGGATACAGGCATTTGCAACAGAAGGCTATCTGCTTATGGATGAATTTTAACTGCGGAGGAGATATACACAGCACTTAAATGTACCTACTCCAGAGGCATAACTGATTATAAACACAACATTAAAACTTCCTCTTAATAGGAGAAAAACAAAACTGAAGGTGGCTAGATATGGAAAGTACAAGGTGTGATCCTACTTTCTTCCCATACAAGGTCCTTGCATGATTTTCCTTTACTCCCAGGTAATCACTGATGCTCAGGCCTGAGAAAACTTTCTGCTTCTTTTCTCAGAAAACACTGGGAACATGTTAGAGGAAGAGGCTTACAGAGCACAGCAAAAGAATGGAACTTTTGTCATTAATGAGAACTTAGTGCCTATCTTCCAAGGAAAGAATTCTTTCTTAAGCTGGAAACTTTAATCATTATTTTCACAATAATGAAGTTGAACCCAGGATCTTGTGCATGCTTACCATTGAGCTGTGCACCCCATCTCCTTTATTTTTTATCTTGAGATGTGGTCTTCCTAAGTTGCACAAGGTGCTCTATCCTCAAACTCACAATCCTCTTGCCTTAGCCTCTCTAGTCACTAGGATTATAGTCGCGCATCATGGCACTGGGCTATCATCCTGTTTCTTTACAGACTGAAAGGGAAATACTGGAGCCAGTGTGCTTACTGCTCTTTAGGTACAAGGTCCACTAGTACTTTCTCTTTAGATTTTATAGGTACCCCAATCTCTATTTGAATGCCAACTTTTAAAAGTTTTTTTGTATCTATTATCATCAAACTGAATGAGCAACTAAAATTTGGGCTATGTGTGTTTTCTAAATTGGGAAATGAGGGAGGTGTCCAGGGCACTAGACAGTGGTCAATGTTGATTCTGGAAAACTAGTTCTCATGTAGCTTTGAAGCTGATTTTCTTACCTCTTAATTTCCCTGGAAGATTCCTTGTGATAAAGTGAAGAGGACAAGCAGTCAACCAGTTAATGCCATTTACAAAAAGAAAAAATATATATTTTGCTTCAAATATAATATCTTTATATGGTAGCTGTGGTTTTATTTGATGGTCAATAAATGTAATTACTCAGTTAAATTATAAAAATATGAGAAAGATCACAGCTGTTGAGTGTAGTAGGAGTGGTTTGGAGCTTCTGCAGCATTGAGTGAATAGTAGATCATGGCTGAAGATAAATTATTTATGTCTCCTCAAAGAAATTATACTTTCCTTAAATGCAAAAAAGTAAATGATCATCTAATCAATAAATAGCAAAAGAATTGAACAGATATTTCTCAAAAGAATTAGTACAAATGGGCAATAAATGCGTGAAAAAAATGTTCAATATATTTAGCCATCAGGGAAAAGCAAACCATCTCCTCCCAGTCAGAATGGCTGTCATCAAGAAACAAACAACAAATACTGTTGAAGATGTGGGGGGGGGAAGGAACCCTTATACACTATTGGTGGGAATGTAAATTAGTCGAGCCACTATGGAAATCAGTATGGAGATTCCTCAAAAAACTAAAAGTAGAACTACCATATGATCCAGTTATACAACTCCCAGTACCCAAAAGAATCAAAGTCAGCATGCAATAGAGATACTTGCACATCCATGTTTATCATGGCACTACTCACAATACTCAAGCTGTGGAATCAACTTAGGTGCCCATTAATGGATGAACCAATAAAGAAAATTTGGCATGTATATGTATATAATAGAGTATTATTCAGCCATAAAGAAAGTCTTGACATTTGCAGGAAAATAGATGGAACTGAAGATCATCATGTTAAGTAAAATAAACCAGACTCAGAAAGACAAATATCACACATTTTCTCTCATACTGGAATCTAGGTTAAAGGGAAAAAAAAAAAAAGCCATGAGTATAAGGGGGATTATTTGGGAAAAGGAAGGGAACCAGTAGGAGTGGGGACTGGAGATAAGAGGAGGTAAAGGAGGGTTGACTTGTCATAGTACATTTTATATATGTATGAAAATGTCATAATGAAACCCATTATTTTGTACAATTAATATATGCTAATTAAAAAGGGGAAAAAAGAAACAGAGCTACAAGACATAGACAAGTCAAACTCTCTACTGGAAAATAAAATCATCATCATCCCTCTCCATAGTGCAACTCACTTGTGTGCCCTAGCTTTCTCAAGTAAATACCATTCTGTGAGCTACAAAGAATAACATTTTAGAACATCCTTCTGGTCTTGAATAAAGGCATTTTGTGACCATCAATGTTTGATAATTATACCAATCAATTGTATACAAATTCAATGTTGGGGATTTGCTTCAAATTACTGAAATAAAAAACAGGAGAGGTGGATACAAACTGGCAAATGTTAACAAGGGTTGAAGTTGGGTGATGGTTTCACAGAATTATTCTACTCGTATGTTTCGCTGTGGTTATAAATTTCCATAGTAAAAACATAAGAGAAAAATAAAACTTATTTCATAAAACTTAGGTCAAAATCTAAAACTAAGTCTACTGAACAGGAAAACATTTAAATATTAATACTGTTATCATTAAAAAAAGAAATCATACTTTCTTTCAGTGGACCATGAGAGTTGCATTCATGTTCTTAATGAGAAATATGTAACTATAAATACTTCATTGTGTAACTTAGCACTTACTGGACATCTGGTAGGTGATTAGAATAATTAGAGGTCTTGATCAGTGGCATTCCTATTAATTACTTGAATTTATCTTCTTCTACTTAGCTTTTGGGTTGGGGTTTAGCTCAATTGGTAGAGGGCTTTCCAAACTCTCTGAGGACCCAGGTTCAATCCCCGGCACTGCAAAAACAGGAGAAGGATGTGGCAATCCACTCCCGAAGCAATCCTGAAACAATCAGCCATTGAAAACCTTACGAGTTGGATCTGACTTGATGGCACCTAACAACAATAAATTTAGCTTTCAAAGAGGAAAACAATGACAACAAGCAGTTTTAAAAGGAACATGTTTCATTTCCCAGTCCAATTTATTTTACTCCGTGTTTATACCCAGAGCATCCTGAGGTACACTGAACTTCGGTCAATCTGAATAACACCTGGCATTGATCAAGGGGCCACATTTTAAAAAGCCCTTTCAAACACATTATTTAACTTCTAAGTTTTTGCACTATTTTGTAGATGGAAAAGATGAGTCTAAGGTGAGGTAAGTAGTGTTTGAAGTGATTTCCCTAATGTTATGCTACTTCATACCCATTAGCATAGCTAATATTTAAGACTGACAATCCCAAGTAATGGTAAGGATGTGAAACAATCAGAACTCATTGCTGGTTGTTGTTCTTGTTAGGTGCTCTCAAGTCAGATCTAACTCATAGCAACCTTATGTACAACAGAACGAAACACCCCCTGCCACTGTGCCATGGACACAATCTCTTTTATGTTTAAGCCCATTGTTGCAGCACTGTGTCAGTCCATTTAGTTGCTGTTGAACTGCCACTCTCCCAAACATGATATTCTTCTTCAGGCATTGGTCCCTCCTGACAAGGACCAAAATACATAAGATGCAGCCTAGCCATCCTTGCTTCCAAGGAGCACTCTGGCTGCACTTCTTCTAGGATGGATCTGTTGGTTCTTTTGGCAGCCCATGGTAAATTCAATATTCGTCTCCAGCACCATTCAAAAGCATCAGCTCTTCTCCTGTCTCCCTTATTCAATGTCCAGCTTTCACAGGCATATGATGTGACTGAAAATACTATGGCATGAGGCAGGCACACCTTTAAATTGGTACCTGGTGTTCCCCAGCGGTCTCCCATCCAAGTACAAACTAGGTCCAACCCTGCTTGGCTTCTGAGATTTGACTGGATTGGATGCCACAGTGGTACAGCTGTAGGCACAGGGACCTAAAAAGGCTTTAATTCTGAGCATCCTTTTCTCAACCCATGTTTGCCATGTCCATGATTTTAATTCTCATTTTAAAACCACACAAATGAGATATCATTTTAATCATCTTACCATGAATACCATTTCTGGATTTACTTACATATTTCCTAATTTCTTAGCGTCTGTGAGCATTTTCTATTATAATAACATTCATGTAACATAAAATTCACCATTTGATCTTCTAAGGTGTATAATTCAGGTGGAATTTAGTACATTCACAGTGTTGTGCAACCATCAACTTTATTCGTGCTATATTTGTTACTATCTTATAAGTTACATTTGATTGAATTTAATCTTTCCAAATCAGAAGATCTTAGTTGGAGATTTACATCGCTTCTTCATGGATCCAGGGGCACTATTAAAGTTGGACCACTCTAGTTCCCATCAAAGATACTGACTTATGGAAAAGTCTCATTCTACTTTTTGAAAAAGCCCAAGGCTTAATCTTTAAATTCTATAGCTGGCATTGATATTCCCCCAAGGTAACCCTGGCCTTTTCATTTGTTAAACTGCTCAGCATTCTAGTTTTAGTTGTTTTCAATTTTCCATTTTTGGCACATGGGATAATTCCTTATTTCTTGTGAGTCATGAGGTATTATAGAAAGATACTTGGTCTTTGTCCCTGGCTCCTGGCACAGAGCTCTTATAACTCTTAGAATTTCCTGAGTGATAAAGGCAATAGGAGAATCTTCTGTTCTAATGAGGTGGCTCTGGAATGTCTGTAGATAGCGACAAGATGGTAGTTGGTTGCCAGAAATACCAAGGTGTGATCAGAAGCTTGGAGCATTCAGCCCAACTCTCCAACCTCCAGAGAGGGGAGAGGGTCTAGAAAATAAATTACTTTTTAATGGCCAATGATTTTATCAAGCATACCTAAACATAAAACCTCCATAAAAACTCCTAAATGACAGAGTTCAGATTGCTTTCAGATTGGTGAACACATCAAGATGCTGGGACGGTGGCATGCCCAGAGATGACATGGTAGTTCTGTGCACCCTGCTCCTCCATATCTTGCCATACACATTCCTTCAGTTTGAACATTCTTGAGCTGTAGCCTTGATGATAAAACAGTAACAATAGGTAAAGTGTGCCTTTGAATTCTGTGAGCTGTTCTAGCAAACTACCAAGACTGAGGAGGGGGTCATGAGGATCTCTAATTTTTTTTGTTTGTTTCTTGAGACAGAGTCTTGCTATGTAACCTAAGCTGGTCTCAAACTCACCATCCTCTTGCCTCAGCCTCCTGAGTGCTGGGACTAAAGGCACGAGATACTAGATACAGCAAGAACTTCTAATTTTTATTTGGTCAATTGTTAGTAAGGAAGGCCTGAGACTTATGAATGTTGTCTGAACAGCAAGCGTTGAGGTACAGTCTTGTAGAACTGAGCCCTTAGCTTGTCATCTCTGCACTAAATCTGGGTTGTTAGTGTCAGAAGTGAATTGAATAGTTAAATACCCACTTGATGTCCAGAGAGTTGGAGAAGTGGTGTTGGAAAAGACATTATATATTTAGTGTCAAGATGAAAAAATCCTCTCAGTCAGCAATGCATTAATATTATATTTGAAACTCATCCAGTTTCTAGTTACCAGTAATATTATAGTGGGAATGTCATCCTCACTAGCCTCTCATAATCCTAGCAGTGAAAAGCATAAAAAATATTTTCATCAGTACCAGCTGAAGTTCATGACTTTGGAACAAAAAAGAGAAAAGCATATAACCAGCTATCTAGATGTGTTCAATAACAGGATTTGGGTTTGTGAACCATGTTTGTACCATGTTCTCGTCCCTAAAGGCTAGAATGATGGTGAACAGACTAGATGGAGAAAAGTTAGTTATAAATGGGACTAAAACAGTTTGAATTAAGTTCACCCTAAATCATGGAAAAAGAGAAAACATGACCTAATTCCTTATTTTTAAGACATGACAAGCTTCCTAAGAATAAGGATACATTTCTTTCCTATTGCCCAGAATCTTATCAGAAAATGAGTCCCTAAGTACTTTTTTGGGGGTACCCTAAACTGCAATGCCAAAAAGATTGTAAAAGGTCATTTAGTTTAACAGCTTCAGATAAAAAACTGGTTACAGTTTTAAATGACTTATTTTGAGGTCACACAGAGAGAATAATACATCGTGGGAGTAGTCCAAAGTCTCCTGACTCCAGGCCATACTGTGTATTATTCTATACTACCATTGAATTGCATCAATATGAATTGTTCAAGTATGTGACACTGCATACCAAAAAGAAGGGAGAAAATATTCTTTGGGTTGTTTTTCTTCTTTCCCTTTCACAGAACTGATGACTTCATACATAACCTTGTTTGTTGAAAGAAGCACATATTCTCTATGAATAGAAATCCTCAATTGTATATTGTTTAAAAAAGATAACTCACACTGTAAGGACACAATCATTTTTTTGTGTAATAGTTCAACTCCTAACTTCAGTTGCTAAGGATGGAAACTGCCCAGGAGTAAACAAGAGATATACTCTAGTTACAAGAAAGAGCTGATTTGTACATCAAAATCAGGGATATAAATAGCAAATATGTGATGAAAGAGGTTAAGAGAAGAAAAGAGAGCTGCACATGTATGAAGCAGGTTAGATTGTGATCCAAAATCCTAAAAGATGGTTATCTTTGATGATCTAGAGGTGTTTTTAAAAAGAGAGTGAAGACTCAACGCACACTATCTCTGTATTTACCTCCTTTCAGGGTGGGTAGGATTAGATTGTAGTTTCTTGAGTGATTTGTTTAGATCACACACACACACACACACACACACACACACACACACACACGGAGATTGCCCCATGGTTGAGGGGTTTTTTTGTAGCACAATGAACTCCTATTTGATCACTAGGTGCTGTAGTTGTTTTCTGCAATGTTAGGAATCCATGATAATCAGGGCAGGACATCTTCATTTCCTTTCCCAACAGAGATGCACTATGGAGGCAGGGAAGGGATGCAATACATATGGGGCAGATGCAGCTGGGCTGGATAGAGCAGAGGGCAGTGAAGGGTAGGTGTACATACTGCCATAAGCCAGGAAACCAAGAGATGTAGGCAGTACGACAACTCCAAATATCCAAGAATGAGCACAGGGCTCTCTCCCACAGTTCACAGCTGGGAACAGACTACAACCACTTTATTACTTCAGTATCTTTCTCTGGTGTGTGTGTTGTCAATTAAGGTTGCATAGCTCCCTTTGGCCACGATGAATGCAGCAAGGAATGATGAAAGATGAGGTAGAGACATATGGAAAGGGTACTTAGAAGGATGTGGTGAGAATAGTCAAATTATTGCGGTCAGTGAGAAAAGGTTATTAAGTGCGGTCAAGAAGGATATTTAAAAATTGTAACAGAATATGATATAAAGTCTTGATCCCATAAACCTGAAATCCAGATGAAGTGGATGATTATATAGGATGCATAACTTACCAAAAGTGACCTTAGCAGACAGGTCATATCAGAGGTGAGGGATAAGGCTGAGGGAGCAAGAAGTATGAAAAAATATTTCCCATCTCAAATGTCTCCACATTTAAACAATTTAGCAACAAAACTCATCAAGTGGTCAGGGTGCAGGTAATTTCTATGATGTTCAAATTATGTCAAAGCACCAAAAAAGACATTTCTCAATTCATCTTACCATGTTAGAATAACCTGGAAACAAAATTTGGCTAAAAATCATATAAAATTCTAGACCAGACTCTCAAAAAACATAGATGAAAAATCCTAAATATATAATAATTGAAACTAACATTTATTTATTTATTTATTTAGTGCTGGGGATCAAACCCAGGGCCTCACACATGCTAGGCAAGCACTCTACCACTGCATTATACCCCTGGCCTTAACAACATATTTAGAAAATACACTGTGCACAAGTAGGTTTTTATTTAAGAAATTAAAAGATAGCTTAATACTAAACATTATATAGTTGCACTACATAGTATAAATACCATATATTTACACACTATACAGTGATAAGTTAATGACTTTTACTAATAGAATAAAATATAAAGCAAAGGAATAGTAGACAGTAATTAAAGCAGAAGGCAGAGAGAGTGGAAAAATAGCCAGTTTGGTGTCCAGTGGAAACATGGAGAACATGATTATTCAAAGCAAAGAATAAGGACGAGAAGAAAATTAAGATACTATGAGATGCTAAAATCTCTAAGGAGCTCTCAGACATTTGGGTTAGGTACTAAGAGAGTAGCTTTGGGTACAGAGAGCTCTGAGAAGGAAATCTCCCTGTGAGTCACATGATAATCAGGGGTCATTCATTTTAACTTTATGAGGTCCTTTATTCTCATGTGAAAAATGGGCTAATATGATATAACTTTCAGGACTGTTGTGGGAATTAAATGAAATGCAGTGATACCTTGGCATTCAAATTGCTTCATGCTCGAATACTTCAGTCTTCAACCAATCCTTTCAAAAGAATTCTGCTTTGGTGCTTGACTACTTGGTCAGTATTCAACCGCTGCGCTAAAACCTTTTGAGGTGCCACACTTACCCATAACACTTCCAAGTGAAACCAAGGGGAAAGCGACATTGCAAATTGATTTCAAGCAGTAAAGACCTATCCTGGTGCTGTGATCATGACCTCCTTTTTTGTTTTTAATGTACACAATATATGCATATATATATGTATATGTGTGTGTGTGTGTATATATGTGTGTATGTATATGTATGTATGTCTATATACATGTATGTATGTATGTGTGTATATATATGCATGTGTGTATGCACACACACACACACACACACACACACACACACACACACACACACCATATGGATGCTTGCAGCCATACCACCATGGCATCAGATCTCAGAAGCTAAGTAGAGTCGGGTCTGGTTAGTACTTGGATGGCAGACCACCTGGGAATACTGGGTGCTGCAGATTGGAAGAAGGACCCAGCAGCCCACTCCCCAAACAATCAGCCATTGAAAACCCTATGAGTAGCAGAGAAGCATGGACAATAGTGCTGGGCATGGCACAGTGTTAGATAGTGTTCTGTTCGGTTGAGTAATAGGTCACTATAAGTCAGATCCGACTCGATATTACCTAACAACAACAGAATAACAAGAGGAAATCATGTCATCCAATAAACTTCCTAGTACTAAAAGTAAAGGAAAGAGGAAAATTCAAAGAACAATTGAATTTTGAAAAAAAAAGAACTGATTTTTAAGTGTATGACTGGCATATGTGTGTCTGAAGTACCCATTCAGTATGGTGCTGGAACTAGTAAATACATTTACATTATTTCTTACAGGGGAAAAAAAAATGCTTGGAACACGAATTGATCAGCACTTGACCAGGTTTCCAGAACAGATTGCACAGGGTGAGTATGAAGTAGTTAGCACAGAGCCAGACACATGATCTGGTGTGGTAGCTGCTATATTGATCATTATTACATTTTTTGAAACTGAGACCTGCTAACACCTTCACATGTACTTTCTCCTCTGACCATCAGAGAGCAGAGCAACACTGCCAAAATAAGAAAAGCATTCTAGTTCTGCAGCCTGAGACTTCAGGATGTTTTAGTTAAGCCACTCTCCTATGAATGTTGTCATGAGAGCAAACCAACCTCCTTGAAAAGCCTAACAGGATATCTGCTTTCTGCTTTATTTGTTCATTGAGAAGGAATGAACAGGATGTGAGCTAATAGTCACCAAATATAAACTGAAACACAAATACTGAAATATATTAGGTCTGGCGTTAGGAAGTAAGATAAAAATTTAGGGCATTAATTTTCTTTTTGGGTTACATTTTAAGACACTACCACTTATTGAAGCACTATTTTATAGGTATAAACATTTTGCTTTATTCTCATAGTAACACTGTAAACTAGACAGGGCAAAATACATTGTTCTTGTTCAACTGGTGTGAAAACTAAGGCCCTGAAAAGTTCAGTGACTCACTCAAAGCTATACAGATGTTGGTGTCAGAATCTAAACTACCACCCAAATCTTAAGATACTATGTACAGGAACGCTCTTGTCTCTTACCCATGATGCCACTGCTCACATTCTTTTCCTCCTTCTTTCTTTCCTTTCCTCTTTTTCTTTCCCTTTCCCAAGTTCCTCCACTTTTTCATCTCCCCCTTCTTAATTATATAATATTTCACTCACACACACACACACACACACACACACACACACACACACACACACACGATATGGTTGTTGTTATTAGATGCCATTGAATCGGGTCCAATTCATAATGACCCTCTGTAAACATAATGAAACACTACCCAACACTGACCCATGCTAGCATTATGTCAGCGCTTCTCTGCTATTCATAAGGTTTTTGATGGCTGATTGTTTCAGGGTTGTTTTTCAGGAGTGGGCAGCCAGGTTCTTGTCCTGTTTTTGCAGTGTTTGGGATCAAATCCAGGGCGTCAGAGCACACAGAGCAAGCACTCTACCAACTGAGCTAACCCCAGCCCAAGTATGATATGTTGTTGTTGTTGTTGTTGTTGTTGTTGTTGTTAGGTGCCGTCTAGTTGGGTCCAACTCATAACAACCTTTTGTACAACAGAATGAAACACTCTCTGACACTGTATCATAAACACAAAATAAATTCCTATTAATTTACCATTCAGCTAAGAAATTATATTACCAATACTCCTGAAGCCCAGGGACTGCACTCCACCCCCAATCTGTAACCACTATCCTAGATTGTTAATTATTGTTTCCTTTCTTATCACTTATGTATCCCTACAAATATACATTCTGTTTAATTTTGCATGTTGTTGGCTTTATGTAAATGGAATCACTGTATGTATTTTTTGTTCAAATTATGCACCTGACATTCACCCATGTTGATGTACATAACTGTAGTTCATTCATTTTCACTGAGCTAGAGTATTCCATTTTATGAATAAACTATAATTTATTCATCTGTTCTCTCACTGATGGGCATCTGAATTATTTTCACTTTTGTGCTGTTGTGAACAAAGTTACGTATGACACCTGTTGCACAAAAGCAAAAGAGTCTCCAAGAACACAAACAAGTATAGGATGAAGCCTGCTACTTCAGCTTCCACTTCAGAATAGGAAAAGGCATCAGAAGGTGGAGGAGGAATAATAGCAGCTGTTGAATATCACTTCAAAGAAAGGTCCAAGATAAAAGATGAAAAAAAGTTATGAAAAGAAAATCCAATTGACAAGTGACTCCTAATTCTGAAATAAATGCTAGTGATAAAGATGCAAAGGGAGAGCCAAGAAAAAGGAAAAGGAGAACTGTCATTCAAGGAATACATGAAAAAGAAGCCTGAATAGAAAACAGTGCCCAAATATGCACATGAGGTTTACTACGTATTAGTCAAAAGGTTCCATAAAGCTTGTAAGTTGACAAAAAGTGTAATGAAAAATGATGTAATAGTTGCATAATGGAAAGAAGCAAATGCTGTGTTACTCTGTACCCCACCAACATTTACCAATACAGGGCAAAAAAAAGAAAAGAAAAGAGCACAGTGAGTGAAGATCTGGAGGATCCTGAAAGGATCAATCAATGAGATTTACCATAGAATTATGGCCCGGTCTGTTACCTGATAAAGGTGTGTGTGTAGCTAAATATGTGAACACTTGGAAACTTATCTCACAAAGAAGATGCCTAAAGAAAATACATCCTTTAAATGGTTGAGCTCTGTAATGAGTGATATTGCTGAATGAAGATTATATGATTATTATGACAGAAAAAGACTGAAGAGAATGAACAAAATGCTGGCAAAAGGGATAAAGGGAAGGATGACAAAGGATTTTCTGGTTGGACCAGTAGATCTTTAACCACAATGACAAAACAATAACGACAGTGGGACAAACACCTATAATCGGAAAATGACTTCCTATGTTACAGTACCTTCCATTTGATGCTGTCAATCTTTCTAGGAAAAAAATAACACTAAACAATATAAGTAAGGTTCTTTGGGTCATTTCAGATGGACAGACCACAGTAACTTTCTGTTTCAAAAATTAAAATCATGTATGAAGGGCTACTGTATTAGGGGTGGAGACACAGAGAATATGTCCATAAAATGAGAAACCTCATTCTCACGCTGTGGGGTCAGTCCATTAGCTCTACATAATGCCCCCATCACTTCTCTGCCAATTAACTTGTAGAAAATTATCACCCCTTTATTGAATGTGTTATGAATGTTATTGATAAACACACATAGAAGACTACTGTTAACAAGATTGAAGGTTTTGCTGAACAAAGTAACTCTAAAATTTAAACACTGACTTATAAGATTCACTATGTAGTTTACGCCAGAAATAATATTTGGAATCTGGCCCCTACTCCATCACACCTTACCCCCAAAAGACAAACAAAAAAGTAAACAAAAAAGTAAACAAAAAGGTAAACAAAAAGTTCAGCAAAAAGGGATAACAAGCACACTTCAGGAAGAAAGAACAGCATGCGCAAAGGCACAGCAAAACACCATACTGGAAGCACAGGTAAAACTCCTGATAGAGGGGTTGGCGGGGAAAAGAAAGAGAAATGGAAGCAGGATTCGTGAGGGCAACAGAGTCAAGTTCTAGTGAAACAAAGTCAGATGATGCTACAGCTGCTCCCACCACATTAATGACACAGCAGAGGAATCTGGTGGACAATGCATATAATTAAACACTCATTAATCATCCCTGGGAGTGGAAGGGAATTATTACATACTAAACACCTGTAAAGTAGCAAGCTCTTTATATTCACACCCCATTTAATCTTCCCCATGACAAAGAGCTAAATATCATTATTCCTATATTATATGATCAGCCACTGAAAACCCCATGAGGGTCACAATGAGTCGGACACAACTACACAGCACCTGACAACAAAAACATATTACATAAAAATCCTGAGGATTAGAGAGGTTAACTAACTCAACCGCACAATTAGTAAACTGCAGAACAAAGAATCTGCCTACATCTGTCTGAGTCTATAAAGCCAATAGCCCTTTCTAAAAAAGTTATTTTGAAGATGCACTTATATAAGATTTTGCATTTTAAGTATGCAATCTGATGAGTTTTAACAAGCTAAATACAATTGTGCAATTATCAAAATCTAATTGTAGAACACTTTCATTATCTATAGTTTCTTTATGACAATTTGCAGTTAATCTCTGCTCCCATCCCATTTCTATAATTTTGCTTGTTAGTTTTATATAAATGGAATCACATAATATACAGTCTGCAAAGCTCTTTAATGTCACTTGTGTTCTCAAGAGATGCAAGCAGTAGTAATAATTATTATGACATATTTCAAGAAAAACTCAGTCTACCATTTTATAAGCCATCGAATACAATGATTCTTTTATATCCATGACTTTTATGGTACATCTCTTCAGTAAACAAAATATGTATGGTTTTCAATAGTGCTATATAATAAGGGCATTTCTAAGGTCATGATTTCAGCTCCACTAAACTTTTAAATAGAAATTGTTGTTGTTGTTGTTATGTGCCTTCAAGTCGCGTCTGACTCATACTGACCCTCATAGGGTTTTCAATGGCAGATTGTTTCAAGATTGCCCTGGGAGTAGATTACCATGTCCTTCTCCCATTTTTGCAGTGCAGGGAATCTAACCAGGGAACCCAGAGACTGCAGAGCAGCGCTCTACCAACTCAGCTAAATCCCAACCCAATTAAATAGAAATAGCAGACAATAAATTAAATAATTCCTTTTGTTTCAATGATAGTAAGTTGTAAGAAAGTTGACTAGAGAATGTTGAAGGATACTTCCTGAATACCAAGCCACAGTGACTTGTTCATGGTAAACACTAAAAATACTAATTCACTTCTTTCAAAATTCCTAACACAAGTTCTTAAACATTGGGAGGCATTCAATGAATAGTTGGTTACTCACTGGTTTGATTTAATAGTTAAAATCAGATCATGCACATTTCTGAAGGTTTTACTTTTCTTTCTTTTCCTTTTGTTTCTCTCTCTCTCTCTCTCTTTTTTTTTTTTTTTTTTTTTTGCAGTACTGGGGGTTGAACCCAGGGCCTCACGCTTGCCTCTGGCTCCCAAACTGCTGGGATTACAGGCATGTGCCTTCCTTCCTCATTTTTAAAGAAGGTATAAATGCAACAGAACATAAGGAAATAGATGAATTTACAAAAGAGGGATATCTGTATATACGCCCTATATACGTGGAAAACATTATATAATACTTTGTTTGAGGTTTGTCTATGGAGCAGAGAACACAAGTCCTTTCCTAGGGTCCTAAAACTATTTCTCTACAGAAAAAAACTAGCAAGGCATACTTGCTTAGGTACTTGACTTTTGTATACTTCATACACCTCCCTTGTCAAGAAATGTAGGTCATTTGGCATTGGGGTCAGATCCTTGCTTCAACTGTCACAGTGATTGTGGATCACAACCACCTGATTTTCAGCACAGCATCTTTCCTACAATCGTTACACTTTGGAGCCTTTGCCTTTGTTCACTTCTTAAATCATGACTAGTGTACAGAGCACCATATATAAGAGGAATTTTCCTTCCCTTGCTAAAATTTTCATGCTCTGGTTGCCAATAGATTTATTTATTTCTCTTGTCTGATACCTCACAAAGCAACAATGTCAGAATCTAGTTAGGACACTAATCTAGCATGGAGAGAACAGAATTCAATTGTCAGCTTGACTGATGATAAAAGATTAATAACTTACTTATTCTCATTTTCCTTACTAAAAACTAAACTAACAAATGAAGCCAATCAAGCTATTTCCTAAATTTATTTTATAAGGAGTCTATGAAGACTCCGATGAGAAACAATGAATTTTGTCTCCATGTTGGAGTCATAGATTTATCAGTAAAGTAGCTTCTCTCTGGAAAAAAAAAAATAGCACCTAGAAGTAATAAGGGTTTAACTTAGTTGGTAGAGTAAGGCTCTGAACTCTCTGCAGCCCTGGGTTCAATTACCAGCACTGCAAAAAACAGAAGGATGTGGCAGCCCAGTCTCAAAACAATCAGCCATTGAAAAGCCTACAAATAGCAAAGAAGCACTGACACAGTGCCAGGCATGGCACAGTATCAGGGAATGTTTTGTTCTATTGTACATAGGATCACTATGAGTTGGACCTGACCTGACAGCACCTAACAACAACAACAAAGTCAATAGAGAATATTGTTTTAAAAGGGTGCTAACATGGTACTGCAAGTCACCTCCAAAATGCTTATACCTAAGGAAAAAATGTTTTACATTAAACAAGCTCAGTTTAGAAACTTAAGATAATGTCATCATTAAATAGACTCTTTTGTTCTCTATTGTACTGTTTCTTTATGCTTAGTATTTTAGATTTCTTTAAAATGTTTTTCCCTCTGTGTATTTTTCAACCCCCTTAGACATCATGTTATTTTAACTGACTAGCATCCGTGTCTCAGTACTTGTTTTGACTAAGTAATCATATGCCTTTCTCTATCCTGCACAGTCTGAAACCTTATCTACTATGGCCAGCCTTTTGCTGCCCTAGGAAGGCCTCCCAGTTACATACTGGTTTCCCCTAGAAGAAAACAAGAAAAAATCAACAAGGCTGATGTTACACTATACATAAGAAATTATACTGGGTCTTTAATCACTGAGACTTTTTAAACTAGAAGTTACTGAGCTCTTTCCATGTATTAAGTCCTTTAAATAACATAACAACTTTATGAGGTAGCTACTATTATTATGCCCATTATACAACCAAATAATTAAGGCAAGGATGTTAAACAAATTGCCCAAGATCGCATGGCTAGTACAGAATAGAGTCAGTTACTGGAATCCAGGCAGACTGGCTCCAAAGCCCATAGCCCTACCCACTACACTGCTGTGCTTCTTTGAACCCACAACTCCCACTGTCCTCACAGTGGATTGTTATTGCTCCCTGGTAATACATTTACACTGGAGATTCAGCTTGAGAGTTAGGAAACTTTGATTCTGATTCAGAGCTTTAACTGCTTTTGTACTAAAGCAATTCTTTCACCTACTTAAGGCCTCAACCATTCTTAAGTATAAAATAAAAGAGCTGAATGGATGGAACTGGAGAATGTGTTTAAAATAAAGCAGGCCCAGAGAGATAAATACAAGTTCCCTCCCACATGTGGAAACGAAAAAGTTCATTTCATAGAAGTATAGGGTAGAATAGTGGTCACTAAAGGTTTGAATGGGATTCAGAAGAGGGCGGGGAACCAGGGACATCATTGCTGATGTCAGGTGGATATTAGCTGAAAGCAGAGAATATCAAAAAGATGTCTATCTATGTTTTATTGACTACACAAAAGCATTTGATTGTGTAGATTATAACAAATTATGGATAACACTTCGGAAAATGGGAATACCAGAACACCTAATTGTGCTCATGAGAAATCTGTACATGAACCAGGAGGCAGTTGTTCGAATAGAACAAGGAAACACTGCGTGATTTAAAGTTGAAAAAGGTGTGTGTCAGGGCTGTATACTTTCACCGTATCTCTTCAATTTATAAGCTGAGCAAATAATCCGAGAAGCTGGAGTTTATGAGGAAGAACGTGGCATCAGGATTGGAGGAAGACTCATTAACAACCTGCGTTATGCAGATGAAACCACTCTGCTTGCTGAAAGTGAAGAGGATTTAAAACATTTACTGATGAAGATCAAAGATCATAGCCTTCAATATGGGTTGTGACTAAACATCAACAAAACAAAAATCCTTATGACTGGGTCAGCACGCAACTATACATTAAATGGAGAAAAGATTGAGGTTGTCCAAGATTTTGCTTTGCTTGGCTCTACAATCAACACCCGTGGAAGCAGCAGTCAAGAAATCAAAAGACGCATTGCTCTAGGAAAAGCTGTGGCAAAAGATCTCTTTAGAGTATTGAAAAGCAAAGATGTCACATTGAAGACGAAGGTGCGTCTGACTCATGCCATGGTATTTGCAGTGGCATCATATGGTTGTGAAAGCTGGACATTGAACAAGATAGACAGAAAAAGAATTGATGCTTTTGAACTGTGGTGCTGGAGGCGTCTATTGAATATACCATGGACTGCCAAAAGAACCAACAGATCTGTCCTACAAGAAGTGCAACCAGAGTGCTCTTCGAAAGCAAGAATGGCCAGACTGCATCTTACATATTTCGGACATGTAGTCAGGAGAGATCAATCCCTGGAGAAGGACATCATGTTTGGGAGAGTGGCAGGTCAACGCAAAAGAGGAAAACCCTCCACCAGATGGATTGACACAGTGTCTGCAACAATGGGCTTAAGATCGTTTGCCTGGCACAGAATCAGCAAGTGTTTCGATCTGCTGTACATAGGGTCGCTATGAGTCGGACTCGACTCAACGGCACCTAACAACAACAACAAAGGCTTGAAAGGGTGGTGAGGGAGACAGGCTGGGTACCTGGTACCAAAATATAGTTAGATAGCAGTATGTTCTTGTTGTTGTTGTTAGGTGCCGTCAAGTCGGTATCCGACTCATAGCGACCCTCTGTACAACAGGGGAAACACTATTGTCAGTGCTTCTCTGCTGTTCATAGGGTTTTCAATGGCAGATTGATTTTTGGGAGGGGTTTGCCAGGTCCTTCTCCCAAGCCTACAGCACCTGGTGTTCCCAGGCGGTCTCCCATCCAGGTACTAACCAGGCCCAACCCTGCTTAGCTTCCGAGATCTGACGAGGTTGGATGCCACAGGGCTACTGCTGCAGGCCAGTATGTTCTAGTGTTCAACAAAACAATTTGGTTACTATAGTTTATATATTTGTATATTTTATAAACAAATAGAAGTATAAAGGTCCCTAGCACAAAGAAATGATAAATATTTAAGGAGACAGAAATGCTCATTACCCTGATTTCTTATTATAGTTGTTGCAGTTGTGGGGGTTGAACCCAGGGCCTTGTGCATGCTGGGCAACACCCCATCACTGAGCCACACTCCCAGCCTGTTTTGAGACACGGTCTCGTTAAGTTGTGCATGCTGTCTGTGCCCTTGAACATGAGATCCTCCTGCCTCAGCCTCCCTGTTGTTGTTGTTAGGTGCCGTAGAGTCATATCTGACTCACAGCGACCCTCATAGGGTTTTAAATGCCTGTTTCGGGATTGCCTTGGGAGTGGATTACCATGTCCTCCCATTTTTTGGGTGCTGGGAATCAAACCCAGGACTTCAGAGACTGCAGAGCAGCTCTCTACTGAGGTAAATCCTAGCCCTCAGCATCCCTAGTAGCTAGGAAACTGTCTGCCCCAATTTGACCATTACTCATTGTATAGATGTATTAAATTATCACACTGTATCCATATACATGTATAATTATTATATCAATTAAACAAGAAAAAAATTGAAGAAAAATAAAATGAGGTAGGAAGATAATGAGCTGACGGACAGGTTGGGTTATATAGGAAGGCCAAGGCCAGATAGTAAGTTCAAGGCTAGATAGTAAGACTGTCTCAAAAACACCAAACATAAATGAATGAATGAATGAATGAATGAATAAATAAATAAATAAATAAATAAATAAATTATAGGATTCCTTGGTTTCTTTCAGAGCTAACATTTTGACACTACACATAAAATTTTAAATTACTTCTTATAAGTTTATACATACATAATTTTAACTTAAATTCCTAGGGTCTGAGTGTACACAGTTAAAAGAAAGACATGTTTATTTGCATTTATGTATGTATAATAGTTATTATTTAATGAAAAAAGGCTGGAGGGAATTTGCTCTCCTACCTCTTTCCTGGGTGCATTCGTTTGTTAACCTGTATTAATTGAGAACCTAATGCTGGACAATCTGAGCCAGCAGTAAACCAAAGCAACAGGGCCCATGTATTTAGGGAGTTTGCAGACCAGCAGAGAGACAAATAATTTACAATTTAAGTACATGTGTGTGAAGTTCCAGAAACAAGACGTGCATGGTGCCTTGACAAACCAAAATTAACCTAGGAAATGTAAGCCAGGTAGGATCAAGTTTTCTTGGGGAAATGATCACTCAATTAATATGAAAGTTGAATAGCAACTCATTGAAGGGGGCGAGTGGATAGAGAAAATACGTGTGCAAAGGCACAATAAACAAGGGGAGGAAGAAAGGTCAATATGAGGAGCGATGGGAAGCCATTGTTCCAAGTTAGGGGAAAGTTGGGGAGTACTTGTGACACAATCACAAAGGTGTCCACCAATATTACCCTGGCTCCCTAGAAGAGAGTAAAGGTGGATTCAGGGGGACTTGTGAGGAGGCTGCTGAGAAAATGCAGGCAAGAGATGCTGGTAGCTTAGGCTAAGGTGTTGGGAGTGTGTAAGAATGTGTTTATGTGTGCTCTATAAGGGCATTTCCAGTTTTTAGTTTTGGCAAAGGGGCACCTGTACTTAGTACACTAGATTATGCATACGAGATTTTAATCTGACACTGAAAAAGATAAGGTATGGTGGAAGAGGCAACCAAACAGCTAATGATGTATCCTGACATTGTTAAGGAGAGGACTAACTCTGGAGCTTGCTAGAGGTAGGGAGACAATCGCTCTGCCAAGGTAGGTATAGGAAGAATAGCCTAGGTCAGTGGAAAATGTTTTCATGCTTTATGGACCAGTTCAAGACTATTTAGAAAAGGCTAAGGGCTCTATGTACACAGCCATGAAATTATTTTGACCAGGTATGTATGCTACCGGCCTGCAGCTATAGCCCTGTGGCATCTGATCCCGTCAGATCTCGGAAGCTAAGCAGGATCAGGCCTGGTTAGTACCTGGATGGGAGACCGCCTGGGAACACCAGAAGCTGTAGGCTGGGAGAAGGACCTGGCAAACCCCTCCCAAAAATCAATCTGCCATTGAAAACCCTATGAACAGCAGAGAAGCACTGACAATAGTGTTTCCCCTGTTGTACAGAGGGTCGCTATGAGTCAGATACCGACTTGACGGCACCTAACAACAACAACAACAACATGTATGCTACCATAAAATGGTATTTTATTCAGGTCATGAATAAAACAATCCTTTGAACTGACTTTTCGATATCCACAGAGAAAGAAAGACAAAGAGACAACACGGCTATAATAATTTATTGCTTTTTCATTTCTTATTTGGATGAAAGGGAGGCACTGAAAGATGCAATAGTAAACTGAGACAGTTATTTTCAAAGTGTATATATATCAGAATTAAATTCCCCATGATTAGCCTTAATAGAAATTACCTTAAAATTAATACTTTTCATTTAAAAAATATTACTTGAGGTGAGGTGCTGAGGGGGAGGGAGCAAGAGAGCATTTTCCCAGAATTAAAAATTAGCAACCTTGGGTCCTTGTCCCAGCTCTGCCTGCAACCAACTAAGCAATTCTGAGCAAATCACTTAAGTTTCTTTACCTGTACAAAGAGGAGCAAGAGTTTACTTGCTAAGGCCCTGCCAAGTAATACATTTTTATTAGTATATTACTTTGAAGTTCATCTTTGCCTTAAATAACTTTGCAAGCCACAATCTTACTATTTAAAATTCCTAAAGGATACAGTTCATGGAACAGAACACAGGCTCCAGCATATGATACTGTGACATTGGTATCTACGGAAACAGTTTTGTCACAAGATAATAGTGATTCCTAAAATTCTGTTTACCTCAGTGTACATCTGTGTTATAAAGACTACACTTACTCCCAACTAAAATTTTCTTTTTTTTAAACTCCTACTTGACAGAATTACTGATAAAACTGCTTTTATTTTATATCAAAAAATAAGCCAAAGCCGAGTGCCATGGAGCACGCCCACCCGTAATTCCAGCTACTCAGGAGGCCGAGACAGGAGGATTGTGAGTTCCAGGCCAGAGGCAGCCTGCACAACTTAGCAAACCCTGTCTCAAAATAGGATCTGGGATTGCAACTCAGTGGTAGAGCACTTACCTAGGATGTGCAAGGCCTTTGGTTCAACCCCCCAGTACTGCAATAAATAAATTAATAAATAAGGCAAATATTCTTGTAATTCTAAAAGGCAGGTGATGTTTAATTCAGCTAAAGTTTTATGTGATAAGCTAGCATTCCATGAATACCCATAACAGCAGTAAAATTAAATCCAAGGAGCAGGTCCCCTTAAGTCCAGAGTACATGTCCCTAAATGTCAAATGTCATAAGACTATGTCACTTTATGCATGGCTGTCTTTATGCTCCACAGTAAGGGTGGTGGGCACTCCAAATAGGAAGTTTTGACACTATAGTACCATAGAAAAGCTTTCTTCTTAATTTGTCCTCATCTGGTATGGAGAAAAGGAACAGCAAGTAGGCAAGTGTGGAAGTTGTGGAAGTTATAGTCCTCAGTCAAGACTGGAAGGTGCCTCCTCCAGCTGTTCTGACCTGAATTCTAGTTAATCTTGTGCAAGTTAAAATCCAGCTATCACTAGATTTGGTCTACCACCTGCTGGGAGCTGTCAGATCTTAGATTTTGTTCTCCCAGAAGCAAAGGTTTGTGGTTTAAGAACCTGGGAGGAACTATTAAGCTCTAAGATAGATACATGAGATGTATAACTAGCTACAATTAGGCTTTGTTGTAGTTGTTAGGTGCCCTCGGGTTGGTCCAACTCGCCGTGAACCTAGGTGCAACAGAACTAAATACTACCCAACACTGTGCCATGCCTGGCACTATTGTCAGTGCTTCTCTGCTATTCATAGGGTTTTCCATGGCTATTTCCAGAGGAGGCTGCCAGGTCCTCCTCCTAAGCCTACAGCACCTGGTATTCCCAGCTGGTCTCCCGTCCAAGGACTAACCAGGCCTACCCTGGTTAGCTTCAGAGATCTGACAAGAAGAACACCAGGGTGTTTTGATTATAAACACAATTAGGCCATATTGTTAGGTGCCTTCCAGCTGGTGTGTGACTCATAATGACCCTATCTACAAGAGCCAAAACACTATTGTCACACTTTTCTGCTATTCATGGGGTTTTGAATGGCTGATTGTTTTTGGGGGAGTGAGTTGTTGGGTCGTTCTCCCAAGCCTACAACACCTGGTGTTCCCAGGTGGTTCCCCATCCCAGTACTAAGGAGGCCCGACTCTGCTTAGCTTCCCGGATCTGACAGGATTGGATGCCACAGTGGCATCGTTGCAGACAACTAGGCTTTAATGAGATCAATTCATAATGTGTCACAGAAGTTAAGAATGTAGCAACCTTATCTTTTCAAATGTATGTACAATGTATTCTGAGAACCTGCTAGCTTGTCACAAACCCACTGGTCTTGTTATGAAGATGAAAGGAAAAAATTCAAAGGACACTGAATATTAGAGAGAGCAGCCTCTAGAAAGCAAGAAGGGGAACTTCTCATATGGTCAGGCAAACATGTCATTCCTTATCTTTCTCACTCGCCCCAAAATTCTAACACATATGCTTCAAAACCTTGTGTGGTAGTTCAAGCCTGCTGAGAAGCTACCAGGGCTGGTGCTTCGGATGACAAACTAGCATTTTCATAGGTATCTCTTTTCAGTAATTGTGGCTTCCAAGTTTACAATTCTCTCCCATTCCTACCCCATTTTCCCTGTCTCCGTTCTATAAGTTTTTAGGGCATTCATCACTTTGCACCTAAAATACCGTCAGGGAATTGCCTACGGGGAATCCCTATAAAAGCAGTAATAGACAGTAAGAATGTGTTACTGCCTATAAACCGGGCATTTTAAAGATTTTCATTTTAATCACGATTTAAGATTAAAAGCATTAGTATTGATGGCAAAAGAGCTTTTGTTCCGGCTTCCGGACTGCCCGGCTTCCTCCCCAGGTATTAATTCGAAAACCTCCCGAGTAAAAGAAAACATCACCTCATCTCTTCCAACATTCCGCCCACACCGCTCTTCACTGGAAGGTGTTTCCCTTTGACCCGACGCTTTCTAGAACCTCAAACTGTCCCGCAGCTCCCTAAACCTCAGGTCTACGCTCCAGAGTCGGTCTCTCCACTTCCGTAGACCCAGGCCCGCCCACTGGCGCTGAACTCATTGTATTACTGGTCCACGCATGTGTTCGTCTCCCCAGATAGCCAATCAACGCCTCCTTTCTTACCCCAGCGGTTTGAGAAACGGAAAAGACCTTGGCCTGTCCCCTCGGGTCGGGTGGGGCTATACATGATTGGCAGTTCGGCCCTCCAATGGACAGTGCCTTGGGACCTGCCCCTTCTGGCTTCAGGGCTCTAAAAGAGCCTTGATGCCGGCGGTAGCGATGAATCCTAGGAGGTGCTGGCTGGTTCGAGGTGCTGAGGGGTGGCCGCTGCTGGTAGCTTCTTTGCAGGTAGGTAGTTTTTATTTTAGAATATTATTGTTGCGAACATTTCCATTTTTAAATCATGGAGTATCTTAGAGCGCAGAAAAGGCCAGTGCCTATCCTCCTCCCCATTAGTTTTTGGTGGGAATCTGGTACCTGCTCTACCCCTTCAAGCTGGGACACTCGAGTATCCCCTAGGTCTGTCTCCACTGACCCTCTCTCAGAATTCGCCTCTCCAACAGTCACAGTTCTGTCAACTGAAAGGAGGAACCTGTCTCGGTAGTGGTGTCTATGGCAGAGATACATAGAAGTTGAAGGGGATGATGGACTCTTCTCTCCTGGACGTCTGAGACACGGTGAGGCAGAGCCTCATCACTGGTAGATTCTCTGGAAAGAAGTAGGGTTTGGCACTGTATTTAGGGCGATGGCACACTGGTCCGAAAAGTGTAAGATACAAAAACAAAACAACAGCACAACTTGAATGCCATGAAAAAGCGCAGTAGTTTTAGGAACCAAATCACAGGTTCATAGAAGCACTAAAAATGAAGTTAGGGCAATTCCCTCTGTTCGAAGGGTTGGGGGCGAGTGTGACGCTAGAGAAGGTAAAAAAGAAATACGTAATTGAAGTTCACAGTTAGGATTTTGAAGGATAATTGAGTGTTAGCTAACTTAACTTCCATTCCCTTACCTCCTCCCTCTCCAAATAACGGAGGGTGTGTAGCTTGTGAGTGGTCCTAGAATGTTAACTAATTGAATGTGGACCCTTTTGGAAAGAAAATAAACAAAAAACAAAACCCCGAATGTTACATTTCACCAGTAGGTAATATGGATTTCTGTAATAAAAACAGAACTCA
The DNA here is from genome assembly GCA_007922755.1 of Pedetes capensis. NCBI lineage: Eukaryota > Metazoa > Chordata > Mammalia > Rodentia > Pedetidae > Pedetes > Pedetes capensis. The sequence goes on from VMDO01001772.1 coordinate 52,452, forward strand.
TGTCAATTTGTCTTTTATTTTAAAACTTCTCCACTGGGTCCCAGAACTGGGTTTTATCCACCTTTGTATTCCTAAAGCACCTCACACATTACAGAAGCTCCCTAAATGGTGAAGGATTTCAGAGAAGAATAATTCAAACAAATGGCATAGGGGAAGGAGCTCTGAGTTAGAAGTGAAAACACTTTGGTTTTAGTACTAAAGCTGTTACTATTTGTGTGATCTTAAACAAATGGTTTCAGCTTTGACTATTAATTTTCACATCTTTAAAAAAGCAGAAATTGCATTAGATTATTTTTGAGGTCCATGCCCATTTTAAAGTTTATTTTAAAATAAAGATGATTAATTTCCACACCAAGTACAGAAGCAAAATCTTTTTGTTTTTGTTGGTTTTTTGTTTTTGTTTTTGTTTTTGTTTTTTTGCTTGTTTTGTTTTGTTTGAGACAGGGTCTGGTTATGTAGCAAAGGCTGGCCTGAAACTCACAGTGTAGCCCAACCTGGCCTCCAACAGATGTTGAACACATGTCAATCCTCCTGCCGCAGCCTCCCAAGTACTGGGATCATAGGCATGTGCAACCAGGCCTTGCCACAAGAAAATTCTTACTGCCATAAAGTCTGTGTCAAATCTTTTAGCAAATAAAAGTTTCCAGCTTCAAGGGCATGTTCTTTTGTGCCCATATTTAAACTAAACCAAACTAAACAGATCATTTTAGAAAATTTGGAGAGTACAGAAGTATAATGTTGCAGAAAATGTCATCCTTAATCTCATCATTCAGAGGTAACCACTATTAGTGTTTGGGTAAATCTTTTAGTCTCCCTCTGTTTCCTTCTACACTTGGTTGACATTAAGAGGGCTATTTCACTTTAAGTGATGACTGATACATCTGAATTTATGCATTCATTCATCTTTGTGTGTTTGGTGCCTGGAGAACAGAAGACACAAAAATGTTTGAACTGAATGGTTTCTTGAACATCCTGGGAAGGAAATCCAGTGTAACGGGATGTTTATACGGGGAAATAGGACAAAAAGTATTAGTAACAGAACTCCTTCTTTGAAACCTATCTACAAATATGGGAAAAAAAGTACTTGATCACTTTACTAAAGCATTTGGGTTGCAGATTATTCCTGAGTATTTGATATGCTTCTAGAGCTGTATCTTCCTGTCACTCTCTTTCACCACATTTGATTGCATTCCTTCTTCCACTATCTAATTTAAACCTCCTGTAATACTTCCCCCTCATTTTACATTTCTCCAAGATTTTGCTTCTGTTCCTACCATCAGCCTGAGATCTTTGGTTAAGCATCTGCTCCATTCTACCTGTCACTTTTTGGTAGAGTGCTTTACCATAATTAATTTAGTATTCCTAATAGTACATTGAGAGAAGTAGTTTAGTACATTGAGAGAAGTAGTTTTGTTATCCTCATCTTTAAGGATATGGAACCTGAGGTGCAAAGAATTTAACATATTCAAGATGAAACTGTCAGTAAACAGCAGATCTGGGCTTATATCCAGGTTTTTTGACTTCAAGCTTTTGGGATTTGGTGGAAACATTTTGTCAATTTGTGTTGACAAAGTTGCTATCCCTAGGGAAGGAGGTAGCCAGAGCTAGAAAGGAAGAATCTTGAGTGGGTGTTGTGCACAATGTTGATGCCAAGCAGCCTAGAAACAGCAACACCGCCCAGGCAAATTCACATCTTATTACACATGTACCTCTCTGCCTGTGAATGGGGGTCTATACCTGCTATGGTTTGCCCTTGTAACAAGTGATTTGTGGCTGTGCTGGTAGATGTAAGGCGGGAGGATGAGAGGGTTATAGTGTCTGAAAGACACCTGAGCAATAACATGTTGTTGTTGTTGTTAGGTGCCGTCGAGTCAGTATCCGACTCATAGCGACCCTCTGTACAACAGGGGAAACACTATTGTCAGTGCTTCTCTGCTATTCATAGGGTTTTCAATGGCAGATTGATTTTTGGGAGGGGGTTGCCAGGTCCTTCTCCCAAGCCTACAGCTTCTGGTGTTCCCAGGTGGTCTCCCATCCAGGTACTAACCAAGCCTGACCCTGCTTAGCTTCCGAGATCTGATGGGATCGGATGCCACAGGGCTATGGCTGCAGGCTAGAGCAATAACATAGGCTCCTGGTAAAGAGATGTTCTTATAACCACAAATATAAATGGAAAAGTTGCCATAAAACTCTAGGAGAAGTAATAGATAATAGACCATGGAATAGTAAGTACTGCTAGGGGATAGTCATGTTTGAACTTTTAATATTGAACTTGATTTTGGGGAAGGCATATTTTGTTAACACATCTGAAGTTCTAAGGAGCTAAGCACCAGATTTATTTTCCCTTGGGAACAGTTCCTTTTTAATTTATCAGAGACATTGTTAATCTCTCTTTCTGTCCTCAAATATAGACAGCTCATCTTCTATAAAGTTAGATTTCCAGTGCAGAGGGACTTAAAGGTTACTCAGACTCCTAAAAGTTGCTCAGCATCTCATCCGGGTGAAGCATGTCTGAATGACAGATTATATTTTGAAGGAGGATAACAAGATGAATCTCTCTCTCTCTCTCTCTCTCTCTCTCTCTCTCTCTCTCTCTCTCTCTCTTTCAAATCATGAGGATTTGAACCAAGGAGAACATCTGAGAGTTCTGGCATAGCAATTGAATATTTAATATTTAAGTTTAAGCTTTGGATCAAAATGATTCTAGTTTTATGTCCCTTATTTCACATTACTTGACATTCTATTGTTGCTCACATTTCTTTCTTCCTGTTTGGAAATGGAAGAAAACTTAAGTTTTTTTGTTTCTTTTTTGTTTTATGTTTTTGTTTTAAAAACCTAAGTTTTTATGCTGGACTTTACGCTGTAGCTTGCCTCACTTTTTCATGAGTTGTGATACCAGAGTCTTAGACATTAATTTTCAAGCACTTGAGGAAGGGAGGAAGCAAAGTCCTAGAAATGTTCATTTGGAAGACAGGATGAGCCTCAGCCGTGGGGGCTGGAGTATGGGAAATTATATGGTTTAATAAGGAGCAGGAGTGGAAAGTAGCAGCAAGGTGGCCGTGCTACATATGTTGAAATTAAATAGAGATTCTGAAATAGAAATAAGCTCAATAAATTCAGTGCCTTGTGTGTGTGCATACATACATATATTTGTTGTTGTTGTTGTTAGGTGCCCTCGAGTCGGTATCCAACTCATAGCGACCCTCATAGGGTTTTCAATGGCTGACTGTTTCGGGATTGCCTTGGGAGTGGATTGCCAGGTCCTTCTCCCATTTTTGTGGTGCTGGGAATTGAACTCGGGACCTCAGAGACTGCAGCGCAGCGCTCTACCAACTGAGCTAAATCCCAGCCCACATACATATATATATATATATATGTATATATAAAATTCTTCCATCAATAGTCTGTGTATATATGTATGTGTGTGTATATATATGTGTGTATATGTATGTATGCATATATGTGTGTATGTGTGTGTGCATATATATGTATGTGTGTATGTATATATATATGTATGTGTATATATATATATATATATATATATATATAATTCTCCTGTCAATACTCTCCATTCCTGCCTTGCCAAATGAATGCTAATCTTGAAGCATAACTTCAATTTTATGGTGGCATTTATGGAAAGAATATTTTTGCTTTATAGTTAATCTAGATGGAATTTCTATACATAATTAGTGAAAGGTCTTTGAAAGTCATTGGTCACCTGCCAAGTGTGTCCTTTGCATCATCTATTTATTTCTTTATTGCAAGGCAATTGCATAGCACCCACTTCTGAGCAAGTATACATTTACCAAGTCATAGGCACTATGACATAATTTATGAACACATCTCATAGGGCTAATGCATGTGTGAATGACAGATTGTATTTTGAGGAAGGTTAACAAGATGAATCATTTTTCATTATAGTTCTATCTTGAATCCATTCCTAAATCAGTTAAGCAAAAGTCAGATACGCAGACTAGTTTAAATATGCTCAGTATTATCTTCTGTGAGGGATAAAAACAATTATGAATAGGACTCCATTACTCAAGGTACTTTGTAGTTCTGGCCAACAATGAAACCTGGTACTTAATAATGTTGGGAGTATCCTGTGACAGGATGCTTAGTTAAGGTTAAAGATGAAGTGATTAGTCGATGCAAGTATGAGATCTAGCTAGACAGGGACCTGCCTGCATTCTTAAGGCCTTCTGGCCCACTCTCTGGTTTTGTGCAGCCCACAAGCTATGAATATTTTTTCACTTTAAATTGTTGAAATTAGAGCTGGATGGAGTGGTGCAAGCACCTGTAATTCCAGCATTTGGGAGGCTGAGGCAGAGGAGCTACATAGCAAGACCCTGTCTCAATAATAACAAATAAAAGTAAGTAAATAAATATTGTTAAAAATTAATCCAATAACAACAACATTTCATGTGTAAGGAAATTACATGAAATTCTAATTTTGATGTCCATATATGTAATTTTCTTGGAATACAGGCACATTTATTCTTCTCTGTATTATCTACAGCTGCTTTCAGCTACAATGGTGGAATTATGTGATTGTACTTCATTATAACAGAGACCATATAGCTCACAAGGCCTAAAAAATCTTCTATTTGGCCTTTTAAAGAAAACATTGCTAATATCTGAGCTAAGCTATAGTGTCTCTCCCATTTACCTCCTTCATCCTGTTTTCACAACCCTTATCCTGGTCCAGGTTTTCATTATGTTACCAGAATTATTATAAAAACTCACAACTAATATTCACACCTCTGGTTTTTCCCACCTTTCTCTGTTAAGTGTTACCTGGTCCTCCTAAAATGCATGCTATTAAACCTTTAATGATGTCTGAATATTTACAGGAGATCATGCATTGTTTGGCACCAGGCCTTCTCTGAGCCACTATTCACTGTTATCTTTCTAGACTCTTCTCCTCCTACTTCCTGGTTATACCCTATACTTAGGGTGACCATATCATTTTCCAAATGGAACACTTAAGTGTGAAAAGGGCTCCAGTAATAATTATGTTGGGGAAGGAAACAGGCTTAAGCAATACCGTTTTTAGGAAAGTCAAGATGTATAGTCACCTTTCTTATAACTCTAGCCTATTTGAGGGCTGGGATTTAGCTCAGTGGGTAGAGCGCTGAGCTGCAGTCTCTGAGGTCCCGAGTCCAATTCCCAGCACCGCAAAAATGGGAGAAGGGCCTGGCAATCCACTCCCAAGGCAATCCCGAAACAGTCAGCCATTAAAAACTCTATGAGGGTCGCTATGAGTTGGATACCAACTCGACGGCACCTAACAACAACAACAACAGCCTATTTGAATGGGCTTGCTGTTCTCCATATGCACCTGTTCCTCATTGTTCCATCAAGCTAGAACTCCTTTCCCTTTTTCTATAAATTTAAATCTCAACTATCTTTCCAAATCCAGCTTAAATAGTGCCATGTCCATGACGTCTTACTCAGAAGTAATCTATCCCATCCTACCTTCTTTATGAATGAAGTGCTTCACATTGTGTGATTTACTTTCAGCTTTAGTGACACATAATCACATCACCTTTCCACTGGTTTCTTGCAAACATAATCTATGTTGGATTCCATCTTCCTCACAGGCCTACAGTTATATTGTGCCCAAGTGGGATTTTCAGCACATTTGAATGAATTATGTGTCCAGGCTGGGGAAACTGATGACTATTTGGGGCTTTCCATTTATGAATCATGTATCTTAATGTGATTAAAATAGAGAAAAGTTAGTATTCCAAGGACTGAGGACAGAGGTTTGGTTTCCAGTGTGGCAGTTTAGCAGAATGGTTCATGGCATGAGTATAGGCCTCAAAGGGCCAGACTTCCTGAAACTGAATTCTAGCACTGCTATTTACAACCTGTGTTTATGCATCTGTAAAATGGGGCTAACCACAGAACCTACTCCACAAAATGAATGACAATTGAGGGTTCTAACAATCTCAGGTACATGCTAAACACTCTGTGAATGTTAGCTGCTGTGGTTGATATCATCATCATCATCATTATAGTCCTATCATGGGTGAGTAACCCAGGACCCAGGACTAAGATATATAAGAGCTGGAGGAATGCAGTACCAAAATTATAGTGATTTTTTTTTCCCTAATTGGAAATGTTCGAGGGGCAAAGCACTGTGGGTCCTGAGAAAAGATGGTCTCCACTTAGTAAGAAGTGACTAAGCTGCAGTCTTTTGAGAAATCTTGTCAGTTTGTATGGGAAAGGCACACATTAGGAGTCAGGGAACTAAGAAAGTAATGTCTAGAAAGAAGGAAAAGTAGTGTGAAGGAAGGAATGGGAGAATAAGGTAGATTTGTGTAAAAGATATGTTTGTTTAGTAAACTTTTTCTTCAAACCAGACTACTGCACTTTAAGAAAGCAGAAATTTGGAGAATGATAGTCTAGTAACCTATGTGGCCTTTTTTTTTTTTTTTTGGTATAAAGTAAATTATTGATTAAAATTAATGCTTAATTTAGGTGTCAGTAACAGTTATTGAAGAATAAGAGAGGAACTTTAAGAACCACCTGCAGGGTGCTGGCCTTTATCGAAAGCAAAATCAAACAAAAGCCAAAGCTTGAAATTTTAAAAAGAATAGTCTTTAATTTGGGGGCAAGAGATATGTATTCTCAGTAAGATACTTCATTAGTACGGGTGACTACTGCTTGACCTGCCTTTTTGCCCTGAAGTTTACCTCAGGCAGTAATGAGCTGAGCCCTCTTTTGCACTCACTTTGTTCAGATCCATTTTATGAAATGGCACCTTAGGTTTGTAAAGAAATGTTGCGACCAGAGAAGCTCCTGTGAAGACAGCTGAGCCGAGAGCTCCAAACTGAGTTGAAAGTCTCCCTTGGTAAGGAAGAAAGAGTGCAGGGGCTGAAGGAGAAGACCTAGATAACAGGCCCAGTTTGCTACTTAGTGGCCATGTTTTTGAAAAACTCAGCCAGAATTTCCATTTTCTCTGGAGATTATGGACTTCCATGAACATAGTAAACATTTTACAGTGCAAAGGTACAGCACTGTGCTGTACAGTGCAAAGGTACAGCACACCAGAGCATCTCCAGTTAATGGAAGTTTTCAAGAATGGCAGAAGGCGGGCCCTGACACTTGTATACTCTTTACTCCCCAGTGTGGAAAAATCCTGGGGTGGAGGTGGGGCGTGAAGGGTATGTCTATAGAGCAGCATGGGTCAGGGCAGAGCCACTGTGGTCCACTGCAAGTAGTGGACCACTGCAACAACAAAACTATGTTGTTGTTGTTGTTGGGCTCCATCGAGTCAGTGTCCTTCTCATAGAGACCCTATGTATAACAGGTGGAAAAACTATTGTCAGTGCTTCTCTGCTATTCACAGGGTTTTCAATGGCAGATTGTTTCTTGGGAGTGGGTTGCCAGGTCCTTCTGCTGTACAAAACTATAGTGCATAATTATTCTTGGCTTCCCCTTTGTCATTGAATACACAGGGATTCTTGAGTTAAAGCTTGCTAACTTCCAGTCCTCCCAACCAATGGTTTTTCCTTTAGTGTTTACCACTAAGACGTCAAGTGTTAGCATCAGTAGCTTATTGTTGTTGTTGTTGTTGTTTTTAGGTGCCATGGAGTTGGGTTCAACTTATAGCGATCCCCATAGGGTTTTCAGTAGCTGATTGTTTCAGGATTGCCACATCCTTCTCCCATTTTTATTGTGCCAGGGATGAACCCAGGGCTTCAGAGAGTGCAGAGTGGCACTCTCCCAACTGAGCTAAACCCCTATCCCAAGCCTCAGTAGCACAGTCTAGTAATTTTTGTCTAATTGACTTTGACTCAGTCAGCACGCATACAGAGTGCCTCGAATGTGTCAAGTGATATGGTAGGTTCTAGAGATCCAGCAGCGAGTAAGACCAGCATTGATGCAGCTGGTTCTAATGGAGTACAGGATCTATTCCAAGTGCACGAATGTGGAAAAGCTGGGTGCTACAAGACTAAATAACAGGCGTTGGATGAAAAAGAAGGGCAGAGAGTCTGCCTAGAGCTGGAGTTCTCTAAGCATGGCCTTCAGACCAGCATATCAGCATCATCTAGTAGCTTGCAAGAGATGCAAATTCTTAGGCTTACCCTAGATCTACAGAGATGGGGCCTAGAACTCTGTTTCAATCTGTTCTCCTGGGGTTTGATGTGGGTTAATGTTTGAGAACCACTGACCTAGAGGAAATAACATTTAATCTGAGCTTTAAAGCTGCATTGTCCAGCACTGTAACTTTTGGCTACTGAACACTTGAAATGTGGCTAGTCCAAATGCTTTGGGATGTGTTGTCAGGATAAAATGCACACCAACTTGCAGGGACTTACTGAGAGAGAAAGGCATGAAAAATACATCGTTAATGATTTTTTACAGGGGTTGTATATTGGAAAGCGTATTTTGGATCTATAGGACTAAGTGAAATATTAACATTAATTCCACCTATTTCTTTTCACTCCAATGTGGCTTTTGAAAAATGTAAAATTACATATGTGGCTTGCATCATATTTCAGTGGGACACAGCTGATCCAGAGGATGAGCAGAGGCTGCCGAAAAGCAGGGCGAGATTGAAGTGGCAGTGGGAGGAGGAGGTGACAGTGACCAGGAGACCTAGGAGTCTCACTTCCTGAGTCACATATGACAGTGACTTAGAGCAAAGTAATTTAATTATTCACAGAATGCCTGAGTTCTCTCTGGCCTGACTGGAAGTCTTGTATTATCCCCAGTCTTCTGTGTCAGCAATCCTCTCTTCTTTGTTTCTCAGAAAAGTTCTAAGAATGGCGCTTAGTTCAGTGAGAGGTTTTAGGAAAGCTTCATCCATTACCCAAGAGTTGCCTCCATGAGAGAAGCATGTCTGTTTCCTACAGTTCCCTGCCCTTCTCACCACTGCCCATCCTCTGCCTTGAACTTCAAGTCAAACTGACCATGGCATCGTCTGTTTGTTGGTAAATACTTGCTCGGCCAAATCCAACAGATGCCGAGATCTTAGTTTGCCAGCTTTAAACCTCAGCATTTCCTTTGCACGTGCTTAGTAGTTAGCTAAATAGGAAAAGTCAGTTGGCAATACCTGGGAGGAGAGTGGGAAGTTTGTTTACCTGAGATACTTATTCTAGTTTGGGTACTTTATCCTGTGTTCACCTTCTATATATCAGAGTGATGGAAAGTGTGTGTTTGCATAGTTTTTGTGGCTGTCAACACAATTCCTCTGTTCCAGTATATATTTTGAGTAACCAAGAAAACAGAATTTTTTTTTTTTAAAACAAAGTAAGCATTTGTAGCAGATTAAGGTACTGCAAAGTGTGATGATAGGTACCTGTGTGTTTATGATATCATTGCTACTTTTTCATTTCCCTTGATACATTTCACAATCAAAAGATGCAGGGAAATGCTTCTGACCATGGAATTTGATACCCTTCTTCATTTGCAGGGAAGATAGCTTCATTAGCTCTTTAGCCTGGAGGCTCCTCACTTGATAGGACAAACTAAAGACTGAGGTAGAGGAACAGTTTAGTGTGCTTTCCTTCATCCCTAAAAACAATACAATAAATGATTACAAGGGGTAAATCTAATTTTCAATGGCCCTGAAGCTTCTACTACTTGATGGATTGGGGCTTTTTAAAGCAACAGTATAAAAATATTTTTCCTTTGCATATTAAACATATACATACAACACAAAAACAAAACCATCCATCCATATGAATTCCTTGCTTGATCTTGCCCAGGTGAGGGGCTCTGAAACTGGAGCTTCATTACCTTGTGTTTATTCTGTCCCTGGGCACAGGCAGTCACCTAGCAAAGCCCTTCCCATATAACTTCCATCTTCTTTGTTCTGCCACCCTGATGCCCCTTCTGAGGCTGAGGGTAGAAACATTGTGCTCTGTCCTTGGAAATTTCAGCCCTGGGAGACACCTCCTCGTGTATTCAGCTGCTGCCTCCCTGCTCCATGTGTGCCAAACCTTCAACCCTGGTGCTTGACAAGAAAGGGAAATCTTAATCCTGAACTTTGTGCCTTTCGGTACTTGCAAACCACCTCAGTCTGCCTTCCTCCCTTGTTCCTGAAGTCTTATTTTAAAGAAACTTTGCCCTTCAGAATCTCTAGAAACTACTAAAGGAAGGCAGAAACTGGAGATAGAGTCCAGTGAACTTTGTCACCAATCGTTAGGGAACTATAGGTGAATCACAGTCGTCAGCAGGACAGAACATCTCCAGTTAATGGAAGTTTTCAAGAATGGCTGAAGGCGGGCCCTGACGCTTGTATACTCTTTGCTCCCCAGTGTGGAAAATCCCGGGGTGGAGGTGGAGCGTAAAGGGTATGTCTATAGAGCAGCATGGGTCAGGGCAGAGCCACTGTGGTCCACTGCAAGTAGAGAGAAAGCAGGCTGATGCAGCCAGGTCTGCACATCCTCCAGAGCACACAACAGAGCTCAGAATCACATTAGGGCTGCCTGTCCCACTTTTCTAGATTCTTCTGCCAAGATGTGGCTGATATTTGCAGGCTCAGAGGAGAAGCAGCAGGACCTCCTTATCAGTGCGCTTCCTCTCCCAGGAACCTGCTCCTGGTAATCTGTTTCTGTGAGCAGCATCTCCCAGCTGCTTGCCTTTGATAGCTTGTTTTGTATCCGGATTTATTCCTGCCAATAGCTCTGTCTTGAGGCAGGTGAAAAATTATTTAGGTGACCACCGCATTTGCTGTTAATGTCACTTTAAATCACTTTTAATGCTGTTTGAATGTTGGACCGATGCGTCTTGCATACCAGTAGCACTGAAGAGCTAGTTGCCACCAGTCAGTAACACAGATGAGATGTATGTGGCGGTTCACTGAGCTAACGCATTCCATAACGTCCATAATAAGAAGACGAGCCAGGTGCGGTGGCTCACATCTGTAATCCCAGCAACTCAGGATACAGAGTCTGGAGGATCCCAGGTTCAAGGCCAGAGGCAGCCTATACAATTTAGCAAGACACAGTCTCAAGATAAAATAAAAAATGGACTGGGGATGCAGCTCAGTGGTAGAGCACTTGCAAAGTATTTGTGAGGCTCTGGGTTCAACCTTCAAGCACCACAAAAAAATAAAGATAAAAATAAAAATAAGCCAGGTGTTGTGGCACATGCCTGTAATCCCAGCAACTTGGGAGGCAGAGGCAGGAGGATCACAACTTTCAGACCAGAGGCAGTCTGCATAATTTAGTGAGACCCTGTCTCAAAAAGTAAAAATATGGGCTGGTGTGCAGCTCAGTGGTCCAGTACTTGCAAAGCATGCAAATGCGAAGCCCTGGGTTCAACCCCCAGTACCACAAAAAAAAAAAAAAAAAAAAAGAGAGAGAGAGAGAGGAGGGGGGGGAGAAAGAGAGAGAGACAGAGACGAGACTGGTAAACGTTTTTTTCCACCAGAGGAAAGAAGCACGCCTTCCACGTAGAGTGAGCTGGTAGGAGCTGGAAGTTCTGGGCCACTAGTCATTCTTTTAGACATCTGTAACTCTATGGTAAATATAAACTACCTTTTTATCTGGCAGGAACAGAGCATGCCATTAGAATGAAGCGTTTTACGTCATACAATTAGCATAGTATCTAGCCATCAGAAAATTGAAGTCAACTAGATTGTTTGTGGTTAATTATCTGGAAAACATGCGTGTTTGTGCCATAGCGTATGAACACCAGATGTCTTACGTCAAAACTGTTTAAAGGACTTTTAGTTTATTGTAGAAACAGGCTGTTGTCAAATTGTTCTTCCATTACTAGGTAGTCATTTGAACGTAAAATATAATTTGTACTTTTTGATTCTTTTCTTTCTAGATGTATTGCTGTTCTTGAACATTATCCCATTTGAAAACACCAGGGAAATTCAGCCACCAGTATGTCCAAGTACAAACTTATTATGTTAAGACACGGAGAGGGTGCTTGGAATAAGGAGAACCGATTTTGTAGCTGGGTAGATCAGAAACTTAACAGTGAAGGAATGGAGGAAGCTCGAAACTGTGGGAAGCAACTCAAAGCGCTAAACTTTGAGTTTGATCTTGTGTTCACATCTGTCCTTAATCGGTCCATCCACACAGCCTGGCTGATCCTGGAAGAGCTTGGGCAGGAATGGGTCCCCGTGGAAAGCTCCTGGCGTCTAAATGAGCGTCACTATGGAGCCTTGATTGGGCTCAACAGGGAAAAAATGGCTTTGAATCATGGTGAAGAACAAGTGAGAATCTGGAGAAGAAGCTACAACGTGACTCCACCTCCCATCGAGGAGTCTCATCCCTACTACCACGAAATCTACAATGATCGGAGGTATAAAGTATGTGATGTCCCCTTGGATCAGCTGCCACGATCCGAAAGCTTAAAGGATGTTCTGGAGAGACTCCTTCCCTACTGGAATGAAAGAATTGCTCCTGAAGTATTAAGGGGAAAGACCATTCTGATATCTGCCCATGGGAACAGCAGTAGAGCCCTCCTGAAACATCTGGAAGGTACCTGCTTTACGTACTACTTGTTGGAGGTTGCTAAGTGTTATCACTGGGCCTTTATCTAGAAATTAATCTAATGAACCATTTAGATAATAGACTTCCCTTCTCTATGCCCCCTTGTCACTTCCGACTTAAGCAACTTGTTTAAAACTCCTGTGCTTTTGACATTCATAGTATCAGAAGCAGAGGTTTTTAGATTTCAGCTTGCATCAGAGTCACCTGGAGAGCTCAGGATGACAAAGATTGTGGGTCCTATGCTCAGTTTCTGAATCAGTAGGTCTGGGGTGCAGCCTGAGAATTTGCATTTCTTAGAAGTTTCTAGGTGATGCTGATACTACTACTTGGGGTTTGGCCCTGTGAGAAGCACTGATCTAAAGGATAATATGGCTTTTGTTGTAATAAGGTGGAAGGAGGCTAAGGAAGGGAAGAAATTGTAAAAACAGTGTTGAAAGTAAATTTGTTTGAGGTTTTCAGGTTAAGTAAACCATCTAGGCTTCAGTTTTGCCTGGTTCTTTGTACAATCAACAATTATGGCTGTGTTTCCAGAGCAAGGTTCCCTGAGCAATTCTTTTGTTCCAGTCTTCTTTTTCCAGACCAGGCTTAGTCACTGACTGGGAGAAAGAGAGGAGGGAAATAAAACAGTAGTTTATTTATTTATCTTGACTCTAAAAGCTTAGAGACAGATAATCAGTAGCCAGAATTTTATTTCAACTGCTGGATGTTGTATTCTAAAACATACCATATTGTGACTTTCCTCTTCAGTAACATGAACTGCAGGTCACCACTTTGGGGCACCAGCCATTACACGACACCTTCAGGTGTTTCCCCCCCGACCTCACTCCCTTCACTAATCCCAAATGACTGACTGAGCTTTAGAGTGGTCTGCTCACTGCATATTTCTGTCTTCATCACTGTCAACAGCTTACTAGTATTAGAATGCATTTCTCCACCATTCCTTTTTATTCTACTTTACTTTTCTGTAAGGAGCTGTGAAAAATGAAAAGGTTGATATTGTATCTGAAATAAGTGGAAGTAGGTTATAGGTAGCAAAATGAAGTGATCTTTATGAGATTCTAATATAAACTATTTAGCATATGATTATTTTTCTCTAATTTTTAATAACATGATCAAGAGCCAGATCATTACTTGAATACCTGACATCCGCTAATCATGCAGAGATCTAAAATCTACAGACTTTATTAGCTGTTAAAAACTTTATTGGCTAGACATGGCACTTGATCTGTTTGTGTATGTCTGTGTGTATATATTTTATTAACTCAGGTATATAAAGGTTTCTATTGCTCCTTGTTCAGAAGAATTGGAATTTGATTACATATAATATATAACCTCATCATTGATTGACTATAATACTGTATTATTTGAAGAAGAGTTGGGTCTCTGCTTAGGATGACACCAAACTGAAATTCAGAACTTCGAAGTTTCTACCAGAAGTTATATTCTATCCAATTCCTTTTACAGAGATGAAACTTAGAACTTATTGTGGCCAAACCCAACTTCCTCAAAGACAGTGCCATTGTCTTCTTCAGGATCCTCTCTTTTCCTCCTCCTTAGCTACAAAATCACTCCAGAAAATGTGGGGAGCTTCCTGTGGTTTCGTACCATTTACTCTTCTCCTATCTTCAAGTTTATATCTCTTTAAGATTATCCCACAAAAGTATATCAACCCAAATGTCCATCAACTGATAAGTGGGTCAAAGTAGTGTATTCATACAAAGGAATACGAATTGCCAGTAAAAAGGAATGAAGTTCTGATACATGCTATAACATAGATCAACTTCAGAAATCATAATATAACATGTAAGAAGCCAGTCACAAAGGGTCACACGTTATAGAAGTCCATTTATATGAATTGTCCAGAATAGGCAAATCCATAGGGACAGAGGGCCTGCAGCCATAGCCCTGTGGCATCCGATCCCATCAGATCTTGGAAGCTAAGCAGGGACGGGCCTGGTTAGTACCTGGATGGGAGACCGCCTGGGAACACCAGAAGCTGTAGGCTTGGGAGAAGGACCTGGCAACCCCCTCCCAAAAATCAATCTGTCATTGAAAACCCTATGAACAGCAGAGAAGCACTGACAATAGTGTTTCCCCTGTTGTACAGAGGGTCGCTATGAGTCGGATACCGACTTGACGGCACCTAACAACAACAACAACAACAACAATAGGGACAGAGACTACAGGAGTTGTTGACTAGGACTGGTGGTAGGAGTGGAGTCTGGGGAGGCTGAGGGTAACTAGGTACAGGAAATTTTGTTGGGGTGATGAAAATGATCTAAAATTGATTATGATGATGGTTGCACCATTTGTGAGTATACTAAAAGTCATTGAAATTTGCACTTTAAGTGAGTAAATTACTGTATGTGAATTATATCCCATTAAAACTATAAAAAATAACCTAAGGAGATTGAAAGGTTAAAGGATTTGTCATTGTTTGGCCTAGAAAACAGTGGTTTAGGGTAAATACATAAGAGTGATAACAAAACAGACATGCATAGATGTGGAATGTAGAATAAGGAGAAAAAGGAAAACACAGCTTTGACCACTGGGGTATATATGGATATGCAAGGATCTCTTAGAAATGAGCAGGCACTCACTAGTCCTCAGGCTTCTTCCAGCCCTTCTGTGAAGACCTTTTTAAAAGTTGGATATATGAAACTAAATGACCTTTCAATGGTTAATAAAAGTAACCTTAAATTATGACTTCTATCATTATTACCATAAATATACTTTATAGAAAATGTTTTTATTTGGAAGATAATTAATTTAAAACAGTGAAGTTGGTGTGGGAAGAGGTAAATTATAGGAAAAGACAGAGGGCTGGAAGATATCTGCAGGAAAAGGGAAATAGGTATGAAGGAAATAGAGGGTAGAAATGGTAGCGCTGGTGACTAGGGAGGATAATAGACATTCAGAGAAAAAATAAGCAGAAAAGTCAGAAGCTGTGGTTAGGCATCAGCCCACAGGCCAGGAAACAAATGTAGTGGATGTGACAGTTGAGATTTTTCCACAGGAAGACATAGTGGTGGTTTGCAGACTTGACGCTCACCAATCCTGTGTAGAACAATTTTGTTCCTTTTTGGCCTGTAGTACCCCCTGGTGGAGTTCTTTAATGTTGCTATAGTTCTCCGTCGTGACTTACTCCAGTGCCAGACATGGAAGAGATTATTTCATGTGCGTGAAATAGGCTGGGTTGGATTTTACGATGACTTCGTAAATTAATTATCTCTTGTTTTAGAGGTCCTCTAAATGCCAGTATCCATTCATCAAGTTTCTGTCATAGTGCATATTGAAAAACGAGGTCCCCGTATTCTATGCCATAGCTGTAAAAATTAAGCATAAGTGTCTTTCCCAAGAGCTGAACAAATAGTATATGATAAAACTACTTTAATTGTTTAAAACCTATAATTTAGGGGTAAGAAAATGAGGACTTCAGTTAAATACATGAAGTATTGTTCTACTCTGCAGTCGCAAAGCGCCTGAAGAGCTTTCCACTGAAAGTGTGCTAGTATTACTCATCTGCTGTCTCATCTACTGAGAGGTATGGTCTGTTTACCTCAGCATCCTTGGTGGGTATGCCATAAAAAAGGAAATTTAATGCCATGAATTGAGTCTTGTTGTTACTGCTAATAATGTAACATTGTGATCTCTGAATGGCATTGTCTAGCACAGTTATACAAAAGAGCCCTTTTTGGGAGTGCATGCTTCCTGCCAAGTACAGTCCTAGACATTTTATGTACATATTTAATGTAGGAATTTGAAATGGCTCTGGACTTCCTGTTTTATTCTGCTGTTTAGTGTATTTAGATCATATTGTTTATTTCATGTAATCAATTGTGGATCACTAAGCCATTTTGCCTAATGAAACTGCTTTAATAAAAGGGAGCAAAGTACCAACACACTCAGCATCATGGATGAATCTCCACTGCATTATGCTAAGTGAAAGAAATTTGGCTCACAAAACTATATACTGTATAATTCCATCTGTGTGGTGTTGGAGAAGCAGCAAAACTATTAGGACAGAACACATATCAGTGGGGGGAAAGCATGCTGTAAAGGAGTGCAAGGGAATTTTGAGGGATGATGGAACTAAGGTGTATCATCACTGGAAGTGATTACACTAGGCTATGCAGTTGTCAAAACTCACAACTCTGTGTGCTGAAAGTGTAGGGTGAATCTTGCCACATGAAAATTATGCCTCAGAAAAGACCTGCTTTTTACCCAGTGAAGTCACCCCTGCCTCATCAGGACCTTGCTTTTCATTCCACAAAGTAGTCAAGATGAGTGTGATTGTCACTTAGTAGAATTAAGTGAAGGTATATATATATATATATGCATATGCACACGCCCTCTCCTGTTACCTGTGCCTTTGAAAACTCTCCTGGGCCTTTGTTAGGCCTTTTCCAGGCTGTAGGAGTTATTTGGTGCTGACGTTATTTAGCACTTAAGCTGTGCTCAGCACAGGGAATTACCTTTTAATGTCCTTCTTCGTGAGAAATTAGGTATAAGCTGTTGGACTTTGAAGGCTTTATTTTTGCCTTTGCTTTTATGGTGCCAGAGATTGAACCTAGGACCTCATACATTCTATGCAAGTACTCTAGTACTGAGCTTACACTTCCGGCCCAACCATAAAGTTTTGTTAGAGTCTTGCTGATGTTACTTACAGTTTATAACTTCTTCTAATAAAGGTTTTTCCATTGTACAACTATGACTCCTTATTTACCGTCAAATTCTGTAGCCTTAATTAAGCTTCCACTTACCTATTTTCCTTCTCACAACCACCTAGTCAATGAGTAGGTCCACCAGGCCCTCTTGTAGTCAGTGCACATGAATTTTATAGTGAAAAGGAAGTGTTACTGATTGGGAGTTAGGTAGCTTTCTTGTTTAAGAATTGCAAACAAGGGAACCCCACATCAGTGCCTCAGACTGGCTTCTTGATTGATGATAATAATCTCTACTCTGTCAAAAGACTTATTTATATAATATATGATGATTAATTTTGATTGTCAATTTGATTGGTTTAAGAACTTCCCAGGTATACCTGGATGTGTCTGATGGCATTTCCAGAGATGATTAGATCATGAAGGTTCTGACCTAATCAATAGATTAATCCTTTGATGGATTCATAAGATAATGACATTATCAGGAGGTGGTAAAAGGTAGGAAGTGGCTGCTAGTTGGAGGAAGTAGGTCATTGGGAGTATGTGTTTGGGGGCTATGTCTCGCCTCTTGGCTCCTTCCTGTATTCCTTTTTTCTCTGCTTCCTGGACGCCATGATGTGAACTGCTTTGTTCGGTCACGACCTTCTTGCCATGATGTACCAAATCCTCTCAAACTGTAAACCAAAATAAATCTTTCCTCCTTTAAGTTGTTTCTATCAGGTATTTGGTCACATTGACACAAAAGTAACTGGTACAATATCTTCACTTGTAAATTCTATGTAATTTTGAGATTGCTTTACTTTAATCTGATAGGATTTTTTTTGTTGTTGTTTGTTTTACAATACTTGGGGGTTGAGCCCAGGGCCTCTCACATATTCTACAAGTACTGTACCACTGGGATGCACCCAAGCCCTTTTTTTTTTTTTTTAAATTTTGAGTCAGGATCTCACTGAAGTACTCAGGCCACCTCTAAAAGTCCTTGAACTCATGACCCTCCTGGCTCCACCTCCCAAGTCCGTAGCATTACAGGCCTCTGCCACCACACCCAGCAATCTGATAGTTCTTAGTACTTTCAGAAAACAGAAGACAAATCAAGACCTGAAATATTGGATAGTAAGAAAATTCCTTAAGGAGTTACTTATTTTTGGAAGCATAAATAATTACCTTTACTGTCCCAGTAAGTCCAGGTTAAAGCATGGCCTGCCTCTGAACTGGTTCAGACCCAGTTCTCACAAAGCACCATGAAAACTTGTAGCAAAGGCTTAATATCTAAAAGCATCCTGTTCTTTAGCATTCCAGACAGGCGTGTGTTGCTTTGCGGTTGGCAGAGTCACTTCCTGTTTGTTTCCTGCTGGTCCACATTGAAGGAAAAGCCAAGGTACTAAACTGAGCAGTGGATATAGTCTGCACCATGCCAGAGGAAATGGATTGTTTAGTCTGGGTTCAAGTGCAGGACTAGGCAATTCCAAGTTTGGGTAAGAGTGGCAGGCAATATACTCATGTAAGACAGATCTAGTCACTGGAGAATCTTGTGCAGCTACACTTATAGTGAAGCATAGAAGTGGTGAGATGAAATTAGAGAATTGGGAGGAAAGGTCAGCGGGGACAAGGCATAGGGACAGAGGACTGAGTTTGTCACCTTTGGCATTTAGTGTGATATTTTCAGAAGGAGCAAGTTCAGGCCTTTCTCCTGGGAAGCAAATGATTATCCAGTGGCATGGTTAAGCTTTCTTTTATCTAAGTATATTAGATTATAGAAACCCTTATTTTTAAACATTATAATATTTTATGTACAAAACTAAAGGTGGAATGGAGTCTCCTCTCTGGCTTATTCTAAATTAGAGGCTGTTATTCTACACAAATGATCCTTCAGTAGAATTTTAATTGTGACAAACTGGACTGGGACAGGAAGTGAGGAGTGGGTGGATCCTGACAATTGAATGAGCTGCCTGGAACTGTCGCTTTTTTTTTTTTTTTTCCTAATCCCAAAGTGTATGCATTACAGAATTGGCCTTTCTTCCTGTAACAAATCTTTCTTTTCTCCAATTTCCTGAAGTTCAAAGATTTTTTTCAAGTGAACAGTTTAGAGAAAGCCAAAGAATATACAGAAGGCATTTAATTTGAATTGTCTACTTTATTAGTATTATATAACCAACTTTTTGGTCCAGGGTAAGGACCTTTGTAACCCTCTTTTTCTTGTTAATCCTTTAACCAAGGTTTCATTAGAATTCAGTCAATTCAGCTATGTGCCCAGGAGCAACTAAATCAAGTCCTGCTTTTGGTTCAGGGGATATAGCACGTATACATGAATTAAACAAACAAGGTCCTGCCTTCTGTGGAGCTCACATCTTTCTGCAGTTTCAACTATACTATATCTCTAGCAAAATTCTGGGCATGCTTTCAGGTTTTTTTGGTGCTGGGGATTGAACCCAGGGCCTCAATGCATGCTAAGCAAGCATGCTACCAGCTAAGCTGAACCCTCAGCCCTCTGGGAGTGCTTTCATATATAGGCTTTATACTTTGGCATTTTTAATTAAACTTTTATTCCTTATGGCCTTTAGTTATATGTAAAAAAGTGCATTCATGTAATAAATATAGTTGTAATGCATTTAGTGTATTTTGGTGGATCATATTAATATTTTCTGGATCCTAGCAGCCAACCCATAATAGTGCTGCTTAGAGTTGAACAAATATTTATTAAGTTCTTGGAGTGGTAAGGCACTTTTTAAAGAACCTGGGTAATATGGGCATGGGTAAAACATAGTTCCTGTTCTCAAGGAACTCAAAATCCTAGTGGCAGAAGCCAGCTTTTGCTCTAGTGCCTCTTGCGGAAAGCAGTGTCAAGCGCTGCATTCAAGGTACAGTGTGCATAACTGTGTGTCTTTGGTGCCTGTCCCTGCTACAGGTACTTGGAGGAGGGAGCTTGTAGGTGCAGATTTGACTGTCTGAAGTTCATCATGTATGTAGAAAATGAAATTGTTTAGATTTCTCCACATTTTCTCTTTGAGTTACTCTGTTGGCTTTCCCCAAAACTTCTATTATTACTTGAAATATTCCAATTATTTCCATTGATTGCCATTAACTTCTAGATGCTCCTACATGGAAATTCAAGAATTAAAGACAAGCCAGGCATGGTGGCATATACCTGTAATCCCAGCACTCTAGAGGCTGAGGCAGGAGGATCTCAAGTCCAAGGCCAGCCTGGAGTCACATTGTGAGATCCTGTCTCTAAAATAAATAAAGAAATAAATAAATGCATAAATAAAATATTTAAGACAATGGGTATGTGTAGAAATGTCTACAGAGGGACCGTGATGGAGAGGAGTAGATGTAGGGTGAGAACATGGTGATATTTCTCTGTAGAACATTCTTGGACTCTGAATAAAAAATCTGAGCCAGGTATCAGACCGGGAATGATGTGGTATCTGGCCACTTATTTTAACTTTCATATTCTGTCCCAGTGGATGAATTTTTAAATATTATATAATATAGTGCTAGTTCAGTTTGGTTTAATCCAGTACAGATGCATTGTTCTAGCCTCAGGAGTTCTGTCTACTTAACTTTCTTAGGATGAAGAGAATAGCTTATGTCAAAATTTACTAATAAGTATTTGCTTCCCTGTGGTTTTTCTTAATTTTCTATTTTAAAATCTCAGTTGCTTAAGTCTCATTGACTGATTACTAAGTAGTCTAAGTATTTTAAATATTTGTAAGTAAATTAGTCTACTGTGTCGATGGCTTGAGTAGTCATTGAGGTGGAATGTTACCATTATTTATTGGAAACATTTCTTTTTTTTAAGCTTTCCTTTTGTAGGTGAAGTACTTCTGGTGTCCTTTGTTTAGTGGGATCACACAAAAGTGGGTTGTTAGCTCAGCCATAAGTGGGAGCTTGAAAGTGGTATTATTAAAGAGAGGACCTGTTAGATCTGGTTAGGTCTGAGGCCGTGGTTAAACAAGGGAGTCCCCTGTTTTCCCTAGCCCCTTGCCAAAGACCTAGAACTTGTTTCTGAGGTCACAGACAATAACTCTTAAACCTGGCCCTTCATGATCCCAGTGTGTTAGCTATTTCAGGGGGCTTAGGCAAACTTGCTTATGCCCTTTTCCAGTCCTGGAACCATCAGGTGCTGATGTCCAGTAAGTACCCAGCCTTTCACAAGGGCAGAGGAAAAACATTATTATTTTCCTCTCTCCCCTTCTGCAGATGGGGAAGTAACCATAAACAAGTCAGATGTCCAGAATTTAAGTCCTGGATTCTGGACTGTAGGGAAAAACAAAACAAAACAAAAAATAGGTCAATTTTTACTGCCTTAATAGTCTTGTAGGGGCTGGGATTTAGCTCAGTTGGTAGAGCACTGCTCTGCAGGTCCCGAGTTCGATTCCCAGCACTGCAAAAATGGGAGAAGGAAGTGGCAATCCACTCCCAAGGCAATCCTGAAGCAATCAGCCATTGAAAACCCTATGAGGGTCGCTGTGAGTCGGTCACACCTTTCCACGACTTGACGGCACCTAACAACAACAACAACAACAACAACAATAGTCTTGTGATTTGAACAGGTTTATTTAACCTTTCTGGATCTGCTTAGTATTTTTTAACTGCTTTATTAGACCATAATTCACATATAACTCACCATTTGAAGTGTACATTTCGGTGACTTCTAGTATATAGTTGTCCCTCAGTATCCATGAAGGATTGGCTCCAGAGCCCCTGTAGATACCAAAATCTGAGAATGTGCAAGTCCCTTATATAAAATGGCACGGTATTTGCATATAATCTATGCACATCCTTCTGTGTTCTTTAAATTGTCTCTGTATTACTTACAATACCTAATACAATGTAAATGCTTGTAAATAATTGTTATGCTGTATTGTTTAGGGAATAATGACAAGGAAAAAGTCTGTACCTGTTCAATACAGATGCATTTTTTTTTCAAATATTTTCCATCCACGGTTGATTGAATCCATAGATGAGGAGCCAATAGATGTGGAGGGCAGACTGTATTTACATAGTTACATAGCCATCATGATGATCAATTTTAAAATATTTTAGGAGGAGGAGGGAGGTGGGGGAAAGTTGACCAGTGGTTATTAAGTTATGGTTAGATAGGATTAAGAAGTTCTTGAAGCAGGAGGATAGAGAGATTGAAGTCCAGTCTGGGTTACGTAGCAAGTTCCAGGCCAGCCTGGGTTACATAGCAAGACCTTGTCTTAAGAAAAGAAAAAAAATTCCAGTGTGCTCCTGCATACTAGGGTAACAGTATATAACAGTTATGGGCAATAAATCTTAAAAAGCTTAGAAAAAATTATTTTGAATATTTTCAGCATAAAGAAATGATAAATGTTTGAGGCAATAGATCTGTTTAACCTGATTTAAATATATATGTGTATTTTTTTCATTACCTCCAAAAGAAACTCTGTACTCTTCATTTTCACCACCTTCCTTTATCCTCCCATTTCCCTCACCCTTATTGTTGTTAAGTGCCCTTGTTCTTGTTGTTGTTAGGTGCTGTCCTGAGTTGGTATCCGACTCAGCAACACTACATACAACAGGCAAAACACTATTGTCATGCTTCTTTTTTATTCATAGGGTTTTCAATGGCTGATTGTTTGTGGGGAGTGGGTTGCCAGGTCCGTCTCCCAAGCCTACACCACCTGGTGTTCCCAGGCAGTCTCCCATCCAAGTACTAACTAGGCCCGACTCTTCTAGATCTGACAGGATCAGATGCCACAGCTGCAGGCATAAAGTGCTCTAGACAACAATTAATGTACTTTACATCATTATGGATTTGCCTATGCTGAACATTTCCTATTAGTTGTTGTTATTAGGTGCCATCCAGTCATGTCTGACTCATAGTGAATCTCATAGAGTTTTCAATGGCTGATGGTTTCAGGATTATTTCAGGAGTGGACTGCCATAGCCTTCTCCCATTTTTGCTGTGCTGGGGATCGAACCTGGGTCCTCAGAAAGTGCATAGCAGCCTTCTACCTCTATTCACAGGCCCCTTTCTGTGAATAGAGTCATATAATATGTGGTCCTTTATAACTGGCTTGGGCTGGGATTTAGCTCAGTTGGTAGAGTGCTGCGCTGCAGTCTCTGAGGTTCTGAGTTCAAGTCCCAGCGCCGCAAAAATGGGAGAAGGGCCTGGCAATCTACTGTCCCAAGGCAATCCTGAAACAGTCTGCCATTGAAAACCCTATGAGGGTGGATACCGACTCGATGGCACCTAACAACAACAACAACAACTGGCTTACTTTACTTAGCATGATGTCTTCAAGGTTCATACATGTAGCATTTCAGTACTTCATTCCTTTTTATTTTCATTATATGTACATATACTTCATTTAATTTATCTGTTCATTAGTTAATGGACATTTTGGTTGTTTCCATTTGTGGCTCTTATGAGTAATGCTTCTTTGAAGGTTTGTGTGAAACTTTTGATGTTGACATAACATATTTTTCTTGGGTATATGCCTAGGAGTATTACTGGGTCATACGATAACTATGTTTAACTATTTGGAGAATTGCCAGACTGGTTTCCAAAAATGGCACAGCCTTTTGCACTCCTAATTGTGTAATATATTATGATTCTAATTCTCCACATCCTTGATAACACTTGTTTACAATCTGACTTTTCAATCATAGAAAGTACAAAGTAGTATGGTGGTTTAGATTTGCGTTTTCTTGGTGGCTAAGGATGTTGACCAGCTTTCCTGTGTATACTGATCATTTGTATATCTTTTTGATAAATGTTTAAGATTTTTGTCTATTTACTTTGATTAATTAGTCTTTGTATTTTGAAGTACAATAATTTTATGTATTCTAGATAAAAGTCCCTAATCAAGTATATACCTTGTAAAAAACAAACAAAAAATTCTCCTGTTCTCTGGGTTGTCTTCATATTTTTGATAATGTCATATTCTTGATAATGTCCTTTGAAGCACAGTTTTTACATAGTTTTTTTTCAGTGCTTGTGCTTTTGCTATCATATCTAAGAAATCATTGCTTCATTCAATGGAAAGATTTTATTCACGTATTTTCTTCTAAGACTTTTATATTTTTAGGTCTTCCATCTATTTCTTTGGTCCATTTTGAGTTAATTTTGGGGTACAGCATGATGTAGGGATCCAACTTTTTTTCTCTTTCTTTCTTTTATTTTGTTTTGTTTGTTGTCATGCAATTAACCCAACTCCATTTATTGGAAAGATTATTCTAAAATTTAATTTTGGGGGGACACTTGTTGAAAATCAGTAAATCAGAAATGTGGAAGTTTATTTTAGATTCTTAGTTGTATTTCATTGGCATATATATCTGTCCTTATGTAAGTACCATGGGCTGGAGTTTAGCTCAGATGGTAGAATGCTTACCCTGTGCACTTAAAGGCCTTGGGTTTGATCCCCAGCACTGCAAAAAAAATGGTAGAAGGACCTGGCAGCCCACTCCCAAAATGATCCCAAAACCATCCCAAAACAATCAACCATTGAAAACCCTATGAATAGTAGAGAAGCACTGACATAGTATCTGGTATGGCACAGTGTCAGGGAGTGTTTCATTCTGTTGTGCATACTGTCACTATGAGTTGGAACCAACTCACAGTACCTAACAACAGCAGCAATAACAACATGTAAATAACACATACCCCATGCAAATACCACACTCTCTTGATTACTGTAGCTTTATTGTAAGTTTTGAAGTCAGAAACTATGAGTTTCTCAACTCTTTTCCACTTTCTCAAAATTTTTCTAGCTATTGAGAGTGGCTTGAATTTCCTTATGAATTTTAAGGTTAGTTTGTCAATTTCTGCAAAATTTCAGCTGAAATTTCATTAGGGATTATGTTCATTCTAATTTAGAAAATTTGGGTCTGGATTCTTCCAATCCATGAATATATGTCTTTCTTTATATTTAGTGCTTCTTTAATTTAAATTGTATTTTATGGTGATCAGAGTTAAGTTTTATACTTTTTTGGTTAAATTTATTCTAAGTTTCTTCTTTTTAATGTTACTATAAAAAGAATTGTTTGCTTAATCTCACTTTCATGTTGTTCTTTGCCATTATATAAAAATACAATAGATTTTTCTATATTGTTATATCCTGCAGATTTACCTAACTTGTTTACAGTACTAGTTTTTCTCTTCTTGTGTGTGTGTTTGTGTGTGTCTGTATCTTTGTGCATGTCTGTGTGAATCATGTTATCTGCAAATAGAGGTGGTTTTACTTCTTCTTTTCCAAGCTGGGTAGCTTTAATTTCATTTTCTCACCTAGTTTCCCTGGCTAGACTTTCCAATACAATGTTGAATAGAAGTAGAATGTTTAGTCTTTTTATAATAAGGTCTCATGTCCTAGAATTTAAGTAAGATTAACAGTGGCGTTGTAAAGGCACACAATCTATCAATGGTGAGCCTGGGATGCTAATGGACACTCATGGTTTCTATTTCTCTTGATAAACTTCAGTCATACATGGTCATTTTTAGTAGTTATCGCCTAAAAAATTGATTTCCTCACTGAAAAGTTGGATTAACTGGAGAATTTTACAAAGTCCATCTTCTTTCCCAGTTCAGTGAGCAGTGTGTTTACCAACTCTGGAAACAGATAAAACATGGTCCTTGCACAATAGGTGAGTGTAAACAGTACTCGGTGTTCCCATGTTTCTTGTGCCTCTATTTTTCTTAACCGTGAAGAATAAAATGAAAGAACTTTGGTGCTGGAGGAGACTATGCTCTCATTTTATAAATGAAGAAATAGTTTGTCAGAGATAAAATTCTGTCCAAGGTCACATATATCCTTCCCTAGAGTACCATGCATGTTAACAGGCCCTCAGCTACTGATTAGTTGGAGAATTAAGCTTGGGAACTTCCAGAGCTTCCCCTGGATTTGGGAGTGAGAATTGGTGGATTCTAAAGCCTCAGTGGTCACCTGGCTCTGAACCCCATTCTGTTGAACTCCTCGCCTGCCCTTTCCAAAGAAGGCATATGGCAGCTGCTGCCCAGCCAGCCTGATGGAGATGGCAGTCAACTTGCTGAACAGCTGAGTGTCAGACTGAATGTGTGTGTTCTTGCCACCTCCCGATTGTGGTGGTAGTCCTGTGTAAGCTTGCAGGGTGAGGGTGGAGGTTTAGCGGGGCAAAGTAGTTATTAAATCTTATGCCGAAAAGAGAATTCCTAGAAAAGAAAGGAAAAACACTGCCCTTACTGTGCTGCTATACTTTAGTGATACTGGGGTGTTAAACCCAGGACCTTATGCATGCTTTGCAAGGGCTCTACCACTAACCCACACTCCCCAGCCCATTGTTTACTCTTTTCTCTTGAGACAAGGTCTCCTTAAGTTGCACATACTGCCTCTGACCTGGAACTTGAGATCCTTCTGCCCCCACCTTCTGGATCACTGGGATTAGAGGTGTACACCCCCATACCCAGTTGTTTATTATGCTACACTTTTTCATTCATGTTCTCTTTCAACCCATCCCTCCTATCCTACAACCTTTTGTAATGCTGAGAGTCAGTCAGTCCTTCCTTCCTTCCTTCCATCCTTCCTTCCTTCCTTTCTTCCTTTTATCCTTCCTTCCAACAGAGAGATTGGGGGCCCGGGGAGCTAAGGATGTTTTCCATTGTTTAATAGCTATTTGAATATGGATAGTTTGTGCCTAAGAGTTACTAGGTAGCACTTCTGATCCTAGACATGAAATTGAAATTAATTAATTAATTAATTAATTAATTAATTTTTGGAATAACAAAATAAATTCTATTCATTTTATCAATTAGAAATTTTTAAAAATAGCAAAGTGTGAGTTCTGGAGTATATATTTTTCTCTTATTTATTTATTTATTTATTTATTCCCTTTATTGGTAAATGTTGGTGGAGTACAGAGTAATACAGCATTTGCTTTTTCCATTATGAAACTATAACATCACTTTGGGTTACACTCTTATCAACTTAACAGAGTTTAATCGAACCTTTTGACTAATATGTAGTAAAACTCATAAGCATATTTGGGTTATATTCCCCTATTTGTCCCATGTGCTCATGAAAAGAGCCACTTTAGCAGTAAGGATCCAGTGCAGTGATTCTGTGACTCTTCGCTAGTGCTCATTGCCATGACCAGTGACTAATTAAAATGACAAAGTGTGTTAAAAACGCCCAACATCAAGGAAAGACAAAGCCTTAGACTTGCCTCAGAACTTGCTCTGTCTAGGTCCTTTCTATTTGTATAGAACAGAAACATATAGTTAGAATTTAGACATCTGTATAATTATTTTATTAACTTTATTAGTAATTTTTAATGTACAATTTAATGGGTCTCATTATGAAATTTCCATACAGACATCTCATTGTACATTGCTCATGTTAAGTTCCACCTTACCCTCTCATGACCCTCCTCTCCCATCCCCTTCCTCCCCACAAATGGCCTCCTTTCTACTTGCATGTCTTTTTTCACGAATATATCTATCTATGTACATCCCAATTTTGCCATAAGGGCAACATACTTAATATTTTCTTTCTCACATATAATTATTAAAGGTATTTTATTCTTTTCTTTTTAGAAATATGTTTTAAAAATAGATAACCTGAATACTTTCAGTTGCCTTTTAATTTGCTCAACTCTATTTTTTTTCTTTTTTTATTGAAAACTTTCAATGTACAACTTAATGTGTTTCATTCTGACATGCATTTTATTGTGACACTTCCATATATGTATTTCATTGTACATTGCACAGATAACTTCCCCCTTACCCTCTTGTATCCCTCCTCCCCCCTCTCCCACCCCACCACCAATGGCCTCTCTTCTACTTGCATGTCTTTTTGTGGGAATAGTTTTCTATATACCTTTGCATCCTAATTATGATTTAAGTCCAAACTTTTTTCTGTAGTGATCTATCTTTTTACATTGTCAGCAGTATTACACAAATAATCTAGCCCATTTGCATTATTACCATTCTTTGGTATTATTTGTTGTTGTTGTTAGGTGCCGTCGAGTTGTGTCCGACTCATAGCGACCCTCATAGGGTTTTCAATGGCTGACTGTTTCGGGATTGCCTTGGGAGTGGGTTGCCACATCCTTCTCCCATTTTGCGGTGCTGGGAATCGAACTCAGGACCTCAGAGACTGTAGAGCGGTGCTCTACCAACTGAGCTAAATCCCAGCCCTTGGTATTATTAGTATTATTATAATTATTTCCCAAACTATTAAAGTTGGGCTGAGTACTTTGAGGTCGACCTTTCTCTCATTCCTCACTCCTCCTTGTCCCTCCTGCCCCTCCTGTCTTCTCCCATCATGGCTTCCTTTTGCTAGATCCCTCCCTCCTTTCCACTCCTTAAACTGTCCCTTCTCTGCTAAGTTTACATTAGCTTTTTATTATGTTCCAATTTCTCTATAGGATTTTTTCCTTCTTTTAAATTTAATTCAGCTCCCACATATGAGTGAGAACATGTGATATTTCTCTTTTGGGGCTTGTGTTCATTCACTTATGATAATTTTCTCCAATTCCATCCATTTTGCTGCAAATGGCCTTATTTCATTTTTTCGATTGCTGAGTAGTATTCCAGTGTGTATATGTACCATAATTTTTTTATCCATTCTTCTGTTGATGGGCACCTTGGTTAATTCCGTATCCTTCCTATTGTGAAAAGTGCTGCATCGAACATGGAGATGCAGGTGTCTCTGTGGTATGATGACTCATCTCCCTTTGGGTATATTCCAAATAGTGTTATAGCTGGGTCATATGGTAGATCTATTTTTAGATTTCTGAGGTACCTCCATACTTATTTCCAAAGTGGTTGGACTACTTTACAGCTCCACCAGCAGTGTAAGAGTGTTCCCTTTTCTCCACAGCCTTGCCAGCATTTGTTGTTATTTGTTTTATAGATCTTGGCTATTATTACTGGAGTAAGGTGGAATCTCAGTGTTGTTTTGATTTGCATTTCCCTAATGGCAAGGGATATTGAGCATTTTTTCATGTGTTTCATGGTCTTACAATCCTCTTCATTTGAGAACTGTTCAGTTCCTTTGTCCATTTGTGTATTGGGTTATTTGTTTTCTTGGGTATTGCTTTCTTGAGTTCTTCATAAATTCTGGAAATTAGTCCTCTGTCCAATGTATAGGAAGTGAAGATTTTTTCCAATTCA
The DNA here is from genome assembly GCA_007922755.1 of Pedetes capensis. Classification (NCBI taxonomy): domain Eukaryota; kingdom Metazoa; phylum Chordata; class Mammalia; order Rodentia; family Pedetidae; genus Pedetes; species Pedetes capensis. The sequence goes on from VMDO01001772.1 coordinate 81,698, forward strand.
GTGGGGATTTCCTTGACTCTGTTGATTGTTTCCTTTGCTGTACAGAAGTTTGTTAATTTCAGGTAATCCCATTTATCTATTCTTGTTGCAATTTCTTGAACAATTGGAGTCCTATTAAGAAAATGCTTTCCTATGCCTATATGTTGGAGTGTATTGCCTATCCTTTCTTCTATTACTTTTAAAGTTTCTGGTTTTATGTTGAGGTCTTTTATCCATTTTGAGTTAACTCTCATGCATATTGAGAGATGTGGGTCAGTTTTCATTTTTCTGCAAGCGGATATCCAAGTTTTACAGATTGGCAATGAAGAGGCCAAACTATCCTTATTTGCAGATGACATGATACTTTACATAAAGGACTGCAAAATCTCATCCAGAAAACTTTTAGATCTAATCAACTCCTTTAGCAAAGTGGCAGGATATAAAATTAACACACAAAAATCAATAGCTTCCCTTTACACCAACTGTAAACAGGAAGAGAAGGAAATTACAGGTACAATACCTTTCATGATAGCCCACCAGAAAATTAAATACCTTGGAATCAATCTAACCAAAGATCCTACAGACCTCTACAAGGAAAATTTCAAAACATTAAAGAAAGGAATTGCAGAGGATAATAAAATGTGGAAGGACCTTCCCTATCCCTGGATCAGGAGAATCAATATAGTAAAAATGGATATCCTACCAAAAGCAATCTATAGATTTAATGCAATCCCCATTAAAATCCCAATGACAGACTTTACAGAAATAGAAAAAAATGATCCAAAAATTCATATGGAATCACAAAAGACCACATATAGCCAAAATACTCTTAAGCTGTGAAACTAGTGCAGGCAGAATCACAATCCCTGACTTTAATCTGTACTGCAGGGCAGTGGTAGCAAAAACAGCTTGGTACTGGCACAAAAATAGGCCTGAAGACCAGTGGAACAGAATAGAAGATCCAGAAATACATCAACACATCTATAGCCACCTGATTTTTGACAAAGAAACAAAGCAATAAATTGGAAAAAGGATAGCCTTTTCAATAAATGGTGCTCAACTCTATTTTTCTCATGCCTGCAGGTGTACCACTGTGGCAACCAATGCTGTCAGATCTCAGCCGGGTACTTGGGTGGGTGTAGGGGCATATTGGAAGGAGAAAGGAAGGAACCCAAAAATGGGAAAAACAGCATTCGAGAGTTATTAGAGAAAATAGAAAAATAAGAATAAAAGTAAAAGAAATGTACACATGGCAAGCAAAAGCCTGCCCGAAAAGGATTGAAATTCTGTACATATTCTGTAAATGTGATTGGTTGAATTTGCTGTAACCTGATTGGACGTTTTGCTACAGTGCTGTTGGTTACTTTCTCTGAACTGTGATTGGTCGATTTTGTCAGACTGTGATAGGACAGTTTTTCAAGCCCATTTATGCATCCCTCATTCTCATTGGACAATAAGAGAACAATAGACTAGAAGATGATTGGCTCAGGCCATTCAGGGAGGGGGGGGCAGCTATATAAAGAGCTGCACTGCACAGCTGTCCATCATTTACTGCCTCTTGCTGGAACATGGGAACAAGAAAGAACTCCCCCTGCAAAGACAATGAAGAAAACAACCGTGGAAAGAAGCTCCCCACCATCAAGACCAGGACACGTAGATGGCTCACTCAAAGATCTATTGAGCTGAGGACAGTCCATTGGCTCAGCACCTAGGGACAGAAGCTCTGGTCCCAGCCTCTGGTCCTAGCTCCAGAGGGAGAAGAGCTGCCGCTGCCCTCAAGGCAGTAATAAGAGCTGTGGTATTTTAAGCTGTAACACTTTGGGTTCCTCTTGGCCCTTGTAAGGGCAGAGAGGCAATAAAGAGCTGCATGGTCCCCTAAGGCAAAAGTGTCTGAGGCTTTTCCTTTCTCCCCTCTCCTCTTGCGGCATTCCCAAGGGCCACAGGAGTCCGTGCCCCTCACCTGAGGGTCCCGAGTTAGCAGTTATCTGTGGAGGGCAGCTATACCTCCCACCTGAAACATCCAGGCCGGACCAGAGAGATGTGTGCCACCGCCCCACAGGTGGGAGGCTGCCTGGGAGTACCAGGTGCTATAGGCTTGGGAGAAGGACCCAGCAACCCACTGTCAAAAAAAAAAAAAAAAAAAAAGCATGCCATTGAAACCCCTATGAATAGCATAGAACCACTAAGAATAGTGTTTTGCCTGTTGTACATAGGGTCCCTACAAGTTGGAAACTGACTGGACAACACCTAACAACAACAACAACAGCAACAACAACAACAGTTTTCTCATACTTTCTTTTGGCCTATTTTAAACACATAGAGACTTGAGTGCCATTACATTACACAATTGGCACAGCCAACTAGGTTTGAATCCAGGCTCTGTAGTTTACTCTTTATGAGATCTTGAGTTGTTCTCATAACTTCTCTGTGCTAGAACTTGTTACATGGAGAAAATAATAGCTTATATCCTAATAGGATGTCAGTGATGATTAAATAAATTAATCCAGATACAGTGCTCAGAAAAGTATGTGGTCTGTAGCTCATTGTTAGATGTTAGTTGGTCATTATTAGAAGTAGTTATAATAATGTCATTCATTGTTAGAAGTAGTTATTTGTTGTTGTTAGGTGCTGTTGAGTTGGGTCTAACTCATAGCAACCCTCATAGGGTTTTCAATGGCTGATTGTTTTAGATTGCTTCAGGAGTGGATTGCCATGTCCTTCTCCCATTTTTGTGGTTCTGGGTATCAAACCCAGGGCCTCAGAGACTGCAGAATGGCACTCTACTAACTGAGCTAATCCCCAGCCCCAGAAGTAGCTATTTATAATAAGAAAAGTATTATTACTACCACTGCCACTACTATAACTCTCACTCTTCAGGTTTGAGTTGAATTATTTATAATGCATTTGTATTTTTAAAAGGGATTAAAGGTGATCTGTCCATTGCACATCTTCCTCTCCTAGCAGTTCAGATGTTAAGGGATAATAGGAGAATAAGGCCTATTTATAGAGCATACTGTAAAGTCTTTTCCTCATTCCCCTGGGCTGTGCTTCCCAAGCGTTTAGGGGAGAATTCCTGTTTGTCTAGGGTCTAGCGCAGGGTAGTTCAAGCTCACTTTGTGTTGGAAAACCAACCTCATTCTAATCAAGCAAACTAGAGTCGGAGATTAATGAAAAGTCCTAATTTTAGGAACAGCACTGGGAAAAGATAATTTTCATTCCTTTCAGATTTAGGTTGGAAACAGTCTGGAGCAGGTTGCCCCAGAAGGTATGTACTGTTCTGAGATGTAGCACTTTATGTGAGTCTCTGTGTAAGCTAGCTAGCTAGATAGCTTCCTTCTTTCCTTCCTTCCTTCGTTCCTTCCTTCCTTTCTTTCTTTTTTTTTTAATTTCTAGAAAGCTGGTGTCTTGAAATTGTAGTTGTCATGCCTCAGAGTGGCAGGCATGGTTTCAGGAGCATAGTTAATCTGGGACTAAGTCAAGGTGCAGTTAAGCAATTAAATGGAACTTCCTACCAAGTTTGTTAACACCCTATCACTTCCTCTCCTGACCAACAGGTATCTCAGATGAAGACATCATCAACATCACTCTTCCCACCGGAGTCCCGATTCTGTTGGAGTTGGATGAAAACCTGCATGCTGTTGGGCCTCACCAGTTCCTGGGTGACCAAGAGGCCATCCAGGCAGCCATTAAGAAAGTGGAAGATCAAGGAAAAGTGAAAAAAGCCAAAAAATAAAGTCCTTTTAAATGTTGGCGAGAAATAGATGCAAAAGGAGTGGCATGGAGTGTGTTATGGGTGCTGATTTTGGTCTCTTTTTTCCCTGAGTTTACATATTTTTCCAGAGATAGACTGGGTGATAGAGTTTGTATAGGTAACTAGGTGATGTAACTTGCCCAATGTAAGACTTTAGGATGCCTAACTGTATGTTATAAACCTAGGAGTTAGCTTTCCTGCTAGTCCTATTTGAATTAAGTCACCAAACTAGTCACTAGTGGGGTTTAATCAGGGTTTGTTAGTTTCTGAGATGGGAAGAGTAATAAGTGGAGATGAAGTTGAAAGTATTCATCATTTAATAAATCATTATTGACTCACCATTGATAAGCACTATTCCAGTAGTTTTACTTTTTTATTTAATAAGACTTTCTGATATGATAGTAAGACTTATTGGGGAATGCACTATACATAAGTATTTATTGCTAGTCTTTTCCTCAAGGGAAAGGGATGCTTTGGTAGTTAAGACCGGAGGCCCATTAAATGGGTTTCTTCACAAAGTCCACCAACCACCTCAAGGACAGCAACAGCAAGGCCCTTTAACTTTCTGTAGTCCAGAGTAATACTTTGTTTGACATTCAGTAGCGTTCTCCTTTGGCCACTAAAATGAGCAAAAGACATAGACAACTATGGCTGTTTGTGTTCTCTTTTTGTTTTTTGAACTTTAATCTTTAGGTACTTTCAGTTGGTTTAAAATAAAATGCTGTGACTGAAAATGACATCTTCAGTGTCTCTCTATGTCTGATAAAATTTTAGGCAGGCCTCTGAACTTGTCTTTGATTTTTGTCTTCCCGTAACACTCAAAGACCTACCCTTATTTCAACACCCAGACACTCCTGGTTTTCTGTAAATTGAAGTTTGGGGTGAGAAAAGATAGACTATTGTGCGTATAATTTTAATCACCTAAGCAGGAAGAGGCTGCAAGGCACCCTGTCTGTGTTCCCCTGCTATTCCTAGGGACCCATGGGCAGGCTTTTTGAAGGAGCAGGCTCTCGGGACCATTCTCTCATACTTGTGCTGGGGATCGAACCCTGCTCCTCAGGTAGAATGGAGCAGAGCAGTGCTCTACTGACTGAGCCAAACCCCCAGCCTGCAGCCATACTACTGTGGCATCAAACCTCAGAAGCTAAGCAGGATTGGGCTTGGTTAGTGCTTGGAGGGGAGACCTCTTGGGAACACCGGGTGCTGTAGGCTTGGGAGAAGGACCAGGCAATGCACTCCCAAAAAACAATCAGCCATTGAAAACTCTATGCAGAGTAATAGCAGAGAAGTACTGACAATGGTGTTTTGTCTGTTATATGTAGGGTCTCTGAGTCAGATACTGTCTCGATGGCACCTAACAACAGTAACAAAGTGGGGGAATGGCATATTGGGGCTTGTTGCATACAGTTGTTCATTAGCTAAGGGCAAAAGATGGTATGTAGTACCGTTAGGATAGGCCATGGACAGAATTGAATCCTTATCAGTTTTAATAATAATCTTTTTCCACAGTATGTTTTTAGATGCTGAATATGTTAAGTCATGATTTCTTTAAGCTGCTGCCTGTATTTCTAAGCAAGTTACATGTACGTCAGTATGATTTAAAAAATTTGTAGTTGTAATAACTATTAGATATTTACCATTTTTCATGGTTTTCAATTGATAGATTAATTTATTTCTGCCCATTTTGTAGTAAAATTGTCATTTGAGAGAAACTAATTCTAAAGTTTTTGCTGCTGCTTAGTCTCCACTTGATCTTTAACTGAGGGCAAGAAGAGATAAACCCACTTTGCTCACAGCTGGCCACATCTCTAATGCTTAAGGACATGAAATGTGAATGCATTACTTGCTATTGATTAGCTTTACATGCTATTACATGCTATTGATTAGCCAAAATATTCCATGCTATTGGTTAGCCAAATAATTCTCTAGAATTCATATATCAAGGTTGAGATACCCCTACTAGATCTTCCTAGAATTTCAAATCTATGGCCAAGATGCAACTCTGACAATTTTTATATAGTTTTATCTCTGGGATTGTGTACAGACATACCACCCTGGCAATCAGTCTTGACAGGTCTTGGAAGCTACCCAGTGTCAGACCTGGTTAGTCCTTAGATGGGAGACTACCTAGGAATTCCAAATGCTGTAGGTTTGGGAGAAGGACCGTGCAGCCTACTCCCCAAACAATAAACCATCAAAAACTTTGTGAATAGCAGAGAAGCACTGGCAATAGTGTTGGGCATGGCACAGTGTGGAGGAGTGTTTCATTTTGTTGGACATAGAGTTGCTATGAGTCATGCTCAACTCGAGAACCCCTAACAACATCTCTGGAATGGGCCCCTTGAATTTTCTGGCCCAAGTGGTGACCATGTCTTAAAGAAGTTCAAGATCCTGGAGTTGGCTTTTTTTCCTTGTTCCTTGTTTAGATGTTCACTTCCAGGGGATCCTCTGGCAGCCTCATGTGTTCCCGCACATGAGGTGACGCTCACATGCAGGCACTTTGGAATCTTATACACTTCCTGTGATAGAGATGATTTTTGCTGATACTTCCTGATATAATTTGGTCCTTACTGTATTTGATATCTTCTCTGAAATGAATTTGAACAGAAGAGACATTTATGAAAACTTCATGTAAAATTCCTTTTAACAGTCTCAGCACTTTAGCCTTAGGACTACCTAGTCAAATTGTTTGCTTTGCCTTGTTAGCTGCTGATCTTGGATTTTTGATGTAGGAATCTGGAAGCCTAACCTGCATTCTAATCTTGGCATCCTTCTGAAGCTGGGACAGAAATTAGCCTTTTTTTTTTTCTTCTAAAGAAGAGGAATACATACAGCCTGTCTAGAAATATGGTCCTTGGAGAAAGCAGCCTGTCCACTGCCAGTTGAGGTTTGCCCTGAGACCAGCTAGGCAATTCTCTGTGTGGGCTGAATTGATTGTTCACTTGTCCATCCAGTGTGGTCAGATGAAGGAAAAAGCCAAAGCAGCATTGGCTGCTCCTAGAGATTTAACTTAAATATCTCAGACTAGTAGCGTACCCCAGGACACTGAGATTATTCTAAAAGAGCAGTTCTGCTTTAGAAAATGGAGGTTCTTGCATGTCTAGTACTAATTTGGGCACTGAAATAACAAAGCATTCTTGGTTAGAATTCATTATGTCTAATATATTTTCCCTTGGTAAAAATGTGGAAGGAAGATCAATGTTATCTATTTCCAAACTCACCTAAACTCTTTTGTCCAAAATTTGCAATTTATATCTCATGTTAGATCATGGCCTCTTATTAAAATACAGTTCACATTTTGCACATTAATGGTTATTGCTGTTGTTGTAAAGTGCTGTCAAGTCACGTCCAACTCATAGTAGCCCTATGAACAACAGAATGATACTCTTCTCAACATTGCCAAGCACATGGTCTTTTATATATTTAAGCTCATTGTTGCAGACACTGTATCAATCTTTCAAGTTGAGGGTCTTCCTTTTTTTTGTTGACCTGCCTCTCTCCCAAACATGATGTCCTTCTCCAGTGATTGATCCCTCCTGACTACATGTCCACGATACATAAGAAGCACTCTAGCCATCTTTGCTTCCAAGGAGTACTCTGGTTGCACTTCTTCTAGGACAGATCTGTTGGTTCTTTTGGCAGTCCATAGTATATTCAGTATTCATCTCCAGCACCATAATTCAAGCATCACTTCTTCTGTCTCTCTTATTCAACGTCCAGCTTTCACAAGCATATGATGTGACTGAAAATACCATGGCATGAGTCAGGTGGCCCTTATCTTCAATGTGCCATCTTTACTTTTCAACACTTTAAAGAGGTCTTTTACAACAGCTTTTCCCAATGCATGTGTCTTTTGATTTCTTGACTGCTGCTTCTGTGGGTGTTGATTGTAGAACCAAGTAAGACAAAATCTTGGACAACCTCAATCTTTTCTCCATTTATCATGAAGTTGCTTATTGACTCACTTGTAAGGACTTTTGTTTTCTTGATATTGAGACACAATCTATACTGAAGGCTATGTTCTTTGATTTTCATCAGTAAATGTTTCAAATCCTCTTTACTTTGAGGATGTAAAGTTATATCATCTGCATAATTCAAGTTAATGAGTTTTCCTCCAATCCTGATGCCTCATTCTTCATAAAGTCCAGCTTCTCGGATTCTTTGCTCAATATAGAGACTAAAGAGAGATGGTAAAAGAATACAGCCCTGACACACACCTTTCTTGACTTTAAACCAGGCAATGTTTCCTTGTTCTGTTCAAATGACTGCCTCTTGGTCCATGTACAGATTCCTCATGAATATAGTTGAGTGCTCTGCTATTCCATTCTTCACAATGTTATACATAATTTGTTGTGATCCACACAGTCAAATGCCTTTGCATAGTCTATAAAACATAGGTAGACATCAGTATTCTCTGCTTTCAGCTAGTATCCATCTGATATCAACAATGATGCCACTGGTTCTATGCCCTGTTATGAATCTGACTTGATTTTCTGGCAGTTCCCTGTCAATATACTGCTGCAGTTGCTTTTGAATGATCTTTAGCAAAATTTTACTTGCATGATATCTCAGTGATATTGTTCAATAATTTCCACATTTGGTTGGATCCCCTTTCTTGGGAATAGGCACAAATATGGATCTCTTTGAGTCAGTTAACCAGGCAGTTGTTTTCCAAATCTCTTGGCATGAATAAGTGAGTACTTCCAGTGCTGTGTGGGTTTGTTGAAACATCTCTATTAGTATGCCATCAATTTCTAGAGGCTTATATTTTACCAATTCCTTCAAGGCAGCTTCTACTTCTTCCTTCAGTACCATTGGTTCCTGATCATATGCAGCCTCTTGAAATGGTTGGTCATCTATATATTCTTTTTGATATAATGACTGTGTATTCATTCATATTCTTTTGATGTTTCCTACATTGTTTATTACTCTTCCTATAGAATCCTTCACTATTACCACTTGAAGTTTGAGTTTTTTCTTTAATTCTTTAAGCTTAAGAAAAACTATGTTTTTCCCTTGTGGTTTTCTATCTCTAGCTCTTTGCACATGTCATTATGATATTTGATTTTGTCTTCTTGCGCTGTCCTTTGAAATCTTCTGTTTAGTTCTTTGTCATGTCTTCCTTTTACTTTAGCTGCTTGACACTCAAGAGCAAGTTTCAGAGTCACTTTTGACATGTAATTTGGTCTTCCTGTCTTTTTAATAACCTTTTGCTTTCCTCATGAATGACGTCTTTGTCATGACACAGTTCATCTGGTCTTTGATCATTAGTGTCTAACACATCAAATCTGTCCTTGAGGTGGTCTCTGAACCCCAGTGGGATATACTCAAGGTCATACCTTGGCCCTCGTACACTTGTTATAATTTCCTTTAGTTTTGGTTTGAATCTGCATATGAGCAGTTGATGGTCTGATCCACAATCAGTACCTGGTCTTATTCTGACTTTTGATATTGAGGTGTTCCATCATCTCTTTCCATAAATGCAGTCAGTTTGGTTCTGGTATGTTCCATTTGGTGAATTCCATGTGTATAGTCTCCATTTATTTGGGTGAAAAAATGTATTTGTAATGAAAAGGTCATTGGTCTGACAGAATTCTATCATGTGAACTCCAACATCATTTCTATCACTAAGACCATATTTTCCAACTACTGAGTCTTCTTTGTTTCTAACTTTTGCATTCTAGTCACCAGTAATTATCAGTACATTCTGTTTGATCAATTTCAGACTGCAGAAGCTGGTACAAATCTTCCCTTTCTTCATTTGTATCCTTAGTGGTGGGTATGTAAATTTGAATAAGAGTCATATTAACTGGCTTTCCATGTAGGCATTTGGATATTATTCTATCACTGTCAGCATTGTACTTTAGGACAGGTCTTCCGATGTCTTTTTTGATGATGAATACAACCCCATTTCTCTTTAATTTGTCATTCCCAGCATAGTAGACCATATGATTATCTGATTTAAAATGGCCCATGCCAGTCCATTTTAGCTCACTGATGCCTAGAATATCAATGTTTATGTGCTCCATTTCCCTTTTGATGATTTCTAATTTTCCTATTCATACTATGTACATTCCACATTCTAATTATTAACAAATGTTTATAGTCCCTTCTCATTTTGAGTCATGCCACATCAGCAAATAGAGGTCTCTGGGTCTTTACTCCATGCCCATCTTTAAAGTTGGCTCTACTTTGAGGGGCCTTGTGCTTAGCTCAGTTGGTAGAGTGCTGCTCCACACTCTCTGAGGACCGGGTTCAATCCCCAGCACCACAAAAATGGGAGAAGTATGTGGCATACCACTCCTAAAAACAATCCCTAAACAATCAGCCATTAAAAACCCTCTGAGGGTCACTATGAGTTAGACTTGAAAGCACCAAACAACAACTACTACTTTGAGGAGGCAAATATTCCCTAGTCATCTTTTGAGGAGTACCTTCCAAGTTCAGGGGCTCAATTTCCAGCACTGTACATGACAGTGTTTCTCTGCCATTCATAGGGTTTTCAATGGCTAATTGTTTTGGGAGTAGGTTGCCATGTCCTTCTCCCTAGTCCGTCTTAGTCTGGAAACTCAGCTGAAACCTGTCCACCATGGTGGCCCTGCTGGTGTCTTTAATACTAGTGGCCTAGCTTTCAGCATCACAGCAATAGGTACGCCTTCACAGTACAGCAAACTGAGAGATAAGTCAAGATAAGTCAAGGACCATCCCTAACCCACCCCACCTCTACTTTCTACTGTGTAGTTGTAGTTCTTTATTTTCCTACAGTCTTTCTGATCTTGATAAAATGATTTTGATAAAAAGTGGGGGTAACAGCTTTACTAGATAGAAGATTCATCAGCCACGGTGTCATTTTTCATCCATTGTTATGATTTAAAGGAGTCACACCTAAGAGTCTTCAAAGTTCCCCTTCCCTTTCTCCTGGAACAGCTTACTACATCCTTCCCTCAGAGCATACCAGCATTGCCTCCATGTGGCAAATCCTGGTCATGTCTTTTATCTTTTGTGTAATTGGGTGTTAGACATTTGGGGCTCGCGTATACATTACCCTTTTTTGCATTGTGCCTTGCTGCACAGCAGATCTGGTTGTGGCAAATCCCATGTCATGCAGGAGTCCGTGGGTTTTCACATTGGAAAGTGAGATAAATTTAAACCACTGATCCCAAGAGGAATATGGTACATTTGAACTATAAGATTACTTTAATCTTCCAGTCTCCTCTAATGACAAAAATATTTGGCAATTTTTTAAAATTTAATTTAATTCTTTTGTAGTACTAGAGGTCTGAACCCAAGGCCTTGCAAAGCATGTGCTCTACCACTGAGCTGCACCCCAGCCCCTTTTCTTTATTTTTTTATCTTAAGACAGCATCTTGCTAAGTATATAGGCTGCCTCTGGCCTCAAACTTGCAATCCTCCTGCCTTTGCCTCCTGAGTTGCTGAGATTATAGGCATGTACCTCTGCCCCTGGCCTATTTGGCAAAACTAAGGCCAAATTGGAGTCACTCTTTTTCCATAGTTGGTAAAGTTTTGTTTATTAAAGAGCTCTAAGTTTGACTATATTCCCCAAAAGATCATGGGTTAAAAATTTAATACCCAAATTCATCTATTAATGGTATTTGGAAGTGGGACCTTTAGTAGGTAATTAGGACTACATGAGATCATGAGGGTGGAGGCCTCACGATCACATTAGTGGCTTTAACAGAAGAGGAAGAGACTCGAGCTGCCACCCTGGCTCTGTCTCCTATGCCATGTTCAGATAGGACAAAGGCCCCCATCAGATCCTGAGCAGATGTCAGCACCACGCCCTTGCACTTCTCAGCCTTCAGAAATGTGCACTAAAATAACCTCTCTTCTTTATCAATTACCACATTGGTGGTATTCAGTTACATCAGCAGAAATGAAGACGGTAATTTAGCTATGTCATCTAGCCTTTAACACCTTGGTGCCTTAAGTTGCCCCCCCCCAAATTATTATAAGTTCCTTTGACAAGTGTTTAAAGGCAAATTGGAGTGCCACCACCATTTCCTGTGTACACATTAATGGAGCTACCTCTTTCTTACCTGCCTTTAATTTGGGTTGGGGACGGCTGTTTAAACTTACCTTTATTATGACTTGACAGAGATACATTTTAAAAAATCTTTTTACTGTAAAAGTTTTAAACATCCACAATGGTAGAGTATAAATGGCACAGAACTCTCATGTGTCCATCACCTGACTACTATATCATGAATTTATGACAACTGCCATGTGCCTCCTCTCTTTCCCTCCTACTCCAATGAGTTATTTTGAAACAAATGACAGACATCAAGAGGATAGATTTGGAATAGGAAACCAGCTTAAATAGCCTTTTGTCAGGTTAAAGGAAAGTTATCAATAATCTCTTCCAAATTTTGTCCTTTTGGGTACTCTAGAGAAACCAAACCAAACGGCAGCCATTGCAAAGTAGTCCATTTCAAGTTTGGGCTTATATATGATCTGTATTATCTCTGGTTGCTCTCTAGAGGCCTGTTAACTTGATATGTGTGATTTGTGCAGGACCAGGAAGTATAAGTGTAATGTATGTGTTTAAAAGTAATGTTGCAATGTGAAATGTGTTTAAAGATATTGTTGCACAGATTATTTTAGTAAATGACTCTGAAACAATTTCATAGCATTAAAAATGAATACATTTATTAATGTTATTAGTAGTTGGGATAATCACTATGGGAGAAAAAGATACAAAATGGAAGAAGATAAAGTCAGGCACCATGTTATTGTTTTTGAACTGGAAGTATTTGTATGAGAATATGTGTGTATGTGTGTGTGTGTATTTTCCCCTCCTTTTCCCCTCAGATCTCTCCATTGGCTCTGGCTGCATCCTCTGAAAGGGCCTGGAAGCCATAACCCACTAATAATTAGCACACCTGAGTTCCCTTGATCTTGGTTCCTAACTACTATTCCCCAGCATCAGGGATGTTGGGGAAAATGGTTCCAGGTTTAAGGCTGATGAAGCACAAAGTGATCTTGGAGCATCTTTTTGTTTGTTTGTTTGTTTTCTGGTACTAGGGGATTGAACCCAAGCCCTCACACCATATCCCCGGCCAGTTTTGTACTTTGTATTTTGAGACATGATCTCACTAATTTACATAGGCTGCCTCTGGCCTCAAATTTGAATTCCTCCTGCCTCTGCCTCCTGAGAGGCCAGGATTAAAGGAGTGTGCCACCATCCCTGGCTAATCTTGGAATATCTTGATGAGTCAGGAAAAAGAAAATGCCAAAAGAGTGATGTGACATTAGAGTTGATGTAAAGGATTAAATCTGGAATAATTTGAGGGCTTTTAAAATTTGTTTTGTTTGTTTTTGCAGTACTGGGGGCTTGAACCCAGGACCTCATGCATGGCAGACAGGTGTTCCACTGCTGGGCTGCACCCCTAGCCACTTTTTAAATTTATTTTGAAATGTGGTCTCACTAAGTTGCATAGGATGCCTGTGGCCTCAAATTCATGATCCTTCTTCCTCAGCCTCACAAGTCACTGGAATTAGAGGTCTGTACCACCGTGCCCAGCTAATAAATTTTAGATTAAAAAAAAAAGTGGCAGTAGTGGATTATAGAGCATTGAATTTAAAATAATCTGTAAATTACACATTTTTCAAAGGGAGAAAGTGACCATAAAGGTAAGACTTTCTTTATGGAAGAACGCCAGCTTCCAGTATAATAACTGATTCAAGCAAGGATTACCAATGGATGCTAAAACCATTGGGCTTTTAGAAAACTGATCATTCCTGTAGTATTAACTCATAATTTCATTAATTGCAAAGGAAAGAATGTATCTTCACCATAAAGAGATCAGTTAGACACCACTGCAACCAAGCGATTCACCATCCATCCCATGGATGAGTCTAATGTGCCTCCTGGGACATCTTGGTATAAATCAGTGGGAAGTACCTATCACCTATAAAGTTGTCTTGTAAAAACATTTCTTTTGAATCTAGTAATGGAAAAGCATGGGAGAAGGACCTGGCAATTCACTCCCAAGGCAATCCCAAAACAGTCAGCCATTGAAAACCCTATGAGGGTCACTATGAGTCAGATACCGACTCCATGGCACCTAACAACAACAACAATGAAAAATCAGTGAGACAAATTCATAATATAGGATATTTCAAAAGACAACTTGCTTGGGCTTTTTTTAAAAAGCAAGTTCAATAAACAAACATATGGACGAACAGATGCAGATTGGATAACACAGAGACAGAACAGTGAAATGTTACTTGAGAACTTTAGCTAAATCTCAGGATTTAAAAATATTACAAAGGACATTTTGGGGGCATTTGGGGAAATTTGAATCTGGCCTAAATATTAGGTGATAATTTAATAATAATAAAATTTGTTAGGTTCAGCAATCATATTTGTCTCACATAGAGAAAAGCCTTTGTTTTCAGGCATACCCCCCAAAGAATATAAAGGTGAGGTGTCCTGATGTGTACAAGTTACTTGCAATTGGCTCAGCCAATGCAATGTCCCTGTATATTTAGGGAAAAACAGCAAATATAGCAAAGATCATAATTGGTGAGTTGAGGAAATTCTTTATAATATACTATTGTGCTATCATTTTAGCATTAATGTTTAAATTTTTTTGAAATAAAATGGAAATATAATTGACAGGAGAAAACAATTGACAAATAACTATAATAACTTTGTATTGAGTGTAGTCATGAAAATATGCCTTGTTATATGGAGTAACTAGGTAAAGGAATCTGGTTTTTGTACTTTTTGCTCTTGAATTCTCCATCCTTGGCAGGAAGAAAAAAAAACTTAACCTATGTTATTCAGTATATAAGCAAGTTGTATACTCATTTCATTTTTATTATCTTTGAGGCTACAGCTATGCATTAAACCAGCAATCATCTTATCTGCTGAGAAATCAGGAACAGAATTGTGATTGCCATCATCTTATATGTGAACGAATAGTAAGGAATTGCTCTCTTGATATAAACCCTTCTTAATCCCATTGAGTGACATCCCTTCTTGGTCACACCATTTGGCTCCTAAACTCTACTTAATTGCCGAGCCTCTGTTTCCTTGAATTTTCTCTCTTTGCAGCAGCCACCTGCCAAAAGTCCCTTGTATCATTTAGCTCAGTGTCATAGTCCAGCTTGAATCCATGTGACCTTGAAGCAGCTATCACTTCTCCTGTTCCATGTACCTTCCTACTGAGACTACTGAGGGTCCGTGTCCCAAAATAAATGCTCCTTATTGCCCACAACAGAAGTCAAATGGATTCTGTTATCATTAAGGGTTTTCCTTTTATTATGTTGCAGTTGGCCATTTGTGTCTGTGTTAGCTTTTTGTTACTGTGACAAAATACCTGAGGAAAACAATTTGAAGAAAGATTTCTTTTTGGCTCATGGTTTCAGAAGTTTCAGGCCAATGGCACTTGGTTCTATTTATCTGGGATGTGATAAGGCAAAACATAATGGTGGGAAGCATGTAGAAGAGCATAAGCGTGAAGCAGAGAAACAGACTAAGAGGCTAGGGACAAGGTAATACCTTCAAAGCCTTGCCCCCAGCAACCTACTTTCTGCAAGCAGCCCTGCCTTCGACAGTTTCCACCACTTCCCAATAGTCCATCCAATTATGAATCCATCAATGGATTAATCCAGTGATTAGGTCAGAATCCTCATGATCCAATCACTTCCCCAAAGCCTTATCTCTGAAAGCCGCACTGGGGACCAGCCTTCAATGATGAGCCTTTGGGGGACATTGCATATCCAAACCACAACATCTAAGTCTGTTCTTTGTTTGAAAACCAAGCGTTTTCAAAAGATCTGATTTTCATGAAGGAGGCTCTACTTTTTAAAGATAGCCTCAATGCTTAATCTATTAATTGAATTCTATCTAAATCCAAATTTAAAACAAAATAAAAACAAATCACAGGATATGGCATCAGCATAAACCTAAAGAGCTAGTACCTAGTTTTTAGTCTTAAGAAAGTAGATGCCATCTGATAGCAATTGCAGCAACTATTGGCCAAGAAGGTAGAAGTCACTTTCTCCTCATGATGTAGATGCTCCAGCCAAAGGAGTTAGTTTGCTACTGAGTTTACTCAAGAATTTCCCATTAATTCATTCTAACCACACAGCTATTGAAAAGTGAACATCTGCCCAAACACACTGCCTGGATCCATTTGAAAGAAACCTTCATTGGATGCCATGTTGAACTAGGTGGGCCATTAGACAGACCTGGAGTTTTTATTAGTCAAGTTACCATATATTCTCAATTCTCTTCCACACCCTTTCAACAGTTTTAAAAGGCTGCAAAATCAGCTCTCATGTCAATCCATGTCAGTCATGTCAGTCTGCACACCATTCTAATCTGCCTCTGATTTTGTAGTCTTTAAACTGTTGAAAGAGTTTAGATTAGAATTGAGAGGATATGGTAATTACATAAATTCTATCCTTTCAGAGAGAGACTTTTTGAAGCAGCTGAATTTAGACCTTGGTATATGTAACCTCTGGGCCAGAAAAAGCAAAAAAAGCAGGCAGCTCTGCACACATAGTTGAGGCCATTCCCGCCATCTTAACTCTGGTTCTATGGAATGCTCGTTGGAGTTCTCCATGAGCCGATCACCATAGGTTGGGTGTCTAGTCGGTATTTTTATTTATAAAGCACTCTGGATCCTGAATTGGACTGCAGGGAACATTGTTTGCAGCTGGGATTCCAGGTACTCTCCCAGGAATCTTACTGTTTTATAATCTTTATTATTATTTTTGAAATCTTTGTTTCTGTATCTAGACACCAGGGGTCAGTATTTATTCATAAGTGCTTCTGGATTTGGCCTAGCTCTGGCTATTTGCCACAAAAGATCATGCCTACAGAGATCTGGAATTCCTCTGGTGGGATTCCTTTCTCTGACCACGTAACTAGAAACATAAATAGAAACACTGTGAATCCCCAGTGGGATTTAAACCTGGGAAAGAGGCAGTCAGTTTTGAGTCTAAAGCATAAACTACCCATAATACCAAATCCCTGTCAGTTGCTAAAGACTTATCTGGCAACATGGGCCCACCAGTGCCCCCAGATGTTCAATCAGCATCCTGGCCATTGCCTTTGACTTTCTTCTGATTAGTTACAGAGTGCTGTTGGTCCTCTGTTAGCTCTCATCTTTCAAATTCTTCCTGTCTTCACCCCCACCGCTCCTGCCTTGAATAAAGTCCTCATCTTTTCCTTCCTTAAACATCTCAGCAGCCTTCTGCTGAAGCCCTACCTCCATTTTACTCTCTCCAGCCCCCTCCAGACAGATGTCTGGGTGACATTTCCAAAGCTGTGCCCCAGAGAGCCTCATGCAGACTCCCAGGGGTTACCAGCACTCTTTCAGGTTCTGCTTTGCACCTATTGTCCCTCTAGCCTGAACTGTCCTCTGCCACCTGCTGCCCCTGACCCTCTGTCATTTCCCATCTCATGTCTGCTCATCTTTCAGGACTGATAGGCACCCATGGAACCCTGTGATTTATCCTCTCTGGATCTTACTTGTTCACTTGTCTCTTCACCTTGTGGGCAGGAGAACTGGATGAACTCATGTCTGAGTGCCAGACAAGATCATGCAAACTTACCTTCCAGAATTCCCTAGATTTATTCCCCTTGAGTACTAACCACCCATTTTGCAAGTTTTATCTTTGTTTTGTCTTCAACCTGTCTGGACTCTGTGGCTATTGGCTCTCTACACAATCCATGGAAGCAGAGGTGGAAACCCTGCCCCCAGTGGACAGGAAGGCACCGGAGGCCCTGTAGCTGGCCAGCTCATAGCACTTCTCCATAGGCAGCTACTATATTGTCATGGAAACAGGATACTTAAGGAGTTGTGCCTTGTTTTCATTCAAATTACAGAGTTAAAAGTAAAGGTGTAAATATCTTGAAAATAAGTGGAGAAGAATCCCTAATCTCAGCATCTAAGAATCTTATCATTTGTTTCTTTCTATATGCATATTTCACATAAATACATTATTTTTCTTTTCTTTCTTTTTTCCTCCCCCCAACCTTTTTTTTCAGTTTTGCAGTATTGAGGTGCTGAACTCAGGGTCTCACGCATGCTACGAAACTGCCCTACCACTGAGCTGTACCACCAACCCCCTATTTATTTTTTATTTTAAGCCGTGGTCTCACTAAGTCACACAGGCTACCTCTGGCTTCAGAGTCATGATCCTCCTGCCTCAGCCTTCCAAGTAGCTGGGTTGCAGCTGTGTGCCACAGCACCTGGCCCACATTGATATATTCTTAATTTACATTCCCTATTGCATAATTTTATTTATCATAAGCATTTCTCCATGTGTCATAGGCTCCAGACAATCTAACTATGTCTAAATACTGTTCCATCATTTGGACAGAACTTAGTATACTAAAGGGGAAAAAAATCAGATCCTTTTCATTTTTTTCTATTATAAATAAAGTCCAATTATTTAAGAATATCAATCAAGCTAACAAACTTCTAAATAAACTATATCATATATTTTATACACCTTGAAAAATATACCTTCATAATAATATTTTAAAATATGAAGTGTGATCAAAATATATGGTGAGTGTTTAAATGAAAAAAAATATTACAGTAAATGACACATTGCCATTAATTTCCTCAAAATACTTCGCTTGGCTTCAAACACACTTATCCCATTGTTCTTGTCTCTTTCTGAAGCAGTTCTGGAAGCCCTTTTTTGTAAGTGTCTTAATTGTGCTGTTGTGGCTGCCCCAGTATCCTGTACTGATTCAAACTGTTTACTTTTCATGGTCATTTTGACTTTGGGGAAAAGCCAGAAATCACATGGTGCCAGATCCAGTGAATAAGCAGGATTAGGAAATAGCATAATGTTTTTTGTTGTTGTTGCTGTTTTTGTTGTTGTTTTGATAGAAATTGCAATACCAGAAGCTATGTGTGACATAGAGCATTGTCATGATGGAGGATGAAAGTAAAGACACAAAGGAGGACTTCCAGAGCTCCTTCAGAAAGTGGGAAGAATAATGGGATAAATGTTTTCAAAGCCAAGGAGAGTATTTTAAGAGAGATTAATGACAATGGGTCTTTTAGTGTAATAAGTACTTTAAAAGTAAACATTCACCGTATCTTTTGATCGCATTTCATATATAAACCCATTTTATATGACTGAAAATCACGAATCATCATCAAGGATATCTATGGCAGTTGTCATGGTTTGGAATCTAAAATGTCCCACAGAGGTCGTGTGTTTAAATATTTGGTCACCAGCTAGTGGTGCTCTTTGTGGAAGCTATGGAAACTTTGGGAGGCAGGATCTAGCTTTGCAGAAGTAGGTCACTGAGGGCAGGTCTTTGGAGATTTTTACCTGGACTTGTAGTTCTGGTCACTCTCTCTGGTCTCTGCTTCCTGATCATGAAGATGTGAGGTTCTCTGCCACAGGTCCTGCTGTCTGCTGCTGCCATGCCTGCCCATCACTATTATGGATGGATCCTCTGACTGTGAGCCCCCAATAAATATTTCCTCCCTTAAGTTTGCTTTAGTCAGTTTCTCTGCCACAGTTACACACCACCTGACTAATATAGTGGTCTTCTCTGAAAAGGGTTCAAATATACTAAATTTTGAACGATATAGTATGTGCCTGTGTGTATGTGCATGTACACATGTACTCCCAATGGAAGAAATAATATAGGCAATAACTCAGAAATAGAAAAGGATGTTTAAGAACCAGATAACCCCATGGAGTCTACTGCATCCCCTGCATTCTATCCTTCAGCATCACACATACACATACAGAGATGGGGTGGAGAAGAGAAAGAAAAGAGAATAAAAGAAAAGAGAAGGAAAGGAAAGGAAAAATGAAAAGAAAAAAGGAAAAAAATAGAATCAGATAATAGATAATGGGTAAGGTCAGGGTAGGTTGAGCCTAGTAATGAGGGCTAATGTAAGATGGGATGAGATTGGGAGTGTTGACAGGAGCCAGATTGGGTTATGGTAGGATGTATGGAAGACAAGGAAAATCTTCTAAGCAGAGGAGTGGATCAATAGCCCAAGCCTTTGTTGCCAATGAGGAACTTCAGCTATTTGCAAATACAGTCACTCCAGAGTAATAGTTACATTCCTCTATTGAGAAATATAATCCCTATGTGAACTGAAAATCCTACCATATTTAATAAGAAGTTAAGAAGGAGCCTTTGGTACGTTCCAATGCATTACTTCTGGAAGTGATATTGTGACCAGCATCATAGTTAAAGTAAAATGGCAGTAACTATTTTGATTGTTGTTGAAGTCATACAAAAGTATCATATTTAAAATCTTGATTTTAAATGATGCTATTCAGGTATACAGAATTAACTCCCATGGGTCATTCTCTAATGGCAAATTAAGCCAGGTCTTGGATCTTGTTTAATACAATATTATGAGGTGGACACTTTTGTTATCCTCATCTTGCAGAGGCATCACAGAATGACTTAGTGACAGGTCCAAAGTGGCAAAACTAGAGTAGCAGGTCTCAAATCCAGGTTGATCTAAGTCCAAAGCTCATGCTCTTGGCCACTATCCCATACTATTTTTAGTTTGAATTTTTTTAAAAAATTGAGATGTCCAGTCAAAATTGGTGAAAGAATAAGATTGTCCAGTGAAGGTACAGTGAACAACTTTCATTTTCATTCTCTTACAAATTAATATGCCACTCCGGTTCAACAGAACACTGAGTGGAGCTAGAGAGCTGAGATTTTTCACATAAAATTTAAGTGTATGTTTTCCTAAGTGGGAGAAATGTGAGTTTGTTTTCATTCTTTTCTCAAAAAATCTACTCTGATATTTGGAGAATCCAGAGCTTGTGTATTAAAGTCCAACTGAATTACATAAACACATACATAGAAAGTAGATGAACAAAACATTTGATTTGCAAAAGGTAAAACAAAACAAAATAAAATCATGCTTTCTTCAGCATGGAGTATTTAAAGCCACAGAGCTCCTGCCTTGGGAAGCTGTCAGATTCAGGGCCCTTAGAAATGGTAGAAACCACCCTAGTCAGTCTAAACAGAAAAGGAATTTGTTCAAGGATATTGGGTGACTCTCAAGCTCTTTGGGAGGGCCAGAGAGTTATGCTTGGGAGCCCGCTCTGCTGAGAATAAGACTCAGATCACACAAATGGATTGCTTCAGCCAGGACTCAATGCCCCGGCTTCTGGCCACAGATTCTGCCCTCCTGCTGACCATTTTGGGCATTGGGCACCAGAACATCTGCTGTGCCTATTCCCCTTGGCAATGGTCTGGCAAGTTGCAAAAATGGCCACACATTCTTCTCCCCTATATCCATCAGTATTCCCTTACTCTGGAATTTTGTCCTCCTAGCTCAATTGGGGCTGAGCCATGGGTCACCTTCTTGCTATTTCCTTGCATGTTAGTTCTAGACTGATCCGAGTTAACAACTGGATGGTGCAGAAATCAATAGCCAGGCTATGAACTAGGGCAGAAAGACTCATATGCAGGGAGAAACACCCTCTGCTCCCTTGCTGCTGCATACACAGATCTTCTGTGCAGAGTCTGACCACTCCGGGTCCACCAAGCCTCCAGCTGCAATCCACTTTTTTTTTTTTTTTTAACCAACATTCCTGTCTAGAGAGTGGGAGGACAAATCCTTCACAAGGGATGCTGGATGTGCAGGCTGCCCAGGAAGCTTGGTTTGAAATTCATGAGCTGAGGAGGCGCATGGGCAGTATTAGACCACAGAGGCACTGCTGTGGTGGCAAAGAATGCTGGTGGTGACCACTTCCTCCTCTGTATTCGGCATTTGAGTTAAATGCTGGCCTTGCCCGAGGCTCATGCTGAGACCTAGACCTCAGTAATGCCAAAACACACACCCTTTCCAGAAATTTGTAATTTCATCATTTCTTGACCAAATGACTGCAACCACAGAAAGGCACAAATTTTCCATTGGGATTTATTTTGCTGCTCCCTTTTGGTGGGTATACTTTTTTTTTTCTCTCTTTCTCTCTTGCTTTTGAAAACCCATTCATTATGTGAAGTATTGGTTTTTCAAAACTGATTTTAAAGTAAGCTTATTAAATATACACCTCTTGCTTTTCTGTCTTTCTAAGTCCAATTTATAGATTTGAGAATTCAGATACAGAATAGTGTATGGCTCTTGAAAAATTCAGTTTTTACTTGGCCCATGAACCCTACCATCTGGGCTTTGAAGCCTAGAGATCTAGGATTACCCACTCTTTCCCTGACCTTCCCAACAGCCAGACCCTGGTGTCTAAAGCCAGGAACCTCACTACCCAACCATAGGCAATCTAAGACTTCTAGCTTCTGCATGCAATAGGAGGCTAGGCAATTTGGAGAACAGGATGGAATTGTTTCTTGTACCGGCAAATAATTTGTAACAATTAAGAAGTATGAAGTGAATGAAAAGCAATTTACCCGATGGCAAGCTTTGTCATAAACATTCTTCCCAAAGTGAATACACAGTATAGGTATGCCTCTTGGTTTCAGAGAAAAGAGAATGTGGAGCTATTATTAAATACAAAGTAAACCAACACAAAACGCCAGGAGATAGAAGGAATGCAAGGAGGAGACCTGGGACAGAGGGAGGGAAGAGCTAAATGAAGGCAGAGGCAGGGACGTGTGGTGAGGACGTGGGGAGGGGCGGGGTGGCCCTGAGGGGCTCTGCCAAGTTGAGGCAGGCTCCTTGCTGGCCCTGGCCAATGCTAGGGGAAGGGACAGGGCCAGCTGCTCCCAGGACTCCCGACGTTGAACCTCTATAGGCTCTACTTGAGCCCCCTTAGCAGCCCCAGCCCACTTCTCACTCTCCACAGGGAGAAGTCATGTGATGGTCCCTTATAAAGTAACATATGAGGAATTACTCCTCACTTCCTGGAACACTTGAGACCACAAGGGAGTTGGCAGAGGCTAGGGAAAGTTGATCTGGGGTCAAATGGGAAAGGGATGGGGAAGGAGAGCAGCCCCCCTGCCACCTATGTGTCGCTCCCTATCAGGCAGAATTCTGGCAAAATGCATGGAGGGGCTTTGAGACATAAAAAATCAACCAAGGATGCTTCAAGTTGTACTTGTAAATCCAGATTACGAGGGAGGGAATTATGCCTTTAAAAGATCAAGATAGGGCTGGGCGCAGTGGTGCATGCCTGTAATCCCAGCGACTCAGGAAGCAGAGGTAGGAAGATCTCAAGCTCAAGTTCAAAAGCAGCCTGCATAATTCAACAAGACCCTGTCTCAAAATAAAAAAGAAAAGATAAATGGGCTGAGGGTGCATTCTGGCGGTATGGTACTTACAAAGCATTTGTGAGGCTCTAGGTTTAACTCCCGAGTACCCCCCCCCAAAAAAAAATCAAAATATGATTTGCTCTTAAACTATCTTAAGGATACCTTGAATTAACACCTAATATGATCACTTCCACTAAGAAAAAGTGCCTTCCCCTTTCTCCATCACTGATGCCTGAAACTCCTTTAATCAAGGACAAAAGTCCTCATGAAATCATCAAAGCTAAAATTTTAACGACAAGTATCATTAAGGAACAGAACATTCTGGAGGCACTCGCTTATGATGAAAGGGGAGTCAACTGAGCCACAGGAAGAATTATTGGTGGCAGATTCCTCCCTGTTTTGACAGAGGAAAGGGCTGCTGAGGAGGAGGTGGGACTGTTGCTGAAGAAAGACCTGGAAAACAAAGTTATTGACTGGGAGATAACATGAAGCGTTGCCCTTGTTTATCTTTAGTTGGGGTGGAGGAGAGAGAAGAGTATACTTTAAGCTGGTTGTAAAGATACCTTTGTCTCACTGGGCTGTCAGTGATAGATAATCATGTGTATGCTTTTGTGAGCATTTGGTGCTTTCTTTTCTGATGTTTTTTTAAAAAGCATTATTGAAACATCCTACACCATCATTCTTTGAGAAATATATGTGTATGAGGCAGCTGGCAGCACAGTGTAGTGAGGTGCAGAGACTGGGCATGAGGAGCCCAGGATCTAGGCTCTACCCAGTCACTGCTTCCAGTTAACTGAATGACCTGTGGCTTCATGTCTGAGACTTCATGCTTCACAGCAATGACTCTTGATTGGGACTTTCAATCTTCCAAATGAGGACACTTTCTTTGGAAGTGGAAGAGGAGCCCAGGAGGCTGCCCACTCAGCTCCCCCGCCTCCCCCAGGCTGTGTCGCACCTCATCAGAACCCTGAGACAATTGGAACTACACAGGCCCAGGTGGTGGTTAATGTCCTCTCCAGTCCCTCCAGCAGTAGCTAGTCAGAGGCTGTGTTAGTTAGCTTTTGCATTACTGTGACAAAATACCCAACAGAACCATTTAAGAAAAGAAGGATTTCTTTTTAGCTCACAGTTTCAGAGGATCTCAGTCCGTAGTGGTGGAGAAGCCATGGCCAGGGGAGGCAGCAGGAGTGTGTGGCAGAAGAGAACTCTTCACATTGAGGCTGACTAGGAAGCAGGGAGCTTGACTAGGACTGGGAGCCCATGTAAAACCTGCAAAGGCCCCAGTGGCCTACTTCCACCAACCAGATCCCACCTCCCAGAGTTCCATGTTGTTGTTGCTATTGTTAGGTGCCACCCAGTCAAGTTTCATTCGTTAACAACCCTATGTACAACAGAAAGAAACACTACCAAACACTATGCCATGCACACGATCTTTCTATATTTGAGCCCAATGTTGCAGACCCTGTGTTTTTTCTCAATTTGAGTGTGCCACATGAGCAAATGAAAATCCCAGAGGATTTACGCTACTCCCATTATTAAGGTTGAGTCCACTTCCAGGAGGCAACTCTTCCCCAGTCATTTCTTGAATGCCTTCCAGCCTGGAGTGCTCATTTTCTGACACTTTGTTTGACAATGCTTCTCTGCTATTCATAGGCTTTCAGTGGCTAATTGTTTTAGGAGTGGGCTGCTGGGTTCTTTTTCCTAGTCTATCTTAGTCTGGAAGCTCAGCTGAAACCTGGCCACCATGGGTGGCCCTGCTGGTATCTGAAATACCAGTGGCATAGCTTTCAGCATCACAGCAGCATGCCAGCCCCCATAGCACAAGCTGACCTCCCAAAATAGCACAACTACCTGGGGACCTGGCATTTAAACATGAGCCGGGGGGAACATTTTATATTCAAACCATCACAGAGGTGCCCCACTCACAGGCTTCGGGATCTGGCAGTCTTGCCCCAGAGCAGGGCCCAGTCCCCTGCATGAGAGCCACAGAGGCTGATGCCACAGGCCTTGAGGTCCTCAAACGGAAGAGAAATTCTTCCTCAGCTTCATGAGCTGCCAGCAGATACTAAGGCTTTGGGAATTAGGAATAACTTCTATTCATTCCCTCTTCTGCTAACAATCACTCAATTTCCTGGCTTCCCATTCATCTCCTCCTTGTTAGCCTCTCTACCCCTGCTCCTCTCTGTCTCCACCATCCCATGGGAGCCAGACAACAAATACCATCTCTGGTGTTCCTACTGTGCATCACAAGTGGCTCAAAAGGTCAAAATCAACCTACTTTGTAGCATCTGGGCGCAGAAGTCGCCCTTCCACAGCCCACTCCCATCACACAGAGAGAACCAGGAAGGAAGTGTTTTCTAGTGCTCAACACACAGCCTTGGAGAGGTTGTGTATGTATGCAGCCTCCTCGCTGGGCCCCTGCCTCTCTGGAGGAAATAAACATTTATTGATCACCTACCCTTCAGGAAATTAGATTACTAAGCATAGAGAGAATAAGATGTGACATAAGTAAAGGCGATGTAACAAAACTAGTTCTTTATTTCCTTCTGACTCTGTGAAAATCAGTCATGTCCAAAGCCACATGACACACAGGGGAAGCCCTGTAGACCCTCAAGCATTGCAGTAGGGTGAGAGAAAATTGTTTCTGAGCAAAAGAATTCTTGCAAATAGATGAAAAGGGGATCAGAACAGGGAAAACGCAAAACAAGCAACTACCTAAGTGTCAGATTATCCAGACATTAGAAGTGAGGCAGATCTCCCCAGGAGAGGCATGGGGCAGAGGGTGGGGAGAACTGGGCCTGGGGACTGGGAATGGGAGACCCAGGGGCCAGCACCAGTCTGCCTCAACATGTCCACAATCCATAACCGGCTGTAGATGGAGGTGGAGCCTCACAGTCTAAGAGCCCTCTGATCTGTGTGGTCCATGATTCTCCCCATCAGCCTTTGTAAAAAGATGAACTAAGTGGTTCTAGAAAGGCCACAACACCACTAGACAGGTTTCCCTTCATTGTCTGCATATATTTTAACTCATTCTCAAACGCTCCTGCAATCTTCCATGTTGATGGTGGAAAATCATCAGAGCCCTTCCTAATGTCACAAAAACAAAACTGTCATATAGTACTTAGCATTTGTGTAGAGTTTATAAGCATTTTATATGTTTACCAGTGTGTGAAAGAGGTACTATTATTTATTCCAGTTTTATAAATGAGCAAACTGAGGCACAGAGCAGTCAAGGAAGGTGCTCAAAGTCACCCAGTTACAAGTGGTAGAGCTTGGCTTCAAATCTGGGTAGTGTGGCTCTGGAACCCCCGTGTTAAACCCCCGTACTTCATCAGCTCCCTATTATAAAATAATAATAATGAGAGTCTCAATAACATGTATGGGAATTCCTTAGGCATTCTGAATGAGGAGAGCTTGGATCCCTTAGGAAAAAGCTAATGCAACAAGGAGGTAGGAGGTGTGGTGTCAGGGCACCTTAGAGTGTGCTAAGTGACCTAGAGGATGTCATAGCTACTGTATACATGCATTGCTTCCACTGTGTCTATTTCTCACTAAAAATTAACAGCTACAAAGAAACATGATCATATATAACCTGAAAAAAAAAAGCCAGCAGCTATAGGAATCTGGAAATAATATCCCCTAACTCAAGGGACTAATGCACTGGTTTAAAAGGGGTTGACTTTAAAGCTGGTATGTGAGTTTACTGGGAACATTGGCAGGGATGCTAACAATTTATGGAATGCATTTTTGGAAAGGATTAGGGGAAAAAACATGTTGTGTCTTACAGAGTTAAGAACACAGCTCTAAGGGGTGAGCATTAAATATCACATGTTCAGTATGCATAGTTTTTAAGGGGATTGGTTTGCTGTCTCTCTTCTCCTTCTTTGCTTTTTCAGATCTTTACCCTAAGGATCAAATTCAGGCCCTGCCAAATGTGCCCAAATCGTTTCCATCTGCTGCCCAGGATGTCCCAGGAGGCCTGGCCTTCAGAAGGAGCTCCCAGTGAGAGCTCTGTGTAAAGGGATCAAGCTAGAATCATATCACTTGTTTCTGCTCAGCCCGATCCCAGGCCCCACTGGCTATCCTCTGTCAGCTGAGATTTGGAAATAAATTGCTTTGCATTCTGGCCATGGATTATAATAAAGAAAAAGATGCCCCTTTCTCCTACCCTATTTCTCCCCCAGTATCCCCCTCCCCCTTGTTTAAATAATGTTTAAACTTCCAACAGAGTAGAAGCATATGACAAACAAGTAAACTGAGGTACAGAGTTTGAGTGCTTCAGTAGGTGCCATTGAGTCAGATCTCATTCATAGCAACGCTCATAGTGCTCTCAATGGCTAAGTGTTTTCCAGATTGTTTCAAGAGTGGGCTGCCATGCCCTTCTCCCATTTTTGCAGTGCTGGGAATCAAACCCAAGGCCTTAGAGCACACAGAGCAGCACTCTACCAACTGAGCTGAATTCCAGCCCCAGATGTGTCCTGGCTATGCTTATGTATTGTGTAACAAGAAGAGGGACATAGATCTTTGTCCAGAACAAAAGCCCAGTAGCTAATGGAGTGTTAAACCAAAAGAACCCTAGGCCTTTTATTATTATTATTAATAATAATAATTTTAAGAATCCTTTTGTGGCTACTTCTGGGAAAGCTGCTTAGAGCTCTCCTGCCTGAGCCCACATTTCCACTGCTCCTCATGACACAGAGAGCTATTTAGTTGTGTACTCACCTCCACACTGGTCAGACGTGATCAGACAGAACACACCTAGCAGAAAGGATTCCCAGCTGCTCCTGAAGGCAGCAGCCTTTGTTTCCAGGGTGGAAGTTGGATTCACTAGCACAGTTGGCCCTCCGTATCCATGATTTCCACATCTATGGATTCAACCAACCTCAGATCAAAAATATTCAGGGAAAAAATTATGTCTATTGATATAAAAGTGTACACATTTCTCTTGTTGTTATTCCTAAACACAGCATAGCACTGACCTATGTAACATTTGTGTTGTGTTGGGTAGTATAAGTAATCTAGGAAAGAAACTGAAACGCAGCATGGAGATCTTACCAGCAGCCCCAGGTACTGGCGAGGCAGGCACAGCATCCTGGCCTCTGATGCATGGGAAGTTTATGGAAGCCTCTTGTTCTACTGCAGACCATGGTCCTGACCCAGGAAGGGACCTTAGAGATCTTGTATCTAAGTTGTAGCTTTTTTTTTTTTTTTTTTTGGCAGTACTGGAGGTTGAACCCAGAGCCTCACACTTGCATGCTTTGCAAGTGGTGTACCACTGAGCTACAACCCCAGCCCATTTTTTTTTTTTTAACTTTTTGAGACAGGGTCTCGCTAAATTATGCAGACTGCCTCTGGTCTCGAACTTGTGATCCTCCTGCCTCTGCCTCCCGAATCACTGGGATTATAGGCATGTGCCACTGTGCCTAGCTATAGCTTTTTTTTTTAACATAAAAATTTAATACCATGAAAGCTTTTATGTTATTTTGTTTTGTTGTTTTTTTGTTTTGTTTTCTTTGAGACAGAGTTTGGCTGTATAGCCCAGGCTGGCGTCAAATTTGCGAACCTCCTGTCTCAGTGAAAGATGTTAAAGAAGAAAATGTTTCCATCTTATCAAATTATTTGTTTTTGCTACTCTAATTGAGAGTCAGTAGTGAGACTTTGGTTTTTCAGGTCACACTGAACAATCTGCCCAGTGTTAGTCACATTTCAGTGTCTGGAAGTCAAATCACTTCAAGAAGCATTTACTGAGCACCACTAATGTGCTTTACACCATGAAAATTGCCAAGTAGAATATCCCTACTGTGGTTTTAAATTTTCTACTTTGAAATAATCTTAGATATTTAGGTGGTGGTGTTAGGTGCCGATGAGTCATGTCCGACTCATAGAGACCCTTACAGGGTTTTCAATGGCTGATTGTTTCGGGATTGCCTTGGGAGTGGGTTGCCACGTCCTTCTCCCACTTTTGTGGTGCTGGGAATTGAACTCGGGACCTCAGAGACTGCAGAGCGGTGCTCTACCAACTGAAGTAAATCCCAGCCCCAGATGTTTAGGAAGAGTCATAAAATTCATAGAGTGTTGCTGTTACCCTTCATCCTGCTTTCTCCAGTGAAGACCTCATACAGAACCATGGCATATTATCAAAATGGAGAAAACATTCCTCTAGCTTTACAGATGAAAAAATGCAATATCGGGAAGACTGATAATTTGTCTAAAATCTCACAAGTGAGTGGGATAATTTGATGTCCCCATGCCACATTCCACACCCCTGTGGGGCAGGGAACAGGTGGCTGGTAAGACAAAGGCTTTGTTTGAATCCAGCTTCTGCCATGGACAAGCTGAGTGATATAGGTCAAGATCCTTCAACTCTCTGAGCATAGGTTTTCTTATCTGAAAAAAATGGAATTAATCAGAGTACATAGTACCCACCTGGAAGGCTCATCTTGAGGACTGGAAAGGGTGTGCTAGGTGCCTGGCCCAATGCTTAGCATATAACAGGAATCCATTTTTTTTAGAGGTTTCTTCTGGTCCTGCCACTGTTCTAGATGCTAATTTATATGTTAACTTACTGATCTTTACCACGACCCTAGAGCACGTCATTATTAATTGTTTTACCAGTGAGGAAACTGAGGCACAGTGGTGTCAGAAGCCTCCTGAGGGACAAAGCTACGACTCAAAGCCAGGCCATCTTGGCTGGGGCTGGGCTCCCAGCCCCCAAGATCAAGAACAGTGAGCAGCATTGCTATCCCAGCACATGACCTCTTCCCTGGGTGCTCTGGCTTGCTAGGGTGGCGTCTCTGAGCCTCTCCCTCCCAGAACATGCATGTGAGCTGGAGCATTAGCCTTTACCCATCATAATCCAGACGCTAAGTGGACAGTGCACTGACCTCTCTAGGTCACGAGCTTTGAAAGGCCTCAGCAATCATCCAGTGTGAAGATCCCCACTTTCCCATCACCAGAGACCCCTTTCATCACCTCACCCCTTTTCTCTACCTTCCCAGTTCCATTTGCTTCACAAGATTTTCCTATCAACCAACCTGTATTTGCTAATTAGTTGATCCATGTTTCCATATCCAAAAAAATTATTCAAAGAAATGTGCCATTGCCAATTAGAGATATTGAGCAGCGAGGGAGAGCAACCCCCCTCACTCTGGGTTAGTGGAATGCTAGCCCAAAGCAAACAACATTTAACGTTTTAATGAGCCTATGCAGGCCTCGCAGGCAGGGCTGGGACTTCAGTAACGACTTTAAAAAATAGTGAAAATAGTTTGAGGACTCCTAAGGGTTTAGGAATCCCAGGGACTTAATCCAGTCCCAAAAGATTCTAAAGATTCCAGAAAATCCCCCATAAAATATAAATGGTCTTTATTATACGTGCTTTATGTCGCCCTAAATCCCCTTGTCAATATCTTAATCCCATTCTACCTTAAAGTTTGATATTTACATAGGAGTCTCTAAAATTTAAGGAAATCCAATTGCATTAAAATATTTCTATGCACATATGGCACCCAGGTGCATAATAAATGTAGAAATCGTGATTTTAGGAATAGTGGCATGTAATTTCTTTCCTGGCTATTCAAATCTCTGTCTACCTACCATCATGATAACAGCCATTTTTCCTCTCTGTCAGCCTTTAGTCCCTCTTGCCATCTTCCTTTCCTTGCTATTAGGTCTGCAGTTCAATAAACTAAGAAATATGTGTTGCATTAGTCAAATTTCTTGAGAGAAACAGTCAATAGGATATATATATATATATATATATATATATATATATATATATATATGAGGGAGAGAATGTGAAAAAGAGAGTTTATTTTGAAGAATTAGTTCAAGTGATTGTGGAGACTGATTGTAAGTCTGAAATTTGCAGGTAAACTGGCAGACTGGAAATTCCAGCAAGAGTTGATGTTACAGACTTGAATCCAAAGGCCATCTGGAGACAGAATTCCTTCCGCTTTGGGGGAACCTCAATCCTTATACCTTCAACTTCAGCTGGTTGGATGAGCCTCCCTCCATTATGGAGGGCAACTGATTTTATCCAGTCTACTTATTTAGATATCTATCACATCTTTAAAAATTCCTTAACATCCACGTCTAGACAGATATTTGACCAAACAACTAGATATCACAGCCTAGCCAAGTTGACACAAAGTTAATCAACATATGGCAAGTATTATATTAAGCACCAGGGTGTAAAGACAAATACCACCTTACCTTTTCCCTGTGGAAAAAGGAAGGCAAGAAGAAATGGTTTTGGTGAAAGCCATATTTAGAAGCAAATACAAAGCTTGTTGTTAGGTGTCATCGAGTCAGTATCCGACTCATAGTGACTCTACGTACAACAGGTGAAATATTATCGTCAGTGCTTCTTTGCTATTCATAGGGTTTTCAATGGTGGACTGATTTTTGGGAATGGGTTGCTGGGTCCTTCTCCCAATACAAAGCTTAGGGACAATTTAAAAAATACAAAGCTTAGGGATCTTGCAAGCTGAGAAGAACCCATTCCTTCGCCCCTCCCCACCCTGCCGCCCTGCTCCCCAGAAAGCATCCCAGTCATGAGAAAGCAGAAGGATGTGCACAGAGTGGGCAACTGGGGATGGGCTGCTGTGCAGGTGGTGGGGGATGGGTGTGAGGGTGGAGCAGCTACAGGTGCTAAGACCCACACATGAGGCAGAGAGCACCGCCTACCTGCAGCTGTTGCTACCAGAGTTTGGGTGTCCCAGCCTGCCACAGAGTAGGCAGTGGACACATCATGGAACTGTCTAGTAGGAAAGAGACTCAGAGGTAGCCTCCTAGGATGATTTTCAGATTGAGTCCTCTCATAAGAAGATGTCTTGGGTACTGCTGCCGGGCAAGGGGCAGGCTAGCACTCACATTTCATATTTCTCTCTGTGTGTATTTGTTTTGTGAGGAAGCGGGAGGGTCTCACTAGGTAGCCCAGGCTGGCCTTGAACCCTTGATCCTCATTCCTTTGCCTCCTGCATGCACCACCGTGTTTGGACATCTTTAATGTACTTTTATGTGAAATTTTCTGACTTCTGGTCAGCTTCTCTTTCCACAATGCCCCCTCTCCTGAGTGGTTTCATAAGCTGCCTGTCATTAGCTGGGACCTAAGGTGCGTGGTAGGACCTTTTGTCTGAGCTTTCCTACGTGGCCAACTGTTATACTTCCTCAGATTCCTTCTCTGGACTGTCCTCCCTTTATTGTTGTTGTTGTTAGGTGCTGTTGAGTCGGTATCCGACTCATAGTGACCCTATATACAACAGGTGAAACACTATTGCCAGTGCTTCTCTGCTGTTCATAGGGTTTCCAATGGCAGATTGATTTTTGGGAGTGGGTTGCCAGGTCCATCTCCCAGTCCTTCCTTTAGGTGATACAAAATAAAAATTGTACTGGGAAGGCTTAAACCTTAAGTGCTATCCAATACTACTTTAACAAGGACTATTTATTATCTGGCCAATGAGCTGAGTCCCCTGGGTGAAGAGCAGGAACCACGGTCAGGTGAAGGGGTCTGAAAGAGGGAACCAGGAGGCATCAAGGAAGATTTCTCTTTATACTACAACTTACCATGGCCTGTGTGCATCTAAAAATAGAGATGTGTCCCCTCCCCCTCCTACTGTCCTGTGCTTCCTGAGAAAAAAAAAAAGCATAGAATAAAAGGTAGCCAAACACAAAATCTTCCTCCCCACATTCTCGTCTCCAAGTTTTGGAAATAGTTGCTCCATTGTGAGCTAAAATCGTCTCCTCCACATTATTGTCAGATGGAAACCAATAATATTAAATGAATGAGTCACTCTAACAATGAATGTATTTCAGTCCTGGATTAGCTAAAAATAATATATATGATGAAATGTGAAGTTAAACATCTTCCAAAAACAGTTTTTACTCTCTTAAAATGTTGGAAAATAGCAGAATGAAGATGTCATATCTAAGAAGGTAAGCCTTATAAATAAGCCATGAAAAGAGGAATAGGGTCAGAAAACTGGGAGAACCTGAGAGATCATTACTCACATTGATGAGGATCCCAGCTCAGAGAAACCATGTGCTTTCCTGAGGTCACACAGCTTAAGCAAAGTTAAAGTTAAGAGAAAATTTAAATAGGTTAAGAGAGAAATGCTTATTTCTCTATATAATGTTCCTGTCTAGAATTTTAGCCATTGTTCATTCATGTTAGAAATCTAATTAGCAATGTAATGGAATTTTCTGGAGTCCACATAGCAAAAAGCGAGCCAACTTCATTCAATTTTTTCTTGGCTCATTTTGGTGGAATGCATAAACAATTCACCACCAGTCACCATCTCACAGTCCAAAAAGAATAGGGGCTGAAGGCGATTTTATGCTCAATGTCTCAGTAGAGCAAAGTGCTATGCCTTCCGTGTCCAAGGACATGGCTGAGTTATTTTGGGTTTGAGGTATGTTCCTGGGATTTGGGGCATGAAAAGAGATAAGAGAGGAATGAAAAGCAATTGTTGCTTTCTGGAGACCAGGAGAGCTCTGAGGTCAGACACAACTACTGCACAGTGAAGCCTGATCTGTTCCTGTCCTTGCAGGACAAATACCATCAATCATTACTTCTGTGAGAAAGAGAAGCTCTGTCTGAAAGAGGAGCATGCTTAGTTTGTTGAGCTGAATGACTCTGTGAAGGAATGTTGTAACAAGTCACCAAAGGACGGCAACACATGAGCTGTGAAAACAGCTGGGTGGTGCGGAAGGCCTACATATTTATAAGAGTTCTGCTGGAGCAGAATATTACCTGGACATTGTTGTTGTTGTTGTTTTGTTGTTGTTGTTGTTAGGTGCTCTCAAGTCAGTGTCTCACACATAGCGACCCTACATACAACAGGTGAAACACTATGGTTAGTGCTTCACTGCTGTTTATAGAGTTTTCAATGGTTGCTTACTTTGGGGGGAGCAGGTTGCTGGGTCCTTCTCCCAAGCCTACAGCACCTGTTGTTCCCAAGTGGTCTCCCATCCAAGTACTAACCAGGTCTGACCCTGCTTAGCTTCCGAGATCTGACAGGATCAGACACCACAGTGATGCCTGGACATCAGCATAACAGAAGTGTAGAAGAAGCAAGAACTGGAGCCTTGAACATAGATCTTCGTAGTGCTTCCTTCATGTATGTCATTTGAAATGGCTTTGGGACAGTGCAACTGCTTGAAGGGAGTGGAGACACATCCTCTCTGTTTGGTTTTTCTTTTGAATAATTACACTCAAATCCACCAAGTTACAGTCAGTGATGGCCTTGGGGCCACTACATTATGCTAAGAGCACGGCCCATTGAGGAATCAAACATTTAACCTGGTTTCTCACCACTGAATTAAACATCAGAGATCCAGAATTTTAGTTTGTTTTGCTTTGCTTTGTTTTGTTTTGTTTTGTTTTGTGAGACAGAGTCTCACTGTGTAGTCCAGGCTGGCCTGGAACTCACTGTGTAGACCAGGCTGGTCTTGAACTTGCAGCTATCCTCCTGCCTCTGCCTACTGAGTGCTTGGATTATAGGCTTGCACCACCATGCCCAGCAGAGGTCCAGAGTTCTGAGATTGCCTTAGAACTGTACTGTGCCTTCTGGTGGCTCAGCCTAGAGAATGATCCTAGAGGATGGATAGTTGGCTTTTATAAGCCTCGCTGTTATGTCATCCATCTATGAAGGCAAACCATCTGGCCAGAAGTCTCTCCTATGTGACAATTTATGCTGTTCCTCATGTGGTCATCACAGGGCCGCATTCTGGAGTCTGTTCTGCAGCTTTATGCAGCCAAGATTGAGCTTCCCTCACCCCCAGCCAGGAGGATAGGTGCTATGAAAGAGATAAAATCAACCATTAGTGATGAGATGCTATTGTTATAGGTAGAGACTACGGATATTTAAAGAGATTGAATGCTTTTGGTTTTATCAAGAACACCCTGCCAATGAGATGGTACAAGTCTATAATCTCAACACTTGGGAAGGCAAAGGTAGGTGGATTGTTAGTTCCAGGCCAGCCTGGGCATATGTTGAGATCGTGTCTCAAAAAACCCCAAAACAAACCGGGTGCAGTAGTGCATGCCGGTAATCCCAGTGGCTCGGGAGGCGGAGGCAGGAGGATCTCAAGTTTGAGGCCAGAGGCAGTCTGCATAACTTAACTGAGACCCTGTCTCAAAAAGTATTAAAAAAAAAAAAAAAGTGGGTTGGAGGTGCAGTCCAGTGGTCCAGCACTTGCAAAGCATGTAGGCACAAGACCCTGGGTTCAACCCCCAGTACCACACACACACACACACACACACACACACAATTATAAAAACAAACAAAAAACCAAACAACAACAACAAAAACCAGAGGTCCTCCAGATAATATAAGCAAGAAGCAAAATGACTGATCGTTTTCCTCCAGCCAGATACCTGTAAAGGGTAATAAGGCACCCTTCCATGATCTGGGGAAATAGACTGTCTTCTTGGCTACCCATGGTGAGATAACAGGGTCACAAGGTCACTCATCTCTGCTGGTTGAATTCCTAATGCCCTAAATCCAATATAGCTTCTTGTATTGGATGAAAGGGGAAAGGATGCTGTAGAAAGGGTGCCTTATCAAGACTCTGGAGGATCCCTCAGTGTCTCTGGTCCCAGACCCAGCCTATCAGCAATATTCGCTAAATATATGGCATGGGAAGAATACTTCCTTGGAAGCCCAGGGAAGTGTCAAGGGCTGTACCCCTGGGGTTGAGGTGTGCATTGGTACAAGACCAGGCCATATAAATGCAAATGACCAAGCCATTTGTCATCACCCTCGGTTGCTCAGAGATTTACACAAACACCTCACCTATGCACATGCAACCAGCCAGCTGGGAAAGAGCACCCACAATCACCTTGAAAAATCCTCTCACCAAATTACAGACAAGAACAGAGGCCAGAGGGAGAAAGTGGTGCACATGACACGGCTAGGAAGTGGCAGGGTTGGGAACAGACCCCAGGCTATTGGAGCTGAGTGGAGCTCCTGTCCTGCCCATGTTGCCTGCCTCTACCTGTGAGTTATGGGAAGGAATGAAATGACAGAAACCAAGTAATCCAACACTTGGGATCTTAATCCCCTCTGTGATGTTATTAGTGCTTACAGATAGTCAAGACAGTGTGTGGTTTTACCTTCTTTTTATGCCCACATGTTTACAATTTTGTAGAACCAAATTATAAGAGGAAGAGCATAAAGAGCACCTTGCTCCTCAACTGGACATGTGTCTCCCTGACATTGTTCTGCTGGTCCTTCTTCTATTCTTTATCTGGCTTTCTCATTAAATCAATGCCTGTAGGGCTAGTTATAAGCCTGCATGCTGGGGCCCAGACTGGGGGGTTCCAATCCCACCTCTGCCCCTACTGGCTGCATGAACTTTGGCAAATTTCTTCACCTCCCTCTGCTTTAGCTTCCTTACCTGAAAAGTAAGGAAGTGGGACAAGATGCTCTTCAGCAGGAGTGATGGGAGAAGTGGATCAAAGAGCCTTTCCTCTCAACTGCAAACCAGCTTCTCTTGTTTCTTTTTGCCTTGCTTTTGGAGTGTGTGACTATAGAGGAAGAACACAGGAACTCCAAGTTGTTATTGAGGAAGAGAGTGTGCAGAGAGTTTGACTAGAATCCCAGGTTACATCAAATGCCAAGGAAGGAGTGACTTGCTTCTGGTTTGATGAAAATACCCACATGAGATATTTGGCCCTAGGCCACTATCAGTGGGGTTAAGTATAAAACGTCAGGCTATACCAGCCAAGATGGACTCAGTGACCACCAACATCACTCTAGTTCCTAGCCTGGAAGCCAATGGAACTAATGTACCCGTATCATTAGACAGAAGACTCAGGAATCTGGATCTTAACCAGCACCTCAGATGAATTTTAGGCTGGAGATTTAGAGCCACTGATCTGGTCCATCCATCTCACTTACAAAAAAGGACCAACTCTCTCCTTTTCCCCTGCTTCTTTTCAGATGGAAATAATTCCGCTGACCCCAGCATCACTCCATCTCCTAGGGTACTAGCTTCAGGGAGATGGAAAGTCAGCAGAAGGCAGAATGTGGGAGAGAAATGACTAGAAAGCGCTCCAAGCCTCAGGCAAAAGTAGGTCTGGTTTCCTTTCACATATTGCCCCAGTCTTATTACTGCTGGTGTGAACATGGTCTCAGGCATTACTAGAGGAGGAAAAAGGCTCGTGAAAGAAGGAGGTTCTCACTCTTCACAGACCCTGCGTTGAGGTCTGAAGGTGCTGCTGATGTGTTGTTCTCAGAAGCAGCTGCACCCTCCCACCTCGCCCAACCTCTTTTGACAGTGTTTCTCTGAGGTCAAGGACTGAGAACGAGCTGCAAATAAAAGCTTCAGCCTCCTCTTCAGCTGACTCACTCGAGTTATCCCAGGAGCAGCCAAACCACTGTATAAGGCAAGGACAGCTTGATTTGGGGCACGTATAAATTAGGAAATGTGTAGCACCAAATGGAAAAATAATAGGTAGATTTATTTTCAGAGCTGATAGACAAATTTGGCATTCTGTGTGCTCAGACCTTTAAATATTTACAACCAAGAACCTATAGGAATAATGTTTCTGCAGAGACCTTTCTGATGGAGTACTATGAACTTTAAAGAGCTCTCTGCTAAATCTTTCTGTGATTCCATTCCACCCTTTTTCGGTAAATAATGGCTAAATTTTCCTAGGTCACCTTAGTAAACACTGTATGGTAATATTTTGAATCCTCCCAAAGGCCAAGTGGCCCAGGATACACCCATAACCCAGGGGTAACTACCCAGCAAAGAGGTATCTTTGCTTATTAGAGCACATAGAAGGGTAAAATCTTTTGCAATTTAACACTAAAAGCATAGGACCTACCTCCTTGACAGTGTACTTTGTTCGAGGTAGACCCCCAAGATTCCTTTTGGAACATACTTTGGGAAATGTGGAAGAGAAATGACTAGACATTCACGTCCTCTTAGAAGAACCCAAGCTGCTCTTAGGGAGTCATGTCCAAACTTTAATCCCCACAAAGAGGCTTGCTATAGTTAGGATGTGGGCTATCCTGGCAAAGGTCTACATGTCAAAGCCTTGATCCCCAGGATGGTGCTATTGGGGCCTTTGAGAGGTGGGGCCTTATAGAATTTCCTTAGGTCATGGGGGGGGGGGGCATCACCTTAAAGAGGACTGTGAGACCTCAGTCTAGTCCTCTTCTCTTTTCCTTCCTGGACATAGGGGAGCAGTTTTTCTCTGCCATATGTTCCCACCATGATATTTTTGACTCACCACAGGCCCAAAACAATGGTGTCAATTGATCATAGAGTAAACGCTCTAAAACTGTGAGCCCAAATAAACCTTTTCTCTTTATAAATTTATTATCCCAGTTATTTTACTATGAGTGACAGAAACCTGACTAACATAGGACTTCTTGGGGATTTTGAAATTTCACAGAGTTTGAGAACTTGACCTTGCCAGTATATTCTAGAGAGGAACTAGTTACTCCATTGCAGCCTCTGCATGGCACCTTCCTTATGTCCCCAGTACTCACCAATGGGAATACCTAGCCCCTACCTGTGTATCCTGCTCGCAAGAAAACAGTCCTCGGAATGTTGAGCAGCTCATCCAAAACCCCACTAGAATGAGTGGCATGGTTAGTATTCAAATGCACGTTTACCAAACTCCAAAGCCACACTGCAGTAGATGATAGTGCCAGAGGGGACATTTTTGAATAATTATGAAAGAAATATGATGCTCTTAGTTCCCAAGGAATCTTTTGCTGGACTTCACATTACTTATCTGGAAAGCAAGGCTAATAGCATCCATTCAGAGTCACGGTCAGTACTGAATGAGAGAGCACATGGGTCCTGAGCTCTCGACATTGTTTCCTGAGCGAAGACTCCTAACACATGACAGCTGTGATTTTTATTGCTGTTGGACAGTAGAAACAAAGAGGTGGGTTTGTTGAAGGATGCCTGGTGTTTTTTATGACCCAACACAAAGAAAAATCAATGACCTTTGGGAATTGAAAAGAAGTGTCACAAATTGTCACTGTCGTCCCTTTAGACTTGTCAAATTTCTAAACCAACCAAACAGTAAGAATGATGTTTAGGGATGGCTGTAAGAGCTTAGATTATGATGTACTCAGGAGTGTTTTGAAATAGTGAAGCCATTCACAGAGTTGCTGATACAAACCACAAGGGGCAGCAAAACCTGCTAAGACCAGAAAGGGAACCTGTCCTTCATCGAGCATATCATGAGCAGGGACAGGGTACTGTGAACCATGCTCTCAGGAAGGCATTTCGGGGGCCAGAAACTAAGTTGAACACTTTGTGGGCACACGGAGATCAAAGACATTTCTGTGACGACAGCGAAAGACCATCCTAGAGAACCTAGGCCATCAGAGGATAGTAGCATGGCTGCAAAGTTTTCATCAGTAACACTTTCTTCCATTGCTGACCTTCTCAAGCACAGTTATATTTATTAAGAAAGCTTTTGCAAATACAGTTTTACTGTGATTGGAACATTTGATGTTAAAATTCCAGTGGGAGCTATTTTCCTGGTAACACATCCAGATCCCCTTGGGAGAGAACAATGCTTGACATGGAGAATGCTAGAAAGATGTGACTGTTCCTACCAATCAAAAAAAAAAGAAAGAAAAAAAAGATTTTCCTTTGTTTGGTTTTTGATTTTGGTCCTCCTACACTTATATAGTTTATGGAGTTCTATAGAAAAGACTGTAAGAAAAAAGGTTTTCAATTTCAGCATACCTGTGGCCAATGTTGTACCATTCAAAGATTGTTGAAGTTGTTGTTAGGTGCCATCGGAGTAGGGTCTGACTCCAAGAGATGCTATGTACAATAGACGAAACATTACCTGGCACTGTGTCATGCCCGGCACTATTGTCAGTGTTTCTCTGCTATTCATAAGGTTTTCAGTGGCTGATTGGTTTTTAGAAGTGGGTTGCCGGGTCCTTCTCCTAGGTCTGCAGCACCTGGTATTCCCAGGTTTGTTCCCAGATGGTCTCCCATCAAAGAACTAACCAGGCCCAACCCTACTTAACTTCCAAGATCTGATGGGATTGAACACAGTGGAATGGCTGTAGGCTTGTCATTCAAAGACAGAAGTCATTTAATGAAGTGAGTCAGTAGATCCAGGGCGAGCAATCTTGGTAGTCGAGTTCTACAAGCCAGTGCTTCCAGACTTCTGGAATTTGTGAGCCAGAGCAACTTATGTTTTTAAGCTTTGGAATATGGAGTCCAGTGAAAGGTGGACAGAATCTTATTTTGCCAAATAAGAGCAGTTTTAAGAATCCTGCCATCCAGTATCCCCCACATGACTGTCAATTTGTTGTACTGTGGGGGCTGTGTGTTGCTGTGATGCTGCAAGCTATGCCATCAGTATTTTAGACACCAGCAAGGCCACCCATGGCGGACAGGTTCCAACTGAGTTTTCAGACTAAGATAGACTAGGGAGAAGGACCTTGCACCCCACTCCCAAAACAATTAGTCATTGAAAACCCTATAAATACCAGAGAAATACTGTTAAATAGTACCAGAAAATGAGCCTCCCGGGCTGGAAGGCATTCAAGAAATGACTGGGAAAGAGTTGCCTGCTCAAAGTAGAGTCGACCTTAATGATGGGAATGAAGTAAAGTACCTAGGACCTGTTTTTGCTGATGTGGCACCACTCAAAATGAGAAGAAACATAGTGGCTGCAATATTGAGCTCAAACATAAAGATTGTGAACATGGCACAGGGCTGGGTAGTGTTTTGTTCTGTTGTACATAGGGTCACTATGAATTGGATCTGACTCGATGACACTTAACAATAACAAACCATCAGTATCATCAGTTTTTCCAAAGAAAGGACTTTTTCCACATTTTTTTAAAGATGAGAACATTGATTAAGAATAAAATAGCCTCCTCTCCAAAAAAGGGTAGTTAGGGAGTCTCAATGTTGTAACATATTACAGTTAGGTTGGTGCCACTGGCCTGCATTTCCCACCTTGCAGGCATTTAGGGCACTGTGTGACTTGTTCTCACCAGTGGAATGCAGAAGCATACATGTTACCCCTTGACCGGGTGGCTGAGAGCAGATGTCCTCCTTTTCCCCTATTCTGGAAGATGTCAGAGCTCCTCAGAGGAAGCAGCACAGGTTCTAGAATGACCAGCAGAGAAATCCTTACCTTCATGGACTCTGAGAAGATTGTAAAATAAACATTTATTTTGTTAAGCTACTGAGACTGAGGGTTGTTTGTTAGGCAATCCATTATTATTTAGATTAACTTACACATACCAATTCATAAATAAATAAATATACTGTTGTTGTTAGGTGCCATCGAGTCAGTATCCGACTCATAGCGACCCTAGGCACAATAGATGAAACACTATTGTCAGTGCTTCTCTGTTGTTCATAGAGTTTTTAGTGGCTGATTGTTCTTTGGGAGGGGGTTGCAGGTCCTTCTCCCAAGCCTACAGCACCTGGTGTTCCCAGGTGGTCTCCCATCTGAGTACTGGCTAGGTCCAACCCTGCTTAGCTTCCGAGATCTGATGGGATTGGACACCATAGTGGTATGGCTGTAAGCTAAATACATATACATTTACTTATTATTAAATGATATGGGTTAATTTTTTTCACTGCTTTGTGAATCCATGAAAACTTTATTTATTTATTTATTTATTTATTTATTTATTTATTTTGAGACAAGATCTCCCTATGTAGGGCAGGCTGTCCTCAAACTTCTGTGTTCCTACTTTACCCTCTGGAGTGCTGAGATTAAGGCATATAGCCTTCAGTGAAAACTTTATTACAGGCAAGTTTAGGAACCACTCCTATACTACCTGCATTCAGAATTTCAGATGCCAGAAGAGTAGAAGTTAGTGAATTCAACTATCATGAACCATGGGTATGTATACTTTTTTACTTTTTTACTTTTTCTTCAGTATTAAGAGGTTGAACCCATGGCCTTGTGTATGCTAGGCAAGTGTTCAACCACTGAGCTGCACCCCCAGCCCCTTTTTCTACTTTCTATTTTGAGATAGGGTCTTGCTAAGTTGTACAGGCAGCCTCTGGCCTCAAACTTGCAATCCTTCAACCTCAGCCTCCCAAGTCATTGGCATTACAGGCATGCACCACGCCATCTGGCTACCTTTTTCATTTTTAAAGACTCTAACATTAGATCTGGTTGTTACTCAAAGTTAAAAACCCTATTTCTAGGGAATATCAAGGAATCACAACTCTTAATTGGTATAGAAGAGTTGTTTCTACTTGATCTGTACCAAACCATCTAATTTGATGTTAGCCTGCCAGAATCTTGCTGTTTTATTGAAGGTCTAATGAATTTTCTGGCTCAAGTGCAATAGTTAAAGCAAGATTGTCAAGTGGCCCTGAGAAAAGTCATACATGACAATATGAAGTATTCCAGAATACAAGAGTATGAAGATCTGATCAGGAAGGAACCAGATACTGACACTTTGGAAAACATCTCCTAAGTTTTCTGTATGTATACCACTGATAAGAAAAAGAAAATTCACAATGATTATAGCTGTTTCCACAAACTCAAGCCACTTTTGGCCATGAAGTGGATGTGGAGTAGATAGAACACTCTACTTGGAGTCAGACATTTTGACTCTGTTTTTTGCCTGCTGTGTATTCTTGGGCAGATAACTCAACAGCTCAGGGCCTCAGACACTTCATGTCATGGAATTAATACAGGATCTTAGGGGTCTTTTGAGGATAAAGAAGATAATGCATAGGTAGTACAATAAGTAGTATTGGTTACATATTATTGTTATTTAAGGGAATATGCATAACATGAGAAAATACCCTCAAGTAAAGATTTCCAAACACGTTTGAACTCAGGAAAGTTAACTGGAATAAATTTTTGTCTTCACAAAGTAAGCAGCTCTCATTTGTTGCATTAGTCTTGGAATGGTAGTTAAAAACTCAGTCACACTTTTACAACTAGAGGGATTCATGAAATGGGTGACAATTTGACAAAGACCTTTACAGTTTCTAGCTTTTTCTTTCCTATTTGCCAAGCACAGGAATGCTATTGAGACCAAAATGAGCAGGAGGTGGAGATTTAAAATGGAAAGTACCATGACAGGCATCTGAAGTTTCTTTCGGATTAGTCTCTGATTAAAGAATGGAAAATATTTTTGCAATGAAAATTCTTGTCACGAGGCCAAACACCTTTGTTGGATTAGCTTCCTCTTGGGAAAGCTGAAGCTCCCTCTTGGCTAGGCACCTCATCTTTTGGGGGGACTGACACCCATCTGTAACCAGTAATCTCAGTGGGAATCTTTCTGAGTTCTAGATTTCTGGGAATTAATTTTTTAAAAACTAGATTGGTGCAAGATTAAATGGGTCAGAAACAGTTAAGTAGCTACATGCCTTCATATTTGACCTACACTTTAATTACAAAAGTGTAACATTGTATATATTTATAAATGTTTGCATGCTTAATTACAAATGTGATTGCGTGTGTAATTACAAAAGAATCATATTGTGAACACTGTTAAAAATTTACTTGAGGTATTTAAACATGTTTACATTTTTAATTAAAAAGCACAATATTTTATTTATAGAAAATTTGGAAAATGAAGAAAAGCATAAAAAATTTTAAATTGGCCATGATCATATTTTCCCATTGATTCTTTTTTATTAATTAACATTTTAATTGTGCATATTTATGGACTACAGAGTGATAATTCAGTTAATATATACAATGTGCAATTATTAAATCAGGCTAGTTAACAGTTCTATCTCTTTAAACATTTTAAAAAATTTTTGATTAACATGTAATGATAATTGTACATATTTACAAAGTAAAGTATGATTTTTAAAAATTGCATACAATTTTACATCCATACATACAATTTTACATATATACATACATACATACATGCAATGCATACATACATACAATTTTAAAAATTGCATGGTGAGACTCATTATGAGATGTTTTTATACAATGACATCTTGACCATAATTTATTTTTAAACATGTTGTAGGTCTTTTTTCTACGTATATACATAAACTAATATGCATACATTTACCTATGATATATATGTAATTTATCATTTTAATAGGCTCATATTTACAAACTGCTTCTTGTTGTTAGGTGCTGTCAGGTCAGACTCGTAGCAACCCCATGTATAACAGAATGAAACACTCCCCAACACTGTACACTGCCAGGCACTATATCAGTGCTTCTCTACTATTCATAGGATTTTCAGTGGTTGATTATTTCAGGATTGTTTCAGGAGTGGGCTGTCAGGTCCTTCTTCCATTTTTGTGGTGCTGAGGATTGAACCCAGGACCTCAGAGAGCACAGAGCAGCACTCTACCAACTAAACTAAACTCCAGCCCAATACATATTTTTAAAAAGTTCATATTTACAAACTGCTAGGAACTGGCTTTATAATGTAATAGATCATGAGCATTTCTCCATGTCATTAATGTTCTTGTCCAGAATGATTGTGAGTGGCTGTAGAATACTCGTTCATAGTGAGGATTTTGTTTGTTTGTTTGTTTGTGGTTTTGTTTTTTTGTTTTTTCCAGTATTGAAGGTTAAATCCAGGGCCTTGTGCATGCTAGGCAAGTGCTCTACCACTGAGCTGCACTTTACCTCCTTTACTTTTTATTTTGAGACACTATCTTGCTAAATTGCACAGGTTACCTGTGGCTTCAAACTCCTCATCCTCCTGCCACTGCCTCCTGAGTCACTGGGATTATAGGAATGTGCCACGGTTCCTGGCTCATAATGTGTTTTGCTATGATCTCTCCCAGCATTTCAGGGAGGCCTTCACCAGGGCATGTTGGTCGCACACTCTCTGGCCCACTTTGCATTCTCTAGGACCCATATTCTAGGGAGGACATCCATGGAGGGGTGGCATGCTCTGCTTTCCCCACTGTCCTCCTGTGCTATCCCATGAGCTCCCCCAAATCTATGAGCAGCTGCGGCCTGGCCTAGGAGTTAACATACTGGCT
The DNA here is from genome assembly GCA_007922755.1 of Pedetes capensis. Classification (NCBI taxonomy): domain Eukaryota; kingdom Metazoa; phylum Chordata; class Mammalia; order Rodentia; family Pedetidae; genus Pedetes; species Pedetes capensis. Next base: position 126,571 of record VMDO01001772.1, read on the forward strand.
TTGGCATCAGCGTGAGTGGATTTAAGCCCCTGTCCCACTGAATACCGGCCATAGGACCTTGGCCTCCTTAGCCTCTCTAGTTGAGACAAGATAATAACAAGGGTGACTACTTCATAGAGTTGCATGCAAGAAATGCATGCAAAAACTCTTCCACAGTGTCTAGCAAATAGAAGAGCTCAGTAAATGTGGGATATGGTCATTGTTACCTCAGTTCCTGAGAGGGTAGGAGAAATTTGATGGGAGAACAAAGTGGGATAAAGTCCCAAGAAGAATCACAAGAAGAAACTGAGTCTAGGGAGGATGCTGGTGTTGCTGGTGGGAGGGGCTGTGTGATTAGTTTGATGTGTCAACTAGAATAGGCAGTGGGACCACGAATTTGGTCAAACCACAGTCTAGATGTCACTGTGTATTTCTTAGATGGTTAACATTTAAATCAGCAGACTTTGATTAACTAGATTACCTTTGATGTGGGTGAGCTTCATTCAGTCAGTTGAAGGCTGATGAAGAGAAAAAAGACTGAAGTACCCCAAAGAGGGATACATTCTGCCAGCAGACCAACTTTGAACTAGAGCAGCACTATCAGCTCTTCCTGGATCTGCAGCCTGTCTGCCTGCTCTGCAGACTTTGGTCTTGCCAGCCCCGACAATCACATGAGCCAATTCCTGAAAATAAATCCTGATGTTAGATAGATAAATAATAGATAAAGTGATATGTCCTGTTGGCTTTGATTTTCAGGAGTCTGGTGACTGATACAGGCTCTTATAAAAAGTATAGGAAAAAATAGGGAGAAGTAAAATGGAGAAGCTCCATTAGGTAAGGTCAGTGGAGGAGTGAAGAGAAGGAAGATAAAGGGATTATTGGATGTATTCAGAGTAGGGACAATGTCTTGTTTGCCTTTGTAGTCTTAATGATTCCTGGTGTCCAAGTACCAATTAGGGAAAGAAGGAAGGGAGGCAAGAAAGGGTGGATGAAACAGATGAATGGTGGAAGGAATTCCCAAGAGAAGCTTGAGGCAAGACTCTGCTCTGGTTGTCATTTTCTCTTTTTAATCCTTGAAGTAATAGCTAGAGTATTCCTTTTCAACATACTTTAAAATTAAGCAACAAGCACAGATGTCTCACCGTTTGCCCCAGATCTTTTGCTTTATCAGAAACCTCTTCCGTCTTTATCACCTGGAGGCCTAGGCAACAGTACTTTCTTCCTGAATTATTTAGTCTGAACTCTGTGTTCACAGCATCATAATGCCCTGCTTTGATTATGGATTGGTTAGAGAGCTAGAACCTGGAGATGAAATGCCCAGATTGCTAGGTAGTTCCACCCTGATCACTAGATTCCCCTGTGGTTTCCATTGGATCCAGACATTTCTTTCTGTTGCTAGTATGAACCATTGTCACCAACAATGCAGGCACATTCCTTCCCAGGGCGCTGGGGCTGTTTGCCTGGGAAAACATCCCACCTGGGACAACCCCTGGAAAGTCTTCTGGAATGAAAGTAAGAAACAAAAGTTGACAGTTAGCAATTTCTTATGTTAGCTTTGTTCAGCCTCAGAACTCTAATGTGGCCTTCTCCTTTGGTGAAATTGCAGAAGTCTGGAGAGATGTTGATACCCAAACATACTGTTCCCCCCTTGTGTCAAGGAGGCAGTGTTTTAGCTAAGATGTGATCTGTTCTTGGGGTAGGGCAGGGGTGCAGAGAACACTTTAAACTGAAATCAGGTATGTTTTAGTTTGAGGTTTTCATAATAGAAAGAATAAAGAGAATGAATAATGGAGAGAATGAAAACAAAAACAGGAAAACTTGAGAGACAGGAAAACAAATAAAATTAACTTCATGAACTTTGTGATTTGTCCCAAGACTGTTCTCACTCCTTTGTTTGATTCATCAAGTACTTGTTGGTGTTAGGTGCCATCAAGTCAGGCCCTACTCATAGTGACCCTCGGTTCAACAGACGCAACACTCTCCAACACTGCACCATGACTGGCTCTATTGTCAGTGCTTCTCTGCTATTCATAGGGTTTTCAAAGGCAGACTGTTTCCTGAATGTATTGTCAGCTACTTCTCCCTAGCTTGCAGCATCTGGTATTCCTCTGTAGTCTCTTATCCAAGGATTAACCAGGCTGACCCTGCTTAGCTTCTGAGATCAGCAGGTTATGATGCCAGGGTGTTATCAAATGCAGACATCAAATACTTGTTGAGTATATAATACATGAGTTTTGATTAGAAAATACAGTGAATGTTTAAATTAAACTTTATTACAGTAAAAGACACATTGCCATTGATTCCCCCCAAAATACTCTCTCCAGCTTTGAACACACTATCCCATCATTCTTGCCACTTTCTGAAGCAGTTGGAAAATCCTCTTTTGTGAGTGTCTTTAATTGCCTGTGTCCTGAATGGATTCAAAACATTTATCTTTTGTGGTCCTTTTGACTTTGAGGAAGAGCCAGAAGTTGCATGGTATCAGATCCAGTGAATAAGGTAGATGAGGACACACTGTAATGTTTTTACTTGACAGAAATTGCAGTACCAGAAGTGATGTAAGACAGGGAGGATTTTCATGACGGAGAATAAAACTAAAGACACTCACAAAAGAGGACTTCCAGAACTGCTTCAGAAAGTGGCAAGAACTTTGGGATAAGTATGCTTGGAGCCAGGGGGAGTATTTTAAGGGCTATTGATGGCAATGTGTCTTTCACTGCATTAAGTTTTATCTTTAAATGTGCACTTACGTTTTAACCACACCTTGTATAAATGTATATCAAGTATATATCACCAGCAGTAAAAGTACAAAAATGTAAAAAAGAGTTTTAAATTCACTTTTCACAGACAGATTCACTTTTCATTGACAGATGAAGTTCTGGAGATTTTCCTTAATTATTTCTAAATAAGTCAGCACTGTGAAATAAATGACCCTTGTGTTCCTTTTCATCTTTCTCATGTTCCCTTCCTTGCTTCTTAGATACATAGCACATTTATCTCTTCTAGTTCTATTTAACACCTTCCTAGAACCTATTTTTTCCATTTTATTTTGCTTTTAGTTTTATTTTTAATTAGCATATAATATAATGGGTTTCATAATGGCACCTTCACATAATTATATTGTGTATTTTGACCTTATTCACCCCTCTTTACCCACCTTGTTTCTCCCTTTCCACTCCCACTTTTCCCTTCCCCTTTCCAAAGAGTCTCTCTTTTACTTTCAAATCTCATACATACATGTATCATTTTGTTTTCCAATTTAGCTTCCACATATGAGAAAGAACATGTGGTATCTGTCTTTCTTAATCTGGCTCACATCATTCAATATGAAGATCTCTAGTTCCATCTGTTTTCCTGAAAATGACATAATTTCATTCTTCTTTATGGCTGAATAAAATTCCATAGTACACATATACACCATATTCTCTTTATCATTCTTTTGTTGATGGACATCTAGGCTGATCCCACATCTTGGCTATTACAAACTAGGCTGCAATGAACATGGAAGTGGAGGTGTCTCTATGATATATTTATTTAGATTCCTTTAGCTATATACCTAAGAATGGTAGAGCTAGATCATATGGCAGTTCTATTTTTAGTTTTCTGAGAAACCTCTATAGCAATTTCCATAATGGCAGTACTAATTTCCATTCCCAACAGCAGTGTATAAGTGTTTCTTTTTTTCCAGAGTCTTGCATTTGTTGTTTATTTTGTTGATGTTTGCCATTATGACTGTGGTAAGATAAAATCTTAATGTAGTTTTGATTTTTCATTTTCCGGATGGCTAAGGATGTTGGACATTTTTCCATATACTTATTGGCCATTTGAAGTTCTTCTTTTGAGAATTGTCTGTAGAAACTACCCTTGATTGTTAATTTCCACCCCACTCCAAACTCACCTGGCCTACATCAGATACCTTCTCACTTGGGTGTCGCTGTGGAAAATAACCAACATAAATAATTTCCTTTTAAAGGGTTTAGTTGGTGATGTGGTTGATGCCCCAGCATCCAATTCCTTCTGACTGTGGAGAAGATTATGAATGATATGTGGCCTACAATTCAGAGATCAGATGGCCCTGGGAGATGTAGAGCCTTACCCCAAACAAGATTTCTCAGACTGGGTTTTTGGAACAAAAGTATCAGGAGATGTTAAAAGTTATGCTATACAGAAAAAATACTTAAATCAAATGAATGTGGAAAACATGACATAATATATCTGCATTGGATATCTCCTCTTTCTCAAATTAGAACAGTAAATGCTTAATATCCTACAGTGAAGAAATTCATTGAATTTGATTAACTTCATAATAATCTCAGGTGGGACTCTTTTTCCCTATAGAATGATAGCCTAGTAGTTCGGAAAATGCATGCCCACAGCAGTAAAGTTAAGAAAAGAAATGGAAATGGTGGGATTTTAGATGACTTCCAGCAGCAGAGAGAAGACATGTCTTGAACTGGGAGGGTTGGTTAAGAGGAGAGGAAGAAGTATGGGACCAATTACATGGTACCCCAAATCTACATAGATGGAAATCCAACATCCTTCTTCATCTCCAGCCAACCTGCCCTTCCTCTGGAAAGTTATTCCTGCCCTTTCAGGTCCCTCCTCTTCCAACATCTGTCTACTCACTCAGAGAGGATTCCATTAAGAAGACCTCCCTCTCCCATGTTGCTCTCCTCTCAGGCCACTTCTCTCTGTATCTCTACATGTGAGTACCAGCTGTTGTTTCACTTTTGCCTGGGAGGGGGAAGGAGACTCATTTTCCTGATTGCTTGGCTCAGTTCCTTTCCCTTAGTGCATTGTCATATGTTATCCATGGAGCAAGGCTACGCTTTGTTGCAAAGATTCCACAGGTGTAGAACTCCAGTTTCATTTAAAGATATATATACTTAAACTATTTAAAAAAGAAACCATGATAATAAACACACACTCTAATTTGACAGGCACCAGATTTTAGCATACTTGGGACCACCGCAACAGTGGTTTTACTGCTGAGTAAGCGTGGTTCAGTTCAGACCTGAAAATAGCATTTCTCTTATGTCTCTATGTATATATTTGAATGTTTTATTGATGTGTCTTTGAATAGAGCTTGTAATTCTGCCCTGATCTGTTTCTCAATTCAAGCCTGTACATGTCTCTTAAGGTAAATTATTGCAAGGGTGTACACCCCATTAACATGGGAGTGGCCACGCTTCATTAAATGCCGGGCAAAGCTACGATACATTTGTCCAACACTGTGCTCTCTTATGAGGTGAAAATCAGTTGTACAAGGACAAGTGGACATATGGTGCATTGCACTGTGATGACATCATATTATAGTAGTTTTAATGAATTAAGTCTTCAGTTTTTCTTGCCTTTATATTTATAATTGTTATATACATATATGTATACATGTATGAGTATACTTATTTTCCCCCAGGGGGATGAAATAATTATGCTTATAAAAAAAGGATCAAGATTATAATGACAAGCCTGACCAGAATGAAGCACCTGTCCAGAAAATGAAAGCCATTTGTGGAAAACTCTCTCATAAAGACATGCAAAGACAAGAACATTATTAATTATTTGTCATTGGGGTTCACCTTTTATGGTTCTAAAAGTTACTGGATGTACTTCATGCAATAAAAATTTGTAGAATAGTTATATGATGCCTGCCAAGATAAATGGTGTTTTGAAACAGAATATAGTGAGAATAAAAATAAGATTATTGGCATCTCACTGTGTGTCTTGAGCTTACCATTCCTAGAAAACAGAGCATGAACTAAAATTAAAACTGACCATGAAAATCGATGTGCAGCATCATTCAAAGTAGATACTCTCTGAGAGAAAGACTGGAATGCACCATTGGATGAAACTTTATTAATCATTCAGTCATTCTGTTATTAGGAATGGCTAGTATAAAAACTCGACCACTGCCACCATCTGACAAGTTTATTTCAGGATGCGAGAATTATTATTCAAGGTGCTTGATGAGTTAATTAAAAGGCTGAGATTTTGTTAAATCTCTGTGGAACCAGTGGGAATGTCTTAAAAATAAGCTGGCAAAAATATAAGCTGCCTATGTAGGCATGAAAACAATGGCAGGGAAAACCTTAGAAGGAAGAGTTCATATCAAAGCCATTATCAAAGTGAGTTGAAATAATCACTATAGGTTTAATGGTGTGCACTAGCTGCTGATAAAATGACGGCATCTGTAGGGCTGAATTGCTTAGTGCCCTTAAATTATCAGTTTTATGCAGGAAGAGTATTTACATTGTGACTCTAATATTTGATACAAATGATATGAATAGTGTGTTCTAGAATTTGCTTTTTCACATCAAACACCAGTGCCAAATGAGATAAGAAATAACTTTTAAAAAAATTTTGTTCTTGGTTATTGTTTTGGCAAAAAAAACACCATTACCACACTATTTCTCAAATACTACAAGCTGAGTAACTGAAGTGTTATATGTTAAAAATTTAAGTCTATTTTTTATGTTGTTAGGTGCTGTTGAGTAGGGTCCGACTCATAGAGGCCCTATGTACAACAGATTGAAAAAGACACTATATCTAACAGTGCTTCTCTGCTATCCATAGGGTTTTCAACAGCTGATTGTTTTGGGAGTGAGTTGCTACTATTGTACATGATCTATTAAATCTATCATATTATGTTGTTGTTGTTGTTGTTGTTGTTGTTGTTAGATGCCATGGAGTCGGTGTCCAACTCATAGCGACCCTATGTACAACAGGTTAAATACTATTGTCAGTGCTTCTCTGCTATTCACAGGGTATTCAATAACTAGCTGGTTTTTTGGGGGGGTGGGGGAGTGGGTTGCTGGGTCCTTCTCCCAAGCCTATAACATCTGGTGTTCCTAGGCAGTCTCCCATCCAAGTACTAACCAGGCCCAACTGCTATTCATAGTGTTTTCAATGGCTAATTGTTTTTTTGGAGGGGAGTGGTCGCTGGGTCCTTCTCCCAAGCCTACAGCACCTGGTGTTCCCAATCAGTCTCCCATCCAAGTACTAACCAGGCCCGACCCTGCTTAGCCTCCAAGATCTGACAGGATCAGAAGCCACAGTGGTATGGCTGCAGGCATGTTATATTTTATAGACTCTGTTAAAATTAAGTCTATTGTATATATTGTCTGGGAGAACGACTCGGCAATCCACTCCCAAAAATCAGCCATTGAAAAACCCTATGAATAGCAGAGAAACACTGACAACAGTGTTTTGCCTGTGGTATATAGGGTTGCTATGAGTCGGATACCGACTAGATGGCACCTAACAACTACAACAGCATATATTGTTTATTATATATAATAAAATATAGAAAAATATATAATATACTAGACTTAATTTCTTAGAGTTAGTGTTAGGTCTACAGAAAAATTGAACAAGAAGTATAAAGACTTCCCTCCCTCACCCCCAGTTTCCCCAGTATTGTTGTTGTTGTTGTTAGGTGCCGTCAAGCCGAGTCCGACTCATAGCAACCCTCATAGGGTTTTCAATGGCTGACTGTTTCGGGATTGCCTTGGGAGTGGATTGCCAGGCCCTTCTCCCATTTTTGCGATGCTGGGAATTGAACTCGGGACCTCAGAGACTGCAGCGCAGCACTCTACCAACTGAGCCAAATCCCAGCCCTCCCCGGTATTAGCATGTTATATTAGTGTGGTACACTTGTTAGAACTGAAGGATCAAGACTGATAAGCCATTACTAATTTAAGTCATAGGTTATCATGGGGTGTGTTCTATGGTTTTTGACAAATGTTTATGTCATGTATTCTCATTAGAGTGTCATACAGAAGAATAGTGTCACCACCAGAACAGTTACAGTTTTAATAAGCTGAAAGAGCCCAATGAGGAAATCAGAACAACCACATTCCCTTGCTCACAATGGCAGATAAAGCACCAGCAATGAAAATGAAACATGTTTCAGTTTAATTCAACATACCTCATCCAACAAATTTCCTGCTTTGGTCCTGAGAGTGAAGGGGATCAAAAGTGGCAAGGCAGAAGAACTGGTGTGAGGCAGAACATCAGAAACCTCTGCACGCAGCTCCTAGTTTGCCACTGCAAAGGGTAGGAATGCCTCCGTGAGTACGAAGTCCCTTCTGGCTCCAATGGGAAGGCGGTGCAGATAATTATAACCAGGGCTTGTATGTGTTCAGTAGATTTGTAATCATTTTCCTTGAGCTCCAAGGTTTCTTTTTATGCTCACTGCCTTTGGAGATTTTGCTAATTAGAAAAAAGACTGCTGTTGCTGTTAGGTGCCATAGAGTCGTGTCCGACTCATAGCGACCCTCATAGGGTTTTCAATGGCTGATTGTTTTGGGATTGCCTCGGGAATGGATTGCCACATCCTTCTCCCATTTTTTGTGGTGCTGGGAATTGAACTCGGGACCTCAGAGACTGCAGGGTGGTGCTCTACCAACTGAGCTAAATCCCAACAAAAATATAAATATAGAGATTTATGTTTTGGATATTTACAAGGTAAGCCATTAAATAATGTTCGTGGACTATGGCTAAAATGAAAGGGAAATGATAATAGTACAGATTATTTCTAGGTAAACGTAGTTTTCCTTTGCTCCCTTCAGTGCATGAACAAAGTTTATAAGAGAACGTTTTTCTTGTAGTGGAGCAAAGGTTGCTAATAATTATGTCAATGCTCCCAGAAGCTTTTTTTGTACCTATTTTTTCTTTGTCCTTATTTATACAGAACCATTTTAAAGTTGGCTGGTGATAAGGAGCAGAAAAAAAAGAAAAGCCAGGCAGCAGTTTTGGTTATGAATGCCTGCGAATTTATTCTGAAACCCTAGGTTCTGTACTAAAAACATTTTTAAAGCTCTTACTTGATGACAACACTATATCCAAGTGATCATGTGAGTATACATTATTAATAATAGCTAACATTTATTTCAAGCTTGATGTCCTCAGGACTTTGAATGGATTACAACCTTCTATTCACTCATCCATCCTATGAAGTAGATGCTATTATTACCTCCATCTTACAGAAGTGGAAAGTAAAGCACAGAGCAGTTAAATAGCTCGTCCAAAGTCTCTATGGTGGTTAAGCTACAACCTGAGCCTACACAGGCTGATGCTTGATCCCGAATTCTTACAGCCCTAAGCTATACTGCTGTGAACTATACCTCTATATTTATTTATATACACTTGTTTATTTCATGTCAGGTCAGGTGCAGTCAAGTTAGTATCTGACTCATAGCGACCCTCTGTGCAACAGGGAAACACTATTGTCAGTGCTTCTCTGCTGTTTGTAGGGTTTTCAATGGCAGATTGATTTTTGGGAGGGAGTTGCCAGGTCCTTCTCCCAAGCCTACAGCTTCTGGTATTCCCTGGTGGTCTCCCATCCAGGTACTAGCCAGGCCCTATCCTGCTTAGCTTCCGAGATCTGACGGGATCAGATGCCACAGGGCTACAGCTGCAGGCTGTTTACTTCATAGGAAAGGAAATTTTAATGATTATCTAAAATTGGAGTTGCCGAATAAAAACAGTTTGTAAAAGATTTGTCCTGAATTTAGAAATGCATCCATCTCAGCTTTAGCTGTTTGTAAACTGGAATAAATTACTATTCAGACTGGTGTTGCAATTAGAAGACTTTGGCTACTGCTACTGTTCTGTGAATACCGTGAATATTGAAGTCCTTTATCTCTGACCTAGGAGTCTTGTGTCTTCTGCCAATATTCATGCAGTGCATCAGGCTAATTTGTTAGTTTTGCAGGGGTAAAATATCAGACTCCTAGCAGTTCTTAACAACTGTATGAAGATTTTTTATCCTCTGAAAATATTGTTACCATTATCTATATGTCCTACCTAGATGAATAACACTTACCAAATGAATCTTTGAATCAAGTTAAATGAAAGAATCACATTTCACTGAGAACCGATCAGGAGTTCTCAGACATGCAGCCTCATGACTGCTTTGTATAGGCTAGATTATTATCTGGATTTTGCAAATGAGGAAAATAAGGCTCAGGGACATTAAATGTTTTTCTCAATATTGCACGGCTAGTAAATGTTAGAACTAGATCTAAAATTAGTCCAACGTTCTTTCTGCTACCATTGCCTCTTGAAACATTTTAACTATGGAAATACTAGTTTTCAAACTGAATTTTAAAGGCCATTGGGAAAGGAAAAATGATTGTTTAAGAGAAAATGTCAGCTTTGAACAAGAAGGAAAGAGAGAGGTAGAGAAAGAATAAGCATGAGAAATGAAAGAAAACAGAAAGAGGAGAGACAGAAAGGGTAGGAAACTAGGTCCAAATTCCCTCACAGGGCAAGTAGAGTGTTGAGGTCCCTGAAATAAGGAATAGGAGCAAGAGCGAGTGGTGGACGTGGGCAGAAGAAATTGATGTATGTATACGGAGATTTTCAGAAATAGCACTCAGGGCAAAGTTTGTTGTTGTTAGGTGCCGTCCAGTCAGTGTCCGACTCATAGCGACCCTGTGTACAACAGGTGAAACACTATTTTTAGTGCTTCTCTGCTATTCATAGGCTTTTCAATAGCAGATTGATTTTTGGGAGTGGGTTGCCAGGTCCTTCTCCCACGCCTACGGCATCTGGTGTTCCCAGGCGGTCTTTCATTCCAGTACTAACGAGGCCCGAGCCTGCTTAGCTTCCAAGATCTGATGGGATCGGATGCCACAGGGCTACAGCTACATGCAAAAGTAGATGTTGTTGTTGGTGTTGTTTAGGTGCTGTCCCAATCAGGTCCAACTCACAGCGACCCTCATAGGGTTTTCAATGGCTGATTGTTTCGGGATTGCTCTGGGAGTGGACTGTCACATCCTTCTGGGTTTTTTTTGTTTTTTTTTTTTTGAGGTGCTGGGGATTGAACCTGGGTCCTCAGAGAGTGCAGACCAGCACTTTACCAACTGAGCTAAACCCCAGCCTCGAGCAAAGTTTGTTGTTGTTGTTGTTAGGTGCGGTTGAGTCGGTATCTGGAGCTAAATCTAAATAAAGTGTCAATCCAATAGTCAAGTATCAAGAGTCCAAGGAAATGGAATAGTCATCAGACTCCCTTATAAGGAGTGACAAAGAAGGCAATCAAGGGAGAGAATCCAGTAGTTTGAAAGGGTGGATAAGAGATATTTCTTGAGGCACTAGAATATTGTAGTGGAGGAAATTTTTGATTATTGACGAATGTGTGTTTGTCTGTTTTATCTGGACATCAATAGACTTGTCTTTGTGCAGAAGAGAACTTTTAAGGATTCTAGTATGATTTAGACAAAGTTATAACATCTACCTTGGTTGGCTCTTTGGGGAATGAATTTTGGAAGTGACTCGTTCAAAAGCTGAAACGTTCAGAATCAATTATCAGACACCTGGGGTGACTTTTTGTTTGCTTTTTTTTTTTTAGCAGTTTACGTTCAGCTATAATTTGAGCTACAAAGAACCTTTAAAAATAATAAAAGTTAGAGGTTTTAACCCCTACTTTGGGTAGTATGTCCATTTCAGCATGGTTAGCATTTTTTTTTAACACACCCTTTGTAAGCATCACAAAGTATTTTGAGAAAAAGGTATTTTGTTACATTCACTCTCACATCTTGCTCAGCAGTATGCAGTCAATAATGACCATGGTGGCGATGGTGGCATCCTGATTAGCCCTCAGTTGCTCTGTTTCCTGACAGAGCAAGATTGACATAATTTGGGGAGGTTTCACTTCTTTAAGGGGCTGTGAACGAATGATGACTAGGTTCCTTGTTTCGATGCATCATCCTCTTTCCGACAAGGGAAAAAGCTGGCCGCCAGTTGCTAATCTCTCCTTTCCTAAGCCTACCCCTCCCTCCAATAGGATCACTCCCTGTCATAGGGATCCTGTGCCTTGGAGGTGAAGCAGAGTTTCATGTTATTCATTAGACTTCAGTCCTCATTAGTAACTTCTTTATCAAATAAACACTAGGCTCTGCAGCAACAGGGAACAGAGGCCACTTCATACCAAGTACAGTGATAAATGTCTCCTGTGGCCCTAGATTCCAGTGCTTAACATCTGTGATCTCCCTGTTGCCATAGCAACATAAAGTAAATAATAAAAATAGCCCAAATCCAGGAAAATCCCAGCAGGGAATGTCTGTCCTAAAGGAAAACAAGAGCCTAGCGTGCACTCACATACCAGCAAGAGCAGCCATGGGAAGCTGAACAGTTGATCGATAGGAAAATAACAGCTAGTGGAGAACGCAGAATCTGAAAGCCAGCAGACAAAACCCGTCAGATTGTTTGAAGAAGTGTTGCCTGCTTTCAGTAGGAGGCCTGAGGGAACATTGCTTCTTATATTCATGGGTTTGTACAGTATGCATTTTACATTTTGTACAAATGTGTTTTGAATTATAAGCTTGTTATGTTACGCTGGCTTTAAAGGGAACCATAGATTATAAAAGTAATAGTATCAAACAAAGAGTTGAGAACTGCTGATTTAGTCTTTGCCACATAACTTCTTAGCAAAGCTGTGGGCTGCCAAATAGACCATCTGGGTCTCCTCCCTACCTGCAGCCTGACAACCAGGGCTGCTCCTCCTGTCCCACTGTCCCCTGGCACACTTGAGAGATTCTGTGGCCTCCCTGTATTCTCCACGGTTGGGGGTGAGAGCAGCAAAATAGCCTCTGGGAGAAGAATGTGCCCTCGGGGGTACTAGAATCCCCAGTGGGGGAATAGTTACAAAAATGAGGATTTTGAGTTAATTTAATTTTCTGATTAACTGTTGTGACTTTGGACCTTTCAACTCACTGACCCTGACTTGGCTCATCTCCAGAGGAAGAGAGAGAAGAGGAGGGAGAGAGAGAGAGAGAGCAAGAAAGAAGGAAAGGAAGGAGAGAGGGAAGGAGGGAACAAAAGGGAGAGAGAGAGAGAGAGGGAGAGGGAGAGAGAGAGAGAGAGAGAGAGAGGGATCCCATGACCTTAGCAGCCCTGGCAGTCCTGGAATTCTGCAGTTCTATGAATTGAGCACAAAACATGATCTTGTTTGAGCCTTAGAGGATAGAAAACTTAGAATTTCTGAGTTTGCTTCTCTACCATAGCAAAAATTGTGCATTAAATATACTCAAGTGGGCTGGGATTTAGTTCAGTTGGTAGAGAGCCGCTCTGCAGTCTCTGAGGTCCCGAGTTTGATTCCCAGCACTGCAAAATGGAAAATGGGAGAAGGACGTGGCAACCCACTCTCAAGGCAAACCCAAAGCAGTCAGCCATTGAAAATTCTATGAGGGTTGCTATGAGTCGGGCTCTACTCGATGGCACCTAAGAACAACAACAAATATACTCAGATGGCTGTGTGTGTGTGGGTGTGTGTGTGTTGTGTGGGGTGAGGAGTAGGTGTGGCTTAGGAGAAAGACTGAAGTCTAGAGACAAATTCAGGGACTAGCTGTTTGACCTCAAAAAAGTTACTGAACTGTTCTTGACCATAGAGTCTCCATCACCATCAGTGGGAACAATGATACTGACCTTGTAACATTGCCGCAGGAATAATTACAAGTGATCAATGAGGAGTGATTATTATATCTTAGTGGATTTAGGGTCGGCACTTGAAGATTTTGGATTATGTGGCAAAGATTTTAGAGTGGTGGAGTTACTTGTCCAGTGTCAATTTCGGAAAGCAACTTCAGTGCTTTGTGATGGGATTTCTGCTTGGCACATGTATGTGTGAATCTGCACTGAAGATTCACCATGGGGTTTTTCTTTAGAATCCCTAAAAATAACTTGTTGCTCTGATTGCTTTTCTCTGCACTCTAAAAATAGAATACAGTTAAGACATCCTGGTGAAGCAAGTCGTCTAGAATGATTGAGTCCTAATACGTGAACTTTTACTGTATGATTTGTGCCTAGACACCTGGCCATTTATTAAATTTTCCATCTGTAAGCTAGCTAGAAGTCAACAGCCATGAAATGACTTGGGAGCAGCTTCTCTATTCTATTGACCCTGTATTTCCAGCTGAGTTTCTCTTCTTTTTACTTCTTTTTTCTTCTCTTACCCTCTCACCACCCTCTTTTTTCCCTCTCTTAATCTTCTGGTTTTAGCATTCCCTTCTTTCCAACTTTGTGCTGTGTGCTCTGCAGCATTTTGACTTCTTCACTCTCTGCCACTTCTCACCCTCCTCACTTCCCTCCCCTAACATTTCCTTTTTGTTCTATGTTTACTTCCATTTATTCCACAGCACTTGCTCGGAGGCCTTTTCTATGAGATAAATAATGGAAGAGCAAATGGCTTTCTCTTTGACTATAAGAAAATGGAACTTTCAGTTAACTATTGAATTTCCAAAGAGTGGTTGATGTTTGAGAACCCAGCTGCTTTGGAATTAGAGCTCTCAGGCTGAGATCTAGCAACTTGCCAGGGTCATTGTGACCCCAGAGCTACCAGGATTCTAACCAGCTCTGGGAAGAGGGGTTCAGAGTGATTATGGAGAGAAGGGTAAGGCATTAGCCTTGGAGAGGGCAGTAGATTCCAGACAAATCCTGTGTCTGACCTGAAAGAAAACAACAAATGGCTGAACTAAAGGACCGTGTGGACTCTCCCAATTTTACCATCCAAAGTCACCCAAAATATGATTAAATTAACTGATGCATCAATTCTTAGATCAAACACTAACACTGGTTGATCCTGATATTAACTATCACCCCTATACCCAAGTCTGATATTAACTATCACCCTTATACCCAAGTGTTAAGCCCATCTCCTAGATATCAGCTGACTAACCTTAGATAAATTACTTAAACTTTTCAAGTTTTAGTTCTCCTGTAAAAAAAATATATATATGGTAACACCTACATCTTTTTGTGCTGGTCCTCTTTCCATTGCTATGACAAAATACCTGAGATAAGCAACTCAAAAGGAGAAAAAGGTTTATGTGCGTTTGCAGTTTCAGGGATGGCAATCCACGGTCACTTGGCTCTTTTGCCTTTGGGACTGTGGCAAGGCAGTGTATCACAGCAGGAAGCACACAGTGAAGGAAGGTTGCTTACTTCATGGCAGCTGGGAAGCAGAGAGAGGGAGAGAGAGAAAAGGATCATATCCCAGTAACCCCTTTAAGGGCACAACCCCAGTGACCTAACTGCCTTCCACTGTGCTCCAGCTCCTAAAGGTTGCACCACTTCCCAGTAGCACCAAAGGATGCTAACAAAACCTTTGGCACATGAACTTTTGGAGGACATTTCAGATTCAAACCATAACACTTGAGTAGTCATAACAGGGACTGAATGAAATCACATATATAAATTGCATTTAGAGTACTCTGAGGTTGCATCGCAGCTTTTGCATCTTGGATTTTAATGTTTTGTGGTTGTTGCTGTTGTTGTTGTTGTTGTTAGGTGCCATCGAGTCGGTATCCGACTCATAGCGACCCTACATACAACAGACGAAACACTATTGTCTGTGCTTCTCTAATGTTCATAGGGTTTTCAATGGCAGACTGATTTTTGGGAATGTGTTGCTGGGTCTGTCTCCCAAGCCTACAGCAGCTGGTGTTCCCAGGTGGTCTCCCATCCAAATACTAACCAGGCCCGACCCTGCTTAGCTTCCGAGATCTGACGGGATTGGATGCCACAGGGCTACGGCTGCAGGCCCCTAATGTTTTAGGAAAACTTTTTTATCTTATGGATAGTTAAGGGTCAGTATGGCTCAGGGTCTTGTGCTGGTCCTCTTGTCTTGACATGAATTGAGTTAGAAGATGGAGAGCCCTCAACAGCATGTTGGACACCATTGTTGTTGGCTCCTTTAAATCCACTCATACTTGAGACTCTCAATAGTCCCATTTAATTCATTAATGACATAAGCCATCAAGTATTGCAGAGAAGTTTAGAAAATTATAGGCTCAAATCAGTACTAAACCTCGTGCCTCCTAGGGGACATGTGGCAGGCCTGGAGGCATTGTGATAGTCTCAACTCTGGAGACTGACTGGGGCAGTGCTACAGGCACATAAATGGATGGAGGCCAGGCATGCCGCTGAACATTCTGCAATGCAAGGAAACCATCCTGCCCCAAATGCCAGTAGTGCCAAGATTGAGAGTGCTCAGCCTAGGAGTAGCCAGTTGGACAAAATCACTCTGGAAGTTGGGGGATCCTTTTGGCTTTAGTATCCTACTAAAGTTATCAAGTCTGAGGAAAGCCTGAATAGACGAAGCATTCAATGAGACCTGCAAACCTTTTAGACTGAGCTACTGCTATGAATTCAGAGAAGCATATTTGCCTTTTGGACATAAAAGATCTGTGGCCTCTTGCATGCCAAAAATTTGCTCAGTGCTGGCTATGCAGCAGCAGAGAATCTGTCCATAAAAGGGATGGACTTTGCTGCCCACAGGGATTCCCTTCAAGGGTTTCCCTCGTGAGCCTGAAAAATCATTGGCAAAGGGCAAGTCCAGCCCGCCTTCAAGTTCCAGGCGCTTGCTGCTTGCCACATGTGTTTAGATTTCCCCGGAGGTGAGAGTAAAGAGAGGATGCGGGGTGGGACAGAACACTAGCCCTAAAAAGGGCTTGTTTAGGGAACCATCTTTTTGCCTCTTAGATGTCAAGATTCACCAGCTTCACTGGGAAAGGGCTTTGAGACAGGAGACTGGGCTTCATGCTCAGGGGAAGTTAAGATGACCACAGATGCCTGGGGTTCAGGCTCAGGAGACCAGAGCATGAACCCCAGCTCTTATAGCTGAGAACTGACTCCACAACCCCGGGCAAAGAAAGGAAACTAACTAAAAAGACTGCATTCCTACTATAGGCCTGACTTAACACTAGTGTGGCACATGCAATATGATTTCATGTAATTTTTACAGTAACCTTTCAAGTTAAGCTAAATCACACTGTCAACACAGCTGGCTAAGTCATCATTGTTTGACTCCAGGGCCCATGGTTTCCCTCTATACCATACTGTCTCCCCTAATCCTTTGCCTCTGGATGCCTTGGTTTCCTTGCTTGTTAAATAGATACACTCAAAGGAGGGGTAGGAAAGAAAACTGAACAATCCTCCTTTCTACCTCTTTCTCCCCCTCTGCCTGGTTGGATGGCTCTGAAGATATTTATTAGCCACTGTCCACCCGTGGGAGGGATCCCTGTGTGAGATCAAGGTCCTGTACCCACCCAGGGGGTTGGCTTCTGCTTCTTCCTCTTTCTCTCTGCAAAGCTTCAGTCAGTTCCCTGTGACTACGGGTTTAACAGGTAGATGAAGCGGGCTCCCTGTCCCTAGAACCGCCTTTTCTCTTCCATTTCTGAGAATGAAGAGGTTAGGTGGCCCAGAGCTAGCTTCTGGGAGTCAAGAAGACCTGTCATCTCTTTCTCACTCAGGACAAAGCACGAACTATCTTCTCGTGACCCCCGAGACCACCAACACAGCTGTTTGCCCATGGAAGGCAAAAGTGCCTGAGGCTTTTTCTTTCTCCCATCTCCGCCGGCACCCCGAGGGCCACAGGAGTCTATGCCCTACACCTGAGGGTCCCGAGTGAATTGTGTTCAGTATCCATGTGCGTGGCGGCACCACCCGTCCAAACCTCCAGGCCAGACCAGGAGGCACGCACCCCACATAGAGTTGGTAGATACCCTGATACCCTTTTCTGGGCTGCTGTGCTGGCCTGGGTGCCTAGGCCCAGGCCAGCTCTGCTTGAAGCTTCAAAGCTAGTCCTTCTTTTGGTGGGTGGAGCCTTTCCTTCACCTAATATTTTTGGACTTTGTTATAGAATTTGACAGACATAAAATATTACCAAGTAAATGATAGAGAAGACTTAGGTGGGGAGGGTAGGGGGGAAGTATACAAGAGGGTAAGGGGGCACCTATATGAATAAAGTACATCAAAACGCATATATGGAAATGCCACAATGAAAAGCATGTCAGAATGAATCACATTAAGGTGTACATTAAAAATGTCCAACAAAAAAAAAAAAAAAAGAATTTGACAGACATGCAGCTCCTCAGGCCTCTCCTCCATGGGTTCAGCCTCACTCCCTGGATTTGAAATTGCATGTGACATCCAAACCCCACTGAGCACAAGATTTTACTTTGTCTGGTTCATAATTTGTAACTGCATGTCTCTCAGGGAAGTTTTCAAAAGTGGGTGATGTAGGAGAAGATGTAACAATTCCTCAGTTTCTTGGCCACATGTGATGTTACTACCACCCCTGGATTCCGTAGTGTTCCTGTTTCTAACAGTTGGTGCTTGACAAGTATCATGTTTCAGTGCTCTGGTCCCAACTAACAAAATTTTGAAATAAGACCTGGAAGGATCAAACTATTTCCAAGTGCTACGGACTAAAGAGCCTGAAGCCATAGTCCTGTGGCATCTGATCCCATCCGATCTTGGAAACTAAGCAGGGTCCGGCCTGGTTAGTACTTGGATGGGAGACCACCTGGGAATACCAGGTGCTGTAGGCTTGGGAGACGGACCTGGCAACCCACTCCCAAAAAACAATCCGCCATTGAAAACCCTATGAACAGCAGAGAAATACTGACAATAGTGTTTTATCTGTTGTACATAGGGTCACTATGAGTCGGATACCACCTCGACAGCACCTAACAACAACAATGGACTAAAGATAGCCCAAAGATATGAGATTCTATTCCCTGGAACCTATGTTATTTTCCCCCCAAATAATGAAAGTGATTGCTTTAGGAATCTTGAGATAAGAAGATCATCCTATGTTATCTGGAAGGGCTCTGAATGTCATCCCTAGTGTCTTTATAAGAAGAAGGCAAAGGGAGATTAGACATAAGACAGAGACAGAGATCAGAATGATGTATACAAAAAATGGCAGATGCCATGAGAATCTGGAAGAAGCAAAGACTGGATTCTCCCCCAAACCCACAGTGAGTTCCCTTCAAACACTTTGGTTTCAAACTTCTGGCCCCTGGAACCGTGGAAAGATAGAGTCCTATTGTCTTAAGCCACTAAGATTGGGAGTAATTTGTTACAGCAACATTGTTGTTGTTGTTGTTGTTGTTGTTGTTAGGTGCCGTCAAGTTGGTATCCGACTCATAGCGACCCTCATAGGGTTTTCAATGGCTGACTGTTTCGGGATTGTCTTGGGAGTGGATTGCCAGGCCCTTTTCCCATTTTTGTGGTGCTGGGAATTAGGAGACTAATATACCAAGTAGCATAACTGTGTCCCATGACAAAACTCAAGAATATTTATAGGAATTCAAAATTATTCAGCACCTAATAAGATAAAACCCACAATGTTTAATACCCAGCCCCAAATTCCCATGCACAAAAAAAAGCTGGAAAATACAACATACAATGAGGAGAAAACCTTAAGTAGAGTCAAGTGGTGGAATTAGCACACACTCTTTCTTTCTATGCTCAGGGACTGGGTGCTACCATGTTGTTGTTGTTGTCAGGAGCCATTGAGTCATATCCAACTCATAGCAACCCTCATAGAGTTTTCGATGGCTGATTGTTTCAGGATTATTTCAGGAGTGGATTGCCACATCCTTCTCCCATTTTCGTGGTGTTGAGGATTGAACCCAGGTCCTCAGGAATTATGAAGCAGCGCTTTACCAACTGAGCTAAACCCCACCATGGGTACAGCTACAGTCAGAGTTATATTACCAAAGGACAAAAGGAGAACTTTGGCAAACAGCTGGCAGTTCTGCCATCATAGGAAGAAAACTTGTCTCACCAGTTGTATTAGTCAGGGTTTTATAGTTGCAAACAACTAAAACAGATGTGGTTAATTTAAGCAGAGAAAAAGCATTTAATAAAAGGATATTGTGTATTTCACAGACCTCAGACCCAGGCTTAGAAATTGAGCAGAAACAAATGAGGCCTGGCAGTAGCCAGGACCACAGACAACTCTCGCTCCAGAGCCCATCAAATGAGGATAACGCTGGATGCCACAGTTGCCCTCAGGAGTTACTGGCCACATCTTGTAGCTGTTGCTGCTCAGTTGCTGCTGCTACCAGGACGCTACACTGCTCCTCAGTTGCTGCTGCTACCATTGTGGACTCTGCTGCATCCAACCACCAGAAAGGATCCTCGTCTTCTCTGGTTCTTTGTACCACTAGCCAAAGGCTATAGTGGCTGTAGCTGCCCGTCAGAGCCTTGCTTGCATTTGGAACCCCAGCTGCATTGGATCCTAGAAACATGAGTCTTCAGCTTCAATAATAGGTTGCAAGTTTGTCTCTCATCAATATTTTTAGGAAAAGAAATCTTCTCAAAACTAGAGAAGAGGCTGGGGGTTTAGCTCAGTTGGTCGAGTGCTTGCTCAGCATGCACTGAGGCCCTAGGTTCAATCCCCATCACTGCAAAAATAAAAACTAGAAGAGGATGAAGAACTTGAACAGCTGAATAATAATAAAAAAAATACTACTAATAGTAGTAATTGACAAAGATCCATTCCATGTGTTCAAAGTCTACTAATGTTAATGAAAGCCAGAGTGAATGGGAGATTGCTCTTAAGTTTGTCAACCATCTAAGCCGTGCTTTTTTTTTTAGCTGCTGTCAATGGACAAAATATTTAAAAATTGGGTTTTAAAGATGTAATTGGATTTTATTAGCAATTCATCAAGCAGGAAGCATCCTGTCTATAAAAAAGATGGGAAATTGGCTGGGCATGACAGATCCATCGGTTTTTGTAAGGTAGTTTGAACAGGAACAAGAAAACAGCATAGAGCAAAGAACAGATTGATTAACATCAGGTTACTTTCCCTGTATGGGTTTACACAGAGGGGATTTCTTATTATGCTGGCTTACTTTGACTGGGCCCCTAGATTCAAGCCCATCCCAATTCATTCTCTGCCTCCCTCTCTTTCTCTTTTTCTTACAATGTCTACACTAACTAAATATAAATCAAACATCCAGAAACGTTGTTGTTATTGTTGTTAGGTGACATCGAGTCGGCATCCTACTCATAGCAACCCTCATAGGGTTTTCAATGGCGGACTGTTTTGAGATTGCCTTGGGAGTGGATTGTCAGGCCCTTCTCCCATTTTTGTGGTGCTGGGAATTGAACTCAGAACCTCAGAGACTGCAGTGCAGTGCTCTACCAACTGAGCTAAATCCCAGCCCCCAGAAACATTAGATGATAAGTAAAAGAACTAAAAGAAACAGAAGCCAGGTTTCATGGCACCCAGCACTTGGAAGGCTGAGGCTAAAGGACTGTGAGTTCAAGGGCAGCCTTTGCTATACACTGAGTTCTTGAGGGTGATAAGCAGGAAGAAAGGGAATTAAGGGACCTCTGCAGCCATCTACTTCCCACCATATACTTCCCAGCCACCTGAGATATGAATATCAATGGAAGCTCCCTCGGAGACAAATGCCTTGTCAGAGCTTCCCTGTAAGGAGGAAGCAGAGGACTAAAAATACCGATGCATTTAGCTATGAAGAATGATAAGGTGAGTCTGTGAGACTCACCACCCACAGCAAGAGAAAAGGACATTGTTCAATGGAGCCTGCTCCCTTATTAAGATCACAGCCATCCAGATTCCTCACCTTTTGACGTCCATTTCTAGGCCCATTCCTTAGAAGCCATTGGGAGTCCATCAGCCCATTCCAGGCACAGACCTCGGGAATGTTTCTTTCCTCCCCTGAGGGTCCAAACTTCACTATAAAAGACGCATGTGACCTTGGCTGTAGGCAGTAGTAGCCCTTTACTAGTGTTCCCCTTCATGTCTCGAAGGTATACTATTTTTAATATCTATGTCTGTATTCTCAACAGCAATAATATTCTCTACTATAACTTGTATCTCAGATAAATTCTTTTATATGCTGAACACAAGTGACCTGAGGAAATATCTGCTGCACCAGGAAGGTAGGTGCTGTCAGTCTCCCTGCAAAGGCTCCCAGACTTGCCAGACCCCTGGCCTGACGACCCACCTTCCTGGACACAATGAGATCCTATCAAGAATAAGAATAAGAATAAGAATAAGAATGAATAAGGATAAGAAGAGGAGGAGGAGCAGCAGCAGCAGGAAGAAGAAAAAAAGAAGAAGAGGAGGGGGGAGAGGAATAGGAGGAAGAGGAGGAGGAGGAAGAAGAAGAGGAAGAATGATAGTGATGGTAATGAGGATGATGATAGAGAGGTGGGAGGAAGTGGAGGAAGAGTATTTTGGGGGGCATTAATGGTAATGTGACTTTTACTGTGAATTTTTAATTTAAGCATTCACCATATTTTTTAAATCACATCTTGTACATATTCTTCCTAAACGCAAAAGATGCTGAAGAGCAGTGGGAGAACAATGAAGACAACCAAACAACCCTTCCATTTTCCCAATCAGACCAAATAATGGAGGAGAAAAAGCTGCTCCTGCCAAATCCATACTTCAGTGACTCCAAATTCTCAATTCTTTCATTATCACAAGAGTCAGGGGCAGTTATTCCCCCCATCCATGGGGAATATATCCCTAAGACCTCAGAGTGTGCCTGAAATCGCAAATAGGATCAAACTCTGTAATACATTATTTTCCTATATATGCATAGCTATGAAAAAGGGATTAACAAAAATAACTAATAATAAAATCTTGTTGTTAGGTGCTGTCAAATCTGGCCCTACTTAGAGCGACCCTATGTACAACAGAATGAAAGAACTATAATAAAAGTTATGTGAATGTGGTCTCTTGTGTCTCAAAATACCTTACTGTAGTTTTACCTTTCCACTTATAGGAGACATGTTAGGACACTTTTTGCCTACATGGCTACATTTGCATTTGGGCTGTTATCAAGAAAATAAAGGTTACTTAATGGAAGGATCAGGATATTGAGACAGTCAATCAGATAACCAAGCTGGCTATTAAGAGACTATGTGGGGAGGTAGCATATACAGTATGAATACAGTGCACAGAGGGATGATTAGCTTACATCCCAGGTGAGGTGGAGCAGGATAGAGCGAGATTTCATCACACTACTTAGAGGAGCATCGATTGAAACTTAGAAATTATTTATTTTTAGAAATTGTCACTTGATATACTCAGACAGTGGACCACAGATAACTGAAGCCAAGGGAAGTGAGACAACAGATGAGGGAGTAGCTACTCTATTATCAGTAGAAGTCGGCTTTACACATAGTAACACAAGGTCTGAGCTCTGGTTTGAGCTTCTGAAAACCCAGATTTATGACACTTACATAATAACAGATTATATCTCAAAAAATCACTCCTATCTGTCTTTTGAAGAAACACAGACACTAGCCTTGTGGACTAGTCCATTTATCCATTTCTTAGCCTTATTCATCTTTTAGAATTAAAACAATGAAAACATCATCTGCCTACTAAGTAAGAATAGCAAAAGTTACAAAGGAGAAATATAGAAGATAATTTTAGAATTAAACTAGACATTGGGCTTTCATGACTCATAAGATTTTATATGTCAGACAGGCTGGCATTTGTACAAGGGTGAATGGAGATTTAGAATAGAGATTTCACATTTAGATTGTATGGACCCAAAAGGAAGCTTCCCTTACCCAGCCTCTACCTGCCTCTCCCCTTCCCTTGCCCCACCTCTTTCACCTCCAGCACCTGGTCTGCCTCCCTATTCTCACCCTCATTCCATTCTGCCCATCCTAAAGGTCTCTGGTTTGGGTGCTGCCTCTCCACTCTACACCAGCCTGCTCCGCAGATAACACACCACTGGAGTCTCTCGGCTCAAGCGCCTCCTACCTGCCTTGGATCTTTGCTCTATCGGTTTCCACCCTCTCTGTCTCTCAATCTCTTAAACTCTACCACTGGATCTTGACCCCTGAAGCAGGGGATCCTGCTCACGTTTCTCCTACTCAAAACCAGCCCACTGACCTAAATGGACACATAACCCTTTTCTTCTGGTCAGCCCTTTCCCCCACAAAAAGCCAAGTTCCTCATTCTCCTTCTCTCCATCACAAAGGTTCTTTAAAAGTCACGTCATCTTCTGTCTCTAGTCTGATTACCACCATTCCCCCTCTTCATCCTTACAGTCTGGCTTCAGCTTTTATCACACCATAATAACATTTATTTTAGGACTGAAGGTCTGAACCCAGGCCCTCACACATGCTTGGCAAGCGCTCCACCCCCGGGCTGCACCCTCATCGCCTTTTTAATTTATTTTTTTAATTTGGGACAGGGTCTCACTAAGTTGTGCAGGCTGCCTCTGGCCTCATGCTCGTGACCCTCCTGCCTCAGCCTCACAGGTTGCTGGGATTACAGGCGAGAGCCATGGTGCCCAGCTCCATAATAAATTTTTTAAAAGGTCAACATCCAGCCAGTTGCCAAATACAGTGTTTTGTTTTATTCTCATTTTGCTTAATTCCTTTCTATGATTAGCTCTGGGCTGGGATTTAGCTCAATTGGTAGAGCGCTGCGCTGCAGTCTCTGAGGTCCTGAGTTCAATTCCCAGCACTGCAAAAATGGGAGAAGGGCCTGGCAATCCACTCCCAAGGTAATCCCAAAACAGTCCACCAATGAAAACCTTATGAGGGTCGCTATGAGTCAGGTAGCCTGCAGCCATAGCCCTGTGAAATCTGATCCCGACAGATCTCAGAAGCTAAGCAGGGTCAGGCCTGGTTAGTACCTGGATGGGAGACCACCTGGGAACACCAGGTGCTGTAGGCTTGGGAGAAGGACCTGGCAACCCCCTCCCAAAAATCATCCTGCCATTGAAAACCCTATGAACAGCAGAGAAGCACTGACAATAGTGTTTCCCCTGTTGTACAGAGGGTCGCTATGAGTCGAATACCAACTCGACGGCACCTAACAACAACGAGTCAGGTACTGACTCGATGGCACCTAATAACAACAACAACATGATTGGCTTTGTTCTTCCACCACTAATCACCCTCTTGCCCCTGTGAAATTCCATTTTCCTTTGGCTTCCCTGGCACTGTACTTCTCTCATTCCCCCTTTGATCCTTCTTTCACATCCATGCCCTCTTCTTTTGCAGCTCCAAACGTGAGTTTTTCCTAAGACTCTACCCTTGACCCTTTTCTTCATCCTTTCTTCTGCATACCATCTTGGTGAACTCAGTCACATGACTCTAATTCTTCCTTCCTTGTGACTCACTTCTGACATTCTTTTTTTTCCAGCTTTGCTTCACCAACTCACAGCCGGAAGTTCCCATCCTTCTATCATATCAGAGAGCTGATCTTAATGCACTCAGGACTAAAGGCATCCTTTGCGGTCCTGAACCTTTATTTCTTACCCTTTCTGATCATTAAAATCCTTCTAATCATCCCAGCACAAACCACTGATAGAAACTTTAATTATTTCCGTTGTTGTTTTGTCCCACATCTGATTAGTCATCTAGTCCTATCAATTTTATTGAAAACATACATCTTTTCTGTTTGTGCTTTCTTTTTTATTGCTACAGATACACCTCTAGTTCAACACTGGACTTCCTCCCACTTTATGTAGTGTGATCATCTTCTAACAGGTCTCTTTGTTTCCAATCTTACCTTACTGAGCTGCAAATTATATCTGAATCTGCCTTCCTGAAGCAACCTCTAAACTGATCACTCTCCTACTCAAATTCATCCAATGGATTAGCAGTGTCTAAAACTCACACGGCGTTTAGGATCTTGGTATGGTCAGAATGTTGGTGTCCTCCCAAATTAGCATGCTGAAATTTAACCCACAATGTAATAGCAGTGGGGCCTTTTGGGAAGTAATCATATCATGTAGGCTCTGCCCTTCGTGAATGGGATTAGATCTCTTATACAGCAGCTGAAAGGAGTGTCTTCTGCCACAGGGGAACATAAAGAAGGTTCCATCTATGAGGCATGGGCTTTCACTCCACACCAAATCTGATGGCACATTCATCTCCGGACTTCCTGCCCTCAAGAACTGTGAGTAATAGATTTATGCTGTTTATGAAATACCAAGCCTAAGGTGTTTTATTATAGCAACCTGAACTTTAGGCTACTATAGCAGCCTGAACGAAGACAGACCTTTACCTCTCTCTTAAAACTCCCTCTCCAATTTGATTTTTCATGAGTTTTTGTTTTTCCCACTAGTTCTTTCCTTCAGCCACCATCATACAATCACATGCCCTATTTTTACATCCAGCAACAAGAAGTAACAAAAAGTCTAACTCAAAGTCACCTAACCAATAACTAAAGTTATATGCTGCCCGTAACAAGGAGCTTGGAATGGGCCCCAGGCGTGGATGTGTGCTCTGCCTGCGCTTCTCTGTAATTGTCTTGACACAGTGAGCTCTCCTTTGCTGGGGATATTAGCACTTTGGAACTCACACTGCACAGATCACAATAGCCTTTGTGTTGTAATGACTTGTTATCTGTCTCACCTCTGTGGCAGAGGATTGCAGGGGGCTCCAATAAATTACAACCTTTGCCTCTCCACCTGACTCCTGAACCAAAGGAGAGGAAGGAGTGGCAGGTAAGATCAAAACGACGTTTTATTATTGTTAAAACTGGTTCTGAAGAAAGGGGCTTGGTTGTGCTGCAAAAAATGGGCTTCTGAAGCCCCAGAATTTGACAGACAACCCTCCAGGCATAGTCAGTGTTGGGTAACAACACAGACCTCCCCTTTCCAGACCTGTTCCTGAAAGAGTCATGCATGAGGGTGGAGCAGTGCGTCTCAGCTGGTTGCTGCGCCTGAGAGCAAAGGAGACAATGAGACTCAGCAAAATATCTAGAGCAGTTTCTCACTGAGAGTTACATACAGGTAACTCACTCTTCTATGGGAATGAGGAAGGAACAGGACAAGAGCCCGAGGGTGTTTGGGAGAAAGAAACCATAGGAGTGTTCCCTGGTCCCCTAAACCCTTTCTGGCAAAATCATAGACTTCTTGAAGTCAGGGTATGCATTTTGTATATCTTTTTATCTCCTACAGTGGTACATGCATTGGATGCTTAATAATGTCAGCTAAATGATACCAAATTATATACCTATCACATATAATTTATGATTTAATTATATAAAATTTACTTTATATGACAGTATATATAATAAATTTGATATAATAAAATATATATTGCACATATTATACAAACTTATTCAGATTAACAAATTATATTTAACTTTAGAAGACTGCTAATATGCAACAGTACATGACCAGGACCTTACAGAGGCAAAACTAGTTACCACACAGAAAAACAAATTGTTCTTCAGCCTCTAAGGCACAAGAGAAGATAGAAGCTCATAGAGAAAAAAAGACACATTTTTAATTTCTCTGAGTGCCAAAGATGAAACAATGTTTCCTATAAAAAGTTTAATTCTTAAAATCATGTTCAAGCTGTGAGACTTTTATTTCTTTTATTTTCTTTCCAAAACTCATGAGGAAATTTATTCATTCTGTTTTTCAAGAGTGCACCAAGTTGTACCACCCAAGACTCTTTGTTTAATGCTGGCCATCTGGATATGTGTTTGAGATTCACTGTTTTCAATTTGCATGAAGATATTTGGTGTCAAGTAAATGTAGCACAAGTGCATCTCTTTGAAGTGCCTTGATATTGACACATCATCTCTTCATAGCACATAATTTAAAATTTGGACCCAGTTTAGGGGTCTTAATGCAAAAACTAAAAGCCCATTAACAAACACCAGTCAGTGTATTTGAATAACTGAGCTTAGGTGGATGAAACATTGAAGTAAACCTTGAAGCGTAAACTTGAGTGGTAAAGCCGTATGGGCATATGATCTGGTTAGTGTGTGCATATGTGTTTGTATGTTTGTGTGCAAGTGTATCATGCAGCACACTTATTGAGATAACAGACACTCCAGAAGAAATGATATCTCTCCTCCTGCTGCCCGCTACCTTCTCTCTCTCTCTCTCTCTCTCTTTCTCTCTCTGTGTGTGTGTGTGTGTGTGTGTGTGTGTGTGTGTGTGTGTCTATGTATGTAGCTCTACATGGAAATTGTTCTTAGCACAAGGAAATTTATATACTTATTCCAAGTACTTTGGGACCTCCTATGACTGCTCCTGGAACTCAATTACATTTTGTGCTATTTCAATGGGGACTTTAATTTTTAATTTGGAACTTGTGGTACAATTTGGTGGCCACTTGGTATGAAACACTGCAGGGAGTTAGAGATATATAACAAGCCCCTCAGAAGAAACCCCTGAATAATATGGGGATGTCATTAGAGGCCAGGCAGTGTTCACATATATGTTGCTTCTTCTTTTGTCTGGCAGGGTGGTACCTAGAAGAAATAGTCTCCAGGCTGGGAGAGTGCTGGTTTTGTACTCTGAAAAAGCTATACATTTCTGTGCCTCTTCTGAGCCCAGCTGGGGTACATTTTAGCAGGAGTTCAATAGAGTCCATGAGCAGTATCTTATGGAGAACTATCTTGGGGACATTGATGAGCCCCTCTGTATAATAATGACACCATTTGGGGAAAAAAGCCCATAAAAAACCATCAAAATGCTGGCCAAAAACCCATAAGTGCTGCTCACAAAGAATGGAGTGGAGTAAGATAAAATGTCATATTAAAAGAAACATCATTTCTCATGGGTTTGGGACCCTGAATCTTCCTGTACACAATGCCTTCCAGGCTAAATGGGCAGGTAAGCCCTTTTCCCTGGGTGTCTAATGGTGGCAACAGGATGAAAGCAAAGGGTACTTTCTGCTTTAAAATCATCATCACTAACAACAAAAACCCAAACCAAACGTCTCCCCTCAGCAGAAAGAATAAATGTATTATATCTGAACATACCAGACCAAGGTCACAAATCTCTTCATGAAGGCATCAGGTTAGTGAGAACCTACTTATTAAATCTCTTTCTATACATGCTGATGTCTGCTTGAGTATAGAACTGTAGAAAATTATTCACATGTGAGTGTGCACGCTGTCTCCCTCCATTTCTCATTCTGTTCCACATACCTTACTCTCTAGGACTGATGCTTCACAAAATAGTGCTTTTGAGAAACAAGACACCTCCTTTTCTGTTCATGTCTCAGACTTCAAAGAGAAATCATGTTTTCTTACAGATAGGCAAAATGAGAACCACTGTCTGTCCTCTAAAGAAAAATACTAAA
The DNA here is from genome assembly GCA_007922755.1 of Pedetes capensis. NCBI lineage: Eukaryota > Metazoa > Chordata > Mammalia > Rodentia > Pedetidae > Pedetes > Pedetes capensis. Next base: position 155,405 of record VMDO01001772.1, read on the forward strand.
TAATACTGGCCTGATTTATCTGTCAACTATATTAAGATGACTTTAAAGCTGACCTTCAATCTCTGTAAAGCCAAGACCAATCATGCTTTGGTAAGCACCTCAAAGAGAAGATGGTCTTTGACAAACTGTTATATATGCTCCTCAGATTTGTAGTGCTGCTTCACTGTGAGGATTCATGGTTTTCATCAAATTAGAAATTTCTGACCATTACCTTTTCTAATAGGGCTGGGATTTAGCTCAGTTGGTAGAGCGCTGTGCTGCAGTCTCGGAGGTGCCAAGTTCAATGCCCAGCACCTCAAAACTGGGAGAAGGACCTGGCAATCCACTCCCAAGGCAATCCCGAAACAGTCAGCCATTGAAAACCCTATGAGGGTTGCTATGAGTAGGATACTGACTCAATGGCACCCAACAACAACCTTTTCTAATATTGCCACTATTCTTCATTCTCTCTCCTTCATTTCTAGAAATTCTTTTAGACTTAAGTCTTCTCATGCTATCATCTCTTGTTTAACTTGTAATTACAGTTTCCATCTCTATTTTGTTGGGCTATATACTGGTACATTGCTTTAGCTGAACTTCTTCAGTAATTCTTCTTCAGATATATGTACTCTACTGTTTAACCATTAAGATTTCCACTATGCATTTTATATCTAGGCTTTCTACTTGGTTCTTTTAAACATCTGAGTGTTTTGGGCATCATATCCTGTGTTTTTATTTGGGGTTTATTTCCTTCTGTAATGTCTTTAATCATACTAAACATACTTACTTTATAGTCCCTTTCTGATTGCCATTCTAGTACCTCAATTCCTTGGGAAGTAGAAAGAGGCACTGATGAATTATGGGGCTTATAATATCTAATGACTCTTGCACATGATAGATTCTTTCCTTCAGTGTCTTGTAATTTTCTATTTTAAGCTCATCTTGTGTGAGGCTGACGTGTTCCAGTGATGCTACCTTGTATTCTGGATTGTGGTATGTCTCTCTAGAGTGTTTTTATAATTGTTCCTGCCAGCCACTCCAAAATATTATTTGCCAGGGGCCACTTTTTACATTAATTTCTTGGCTTGGAAGTTTCTAGGCCATTCCAGTAGAGTAATTTTAAAAATCAATTTTCTATGCATATCAGGTCCAGGGTTTTAAGTTCTCAGGAAAGTCTTCTTTTTCCCACAAAGAGAGACAAATGATTTTCCATGTCATCTTGCTGTGCTCTGTTGAGGAATTTTTTTCTTTGTTCATATTCTCCCTAATAGTTCAGGTCTACAAAGATCTTGCTTTACCAAGGAGTCTCATTTCCACCCTCATTTTGTGCAGGCTCAAGGCCTTATCTCCTGTGGCCATGAAAATCCAAGTTCCATGGGTTATGAAGATCTATGACCCACTTCGGTTCTGCTGGCCAAATGGAGCATCAGTTCACGTTGGCTTACTTTGTTCTTCTTTCGTCTGTAATTTCCTCTTCTTTCTTGTGATCTTAATTCTGTGCTTTAAATTTTTGTTGTTGCTGTTATATTTTATCCTGCCATCCTAGGCATACCTGCAAGGAGTTTTCAGGTTATGTCAGCCTGCCATCTTACCAGAGTTAGAAGTACTTTGGTGTGTGTTTTGTGTCTTTTTCTCCACACTCACAATGACCCTTATGATTTCATGCTAAGGCTTCTGTACTAGCCCTCTCAGGCACTTTCCTCCAAGTAGCTGAAAATAACATCTCTCAGCTAGATCTGTCTAAAACACCACTTTGACCTTGGATTTCCTGGTTTAACAACTCTTTTAATAGTCTGCATATTCCCTGTAGAATAAAGTCTAAATCTCCTGTCCTTGCATTTAAAGTCACCTGTAATCTGGCTTTCAATTCAATGCATTTTCTATTAGTTTCAGTGAAGATTCTGATTTTTCTTTATTGGAACATTCTTATTAATAAACTAGGTAAGTATGAGCTGGTATATAACACTGTCAGTTGGATTCCCTACTATAGAACCACTGTTTGGAGCTATTTTAGGATAGATTGAACTTCATGATACATGAAGAAAAGATTGAGATTGTCCAAGATTTTGCTTTACCTGGTTCTACAGTCAACACCCATGGAAGCAGCAGTCAAGAAATTAAAAGATGCATTGCACTGGGAAAAGATGTTGCAAAAAACCTCTTTAAAGTGTTGAAAAGTAAAGATGTCACATTGAAGACAAAGGTGCCCCTGACTCATGCTGTGGTATTTTTTGTTGCATCATATGGTTGTGAAAGCTGGATGTTGAATAAGGGAAACAGGAGAAGAATCAGTGCTTTTGAATTATGGTGCTGAAGATGAATATTGAATATATCATGGACTGCCAAAAGAACCAATAGATCTATCCTAGACCAAGTGCAACCAGACTGCTCCTTGGAAGCAAAGATGGGTAGACTGCATCTTATGTATTTTGGACATGTTGTCAGGAGGGACAAATCCCTAGAGAAGGAAATAATGTTTGAGAGAGAGAGAGATGAATCAATGAGAAAAAGGAAGACCCTGAACTGAATGGATTGACACAGTGTCTGCAACAACAGGCTTAAACATAAAAATGATTGTGTGGCTGGCATAGAATCAGGGAGTGTTTCTTTCTGTTGTACATAAGGGTTGCCATGAGTCACACCCAGCTCAGTGGCACCTAACAACAAGAAGGATAGATTTTATCAATCCTTATACTACCCCAAATCTTACCACATGTCCTGACCTCAATAGACACTCAATGCCTACTTCCTAACTTTAATTATAGAAGGGACATTGGTGGCTAGACTTGAAGTCATGGATGTCACATAAATAAAATAGAGATTTATCTTAAATGTTTTTTGGAGCTTGTCTATTTATAAAAAATATAAAAAAGACTATAAAAGTATGCAAGAAGCAAAAAAATATGCTGAAGAGATCAACCCATTAAATGTGACACAAATGGGCACAAATGGGACTCCAATTGTGAGTAATACAGTCATACATCACTTAATGACAGTGATACCTTCTCAGAAATTCATTGTTGAGTGATTTTGTCCTTGTGGGAAATTTATAGAGGATACTTTACACATAGATAGAATAGGCTCTGTAGTATAGTTAGAGAGAGAGAGAGAGATAACAGAGTAGCCTGTTGCTTCTGGAGCCATGATGACTATAACAATATGAGATTAAATTGAATACAGGAGGAAATGATGTCATCAAGAAACAATGCACAGGAGAGGCATGAGGCTGTTTTCAGTAGAGCACAGTATACTGCTTTAAAATAAACTTTAATGAGTAGAAGTGCCCTCCAAAATAATGATAAAAGTATAGTGAATATCTAACCAGTAACATAGTCACTTGTTATTGTTATTAAGGTTTATGTACTGTACATAATTCTGTGTTGTCTTTACACCCCTAGCAGCACAGTAGGTCTGTTCCCATCACCACAAGATTGTGAGTAATGTGTTGCCTCATGACATTATGACAATGGCTGTGATGTCACTAGGCATTTTTTCAGCTCCATTATAATCTTATGGGACCACCATTACATATATGATCCATTATGGACTGAAATGTTACGCAGCACATGGCTATAGTTATACTCTATTGTATTTGAGGTGATTTTCAGTTTTTAAGGCATTTTTATAACTATGGTCTCATTTGATCTTTACATCATCAAGCAAAAAAGCAAAACAAAATGGAGTAGCATTGGATTTGGGCACTTAAAATGGAGTTGGGAGACCACTGTTAATCAGATCTCAGATACATCTGAACCTTTGAACTAGGCTCCAGGCAGGCCTGCCCCAAGATGTGAGCTGAACTTTGGATTGGACCAAATAGCAGTTTCCTGAAACATTGTTTTGTAGCCTCTGAAGCTTTGTATAATGGACCCCTTCCCACCAACTATACAAATGAACTTTTGCTAGCACCAGTCATAATTCCTAACCAACACAAGATATAATTTCTACTCCCAACTTAAAGCTGTAAATAAAGCTGCCATTTTGTAAAACCTCAGAGCACATTTTTCTCTCAGTTTGCAATATATTCTCTCAGTTTGCAATCCTAATTATCCTCAACTCATGTAACTTTCTTCTCAACTAGGTTAATTTATTCTTGGTCAACAACAACAATTTGTAAGATAGGTGGAGACAATTTACATAGGAAAATAAGACTGGAAAGATTTTTATTTCTTTGCTCAACAATTGAACATATATTTGTTGTGCCAACTATGTGCCAAGTTTGGGGTTAGGGCTTAGGATTCAGCAATGAGCAAAATGGATGAAGATACCACACTCAATCTCACAGCAATCTCACAGTTGGGTGATGTGTCCAGTGGTTACATTCACTCAATAAATGATGGACTTAGAACCCATATCTTATAACTTCTAATCTATCAACCCCTGCTTCTGTCAGGTTTAGTCCTAAATTTAACCTGAAATAGTATGTAGGTCCCACCTAGCTGTCTGTCTTAGAGCCAAGTTTGCTGTTTACTTCATCTTCTTGATGGGGACATAAAATATATTTCCCAGCCTCCCCTTAAGTAAGACTGATGTTCACTACTTCTGGATATAGATCATAAAAACACTCCACATAGCATCATCTCTCTTTTTTCACCACTGACTGTTGAATACAGAGAACTACAAAGACCAAGAAAGAGGGTGAAGCCACAAAATAGAAAAACTTAGATTTCCTGAATGACAGATGGAAGGCAGTTTGTCAGTCAGCAATATTTGATGTGACTTCATGTGAGTGAGAAATAAACTTTACTGTCTTAAGTCACTAAGATTTGGGAGACTTTGTTAAAGCAGTTAAATACCCTAATGAATCCATCCGTCAAATTAAAGCCTAAAATGAGATAGTAAAAGAGGCAAACAGTACAATTTCATTTTAAGTCATCTATTAAATGATGTCCTTTAGTTTCTTTATTGATAACCTGGATATAGAAATTTATGTCCTTATCAAACTTAAAAGAGCTATCAACACTCTAGGAAAAATGAAAATAAACCAATATTTAACAATGAATATTTAACAATGTCATTAACCTAGTACCACATTCTCTCTCTCTCTCTCTCTCTCTCTCTCTCTCTCTCTCTCACACTCCCCCTCCTTCCCTCCCCCCCCCTCTCTCTCTCTCTCTGTCTCTCTTCACCCCCCCCCCCCGCCTTTGGTATGAAACTCTCTATTATAGCTCAAGTTGGCCTCAAATCTTGATCCTCCTGCCTCAGCCTCCCAAGTGCTGGGATTACAGGCATGTGTCACTGCACTCAGCCCCCAAGGTATCTTGATATCAGTAAGGTATTCACCAGATATCATGAATAAAATTGTGAAATCAGGGTACTGGTCAATGAATTCAAAGCTGCTTGAACAATCCTACCCAAAATGATTATTAGACACACTTCAATGGGTTCAATGGATTCTTCAATTGAACTTCTGGGTTATTCTCTCATTCTTGTTTTGGTCAACATTTTTGGAAGTGTCTTAAATGAAGATGTAGTGGATATGCTGGTCAGTCTTCTGTTGTTGTTGTTGTTGTTGTTGTTGTTGTTGTTGGGTGCCATCGAGTCGGTTTCCAACTCATAGAGACCCTCATAGGGTTTTCAATGGCTGACTGTTTCGGGATTACTGAGGGAGTGGATTGCCAGGCCCTTCTCCCATTTTTGTGGTGCTGGGAATTGAACTCAGATCCTCAGAGACTGCAGCACAGTGCTCTACCAACTGAGCTAAATCCCAGCGGTCAGTCTTCTAGGGGGATATAAAGAAGATATAATATAGTTGACAGAATCAAGATTCAAAATTATCTTGACTCACTGCAGTGCTGAGCCAAAACTAACAACGTGAATTGTAGTGAGGATAAATGCAAAATTCTTGGGGTGGGGGTTGCCCAAAAATGAATTATAGGAACCCAAGATGGAGAATATGTAACTTGGCAGCAGTTGATGTAAAAAGATGCTGGGGTCTTACCTGACCAAAAGCCCAACTGGAGCCAACAGTATGACATGGCTCCACAAACTTAGGCTGCATTGTGTGATGGTTGTGAGAAGCATTAGATTCTGTACTCCTCAGATGGAATTGGGGTACTCTTTCTAAATTCTGTGTATGTTGGAACAGTGACAAACTGATGGGGATGGTGAATAAAGATATCTCCCTCCTCTGCATCCAAGGCATACTGCTGGTCATTTTTCAGTCCTGTGATGGTCCTCTGGCTCTGCACTATAGTTTGCCTTCTTCACTAGACTGCAAGTTCCATTAACAAAGGGACAGTAAGAGCAACAGTACCAGCAATGGTTAGAGGTAACATTTATTGTGTTCTCACCAGGTACAAGGCACTTCTCTTATGTGTATTATCTTATTCAAGTTCCATAGCAATCCCATGAAATGGATTCTACTAGTGACCCTATTTTATGGATAAGTTAAGGCATAGTAAGGATAGGAACCTTAGTAAATTGTGAAATCACAGCACAAATTTGAGCAATTTGACTTTACCATTGGTAGTCTTAACCCATTTGCTATTCTATCTGTCCAGTCAACTCAGAAACTCTCCAATCTTAAGCACTTAATTCATGTTCAATACGTTTAATGGGAGAGACAAGTGTCACACAGAAACCAAGTTATAGAAAAAATCAAAAAGTGTCAGAGCTACTTCCTGAATTGTGTGGGAAGCCTGATGAGTGCCCATTGTATGTAGGAGAGATACAAACATGAGGTTTAGACGTATCTGAGCACCTATACTCACAGCCACATTAGTAATAAGAATCAATACTTTTACAGTTAGCTTTTCATTTTCAAAAGCATTTTTAAAAACCTGGATGTCTTTTAATCCTCCAACTTGCCTTGTATATTAAGTTTAGTAAGTTTAGTAAATTTAGTAAGTTTTGAGTAGGAAAAACAAAGATTATATTTATCCATCCACCCATGTTGTCACCAATCAGCTGGTGGGGTCCTTTCACTCTACCTGGATAGAAGTCATGGGTAGACAAAGAGAGGCTGTCTGAGTGCTTATCTTTGGCAGCATCTCTATCCCTGAGCATTTGATAGCAGAGAGCAGTGACAACAGATAAATAGGAGCAACAATTGCAAGTGGCACCTTCTAGTGTTACAGCTCTTATGTAGGCCAAGGAGTTCAAGATTCTTCAGCCCTTAAAGTGTTACAGTTCCTGTGCAGGCACAGGAGGTTGGGAGTCCCAAGCCCATACATGCTACAGCTCTTATGAAGGCTGAGGAGAACAGCTGGCATTGCAGCTTCAAGGGGGTGAGGACAGGGTTAGGTATTAGGATTTCTCAGCCCTTGACAACATTCATTGTTGCACCTTCTGAGAAGGACTAGATATTGGGATTCCTCCATCCTAAACAGTGGCCAGTGTTACAGCTCCCAGACCTAAGGTGTCTGAGACTCTTGGTCCTAAAGATTTGGCAGGTCTCTGGAAACTCTTCTAGTGACCAGGGCATATAGTTTCTCCTTTCTGGCCTTTTGAAGTCTTTTCTCTCTCTCTCTTTTGCTGTTCCTCTTCTTCCTGCTCTGTTTTCTTTCTTCAACTGTTCTGCTGCCTCTTTATTGCTGTTACTGTTGCTGCCATTCAGGTGGCAGGTGATTATGGTCCTTATGCTTGCTTCTGCAGCTGCTGTTCACTGGTCTTGCAGCTTCACTTCTGCCATCAAGCAGTTAGCTGCTTTGCTGTTTCTGCTGCTTGATGTTCTGTCCACTCTGCTGTCTGCCACTGCTGTCCCACTATCTCTGTTGTCCCTCGCTGATACTGTCACTCTAACTCTGCTATCTCTGCTGCTTCTTTCTTTATGTTACCAGCTCAGCCCACACTACTAAAAGTAACCAAAGATTACTTGGGGGAAGCCTTTTATTAGGTCTAATGTTAAAATGGGCCTGGGGTTTAGCTCAGTTGGTAGAGTGCTGCTCTGCACTCTCTGAGGCCTTGGGTTCTATCCTCAGCACTGCAAAAATGGGAGAAGGACGTGGCAGCTCACTCCAAAGCAATCCTGAAACAATCAGCCATTGAAAACCCTATAAACAGCAGAGAAGCTCTGACAAAGTGCTGTGCATGGCATAGAGTTGAGGAGTGTTTCATTCTGTACATAGGGTCAGTATGAGTCAGAGCTGATTCCCTGGCACCTAATAACAACAAAAAGGTTGCAGTTGGTAATTGCCAACTGTTATTAGGCTAGGGTTTAGCTCAGTTGGTAGAGCACTTTTTAAAAATTAGACATAAGTAAATCAAGATAAGACCAGAAGACATTAAAATAGAAAACAAAGAGACAATAGAGAAGATAAACAATGCAAGAATTAGTTCTTTGAAACCCAAAAAGTCTCTATCAAGCATTATTAAGGAAATAATAGAAATGGCATAAATAATATTGAGGGGAAAAGACACATCACTGAGACTAATGCGATTTTCAAAAAATCATTTAAGATGATACTATGGAATATTTGACTTAAATAAGGTAAGTAGTATTCTGGGGCTGGGGGTTTAGCTCACTTGGTAGAGTATCATTCTGTACTCTCTGAGGCCCTGGGTTCAATCCCCAGCACCACAAAAATGAGAGAAGGATGTCGCAGCCCACTCTTCTGAAAAAGAAGAATCTTGAAACAACCAGCCACTGAAAACCCTGTGAGGGTCATTATGAGTCAGGCAGGACTGGGCACCTAACAACAGCAATGTTGCAACACGGGTGGGGGGTAGGGGCAGCAAAAGAGTAGGTCTCCTGGCCAGCTCCCCTCAAGTGAGCTGAACAGACTACTTATATAGCCAAAGAAGGGGAGTCTTCACCAAGCACAGAAATGAAGGTTTGTGTTTACACCAATCACAGCAGTCCCTTTTGCACCAACCACAGCAATTTCTCTTGCACCAATCATAACAGCTCCTTTTGCCCAATCATAGCACTCCTTTTTACACCAACCACAGCAATCCCTTTTCTGGACCACCAGGGTAAGTGCTCGCTCGCTCTCTGATCTGGTTAGTCACAGGGTCATCTATAGTTCACTGAGACTTGTGATAGCAAGATGTCCATTACGATCTGCAAACTATTTGAAATAGTCATGGCTGGAGCTACACCTCCAGGAACTAGAGTTGTTCTGCAGTGGCACTTGTCATATGGCTTCCTTAAGGCATTTGAGAAGTGTTCAAAACCACCAGTACTGGTGTAAGGGTGGTTTGGCTGGCTCCTTGTCTGAGAGTTCTTTACTCAAACAGCCAGGGTAGCAATGGAGAGTCTAACAGCTGCCAATTACGTAGTCAGATCACCCCATTCCCCTACATATGTGCTTCCTTTCAGGAAAATAAGCCACAGAAGGAACACTTATGAAAGTAAGAATGAAAAAACCCTTATCGTTAACACTAATATTGATTTTAACAGTGTATTAACAATAGTGCATGCCCAGCACTCTAAAGAGATGTGGTTTCACCTGATCTATCTCACTGTGGATTCAATAAACATTTGTTGATTGCCTATTATATTCCAGGCACTACAGCAAGGTCACAAGAACTTTGTAAAGTGGTGTTTTTATCTTGCTTTCACAGATAAGGAAATGGAAGTGCTAAAGACTGAGTCAGCACTAGAAATAAGAGCTATGGATATTGATGTGCATGTACATACGCACATGTACATGGTATTTGTCTGGGTCCCACATGACATACTTCTTCTTTAAGGGGTAGAAGAGAAGCATTCTTTCCCTTGCTACCTCATTGTTGAACTCATTTCCAGCAATGTGAACTTTGAAATTTAAGTGGTATCTAATTACAGTTAAGTAACTAGCAATTGAGCTTTTGGTTCCCAATGTGATGTTCTCATAACTATGAGATAGCCTATGTGAAAAAAAAAATTCAAAGTGACATTCATGCAAAAGAAGGTCACTGCTAACTAACAAAAGGGATAAAAACAGAAATGAACATCTAAGAGAAAACGCGATTGCCCTTGGAGAGAGCTTTGCGAGCTTTGGTGAAATGTGGTTGGGATGGGAGGAACGTGGTGGGACATCATCCCACTGTGGGCTCCAGCTATTCCAGACCTCTGGCTCCCCAGCTGTGGAACATCTTGGAATGTGCTTGAAGCCCTGTGGGCTGTGGAGCCTGGGAGAAGTAGGACTCTGATAGCATGGCCTGGTAGGGACCCACCTGGCATCCATGATGTGGTTCAGCTGCTCCCAGAACTGGGAGGTAAAGAATCTAATAGGAAATGCTAGCTTTGACACAGCAGGCCCCTAAGAACGTGCAGATATAAAAGTAAACAGTGGGTCCTCTGCCCTTCTTGACAATATCCAGCATCTCTGCTTAATTTCAAACGGAGGCAGTTCCAAATGCCTCCTTTGGCCCTGTCTCCACTGAAAGTTAGAAATGGTGTGTCACCCGCACTTCTTACTTGTAAATGTACATCTTCTCCCCACACTGTCCTCTATTTCTTTAAGGTGAGGACTACAGAATGATGTGGGAGCTGGGCAGTGAAGGGTGATGAGTATTGGTGGTGGAAAGAGAAGGAAAGTAGGGATCCTCCATCTCTGGAATCTCCTGGGAACTCTCCCTGCCCACCTCTCTGCCTCCGTTTGGAAAGACACAAAGGCCAGTATTTATACAGCAGCCTAAAGTTAGGTCAATATGTTGTTGTTAAGTGCCATCAAGTCGGGTTTGACTCATAGTGACCCTATGTACCATGGAATGAAACATTCCCCGACACTGTGCCATGCCCTATATTATGTGAATATTTCTTTGCTATTCATAGAGTTTTCAAAGGCTGATTGGGGATTGTTTTGGGAGTGGGCTGCCAAGTCCTTCTCCCATTTTTGTGGAGCTGGGGATTGAACCCAGGGCCTCAGAAAGCAGCACTCGACCAACTGAGCTAAACCCCAGCCCTGTAGGTCAACATAGGATCTGTCAAGAAAGATTGCTTATGCTTACCAGGGAAAAGATTTTTATTTCTCTCCTTGGGAGCCTTAGACATTTCTACACTTCCTGGCACTTCTCAGAAGAGAGGTGGGGGAGGGGAAGAGGACTGCTTTGAGGGCAGGGAGCAGGGGCCTAGGGATCAGCCCCCCTGGGCCCTGCCTGCTCCCTCTAAGGAGAAGCATCTTGGACTTTGAGTGCCAGCAAGTGTTTTGCTTCTAGGGAGAGGAGGAGGAGGAGATAGAAAAGGAAATAAAAATCACAAAAATGAAAAACAAAGAATTCCTGAAGGTTTGATAAGCAGTTCAACTATGTACCAAAACATAAATACTTGGCCAAATTAGTTACTCCAAATGCCTCATATTTCTAAAAATTCAGCCACAGTTCTATTATACTTTGAAGTTTTCCAGCTCTTGATAATCCTGAGCAAACTATGGGGGCTGGGAATTGGAGTTCATTTCCTTCCTCTAGAGCTCAGCCAATGCTGAATTTCTTTTCTCTGATGTCTGATAAAGGGATCTTGTTTTGTTAGCCATCTCTTTCCAAGTGGAGATGTTCTCTATTTGTGCAATGACTCGATTCAGCATTTTGTCAATGAATAAGCAAGATGCAGCATGTGCTAGAAAAATATTAGTTTGGAACTAATCAGAAATGTTTTAATGGTATCAAAGGACAAAATTACGACTGTTTAAAGTCTTTAATTGGCTTTATTTTTCATTCTAGAATTGGGAAACACTTCATTCCATGGGATAGATTAAATTTTATGATGTGTCTAGCAAAGGGGGTGGTTTTATAGATAGAGAAAGGCTGAAGAAAGCAGAAACAAGAAGCAAAAAGCGGGTTGGTCATCTCAAAGTTATTGTCCTTACAAAGTGGGGGTCGGGTGGGGAAGGAAGACAGAACATAGGGGAATAACTAATTGGTTAACATCAGGTTACTTTAGGTTACCTTTTGTGTGTGTGTGTGTGTAAGGATTAAGGCAGAAGGAACTTTAACAATGTGCTATCTAAACTGGTCTGTTTGTGAAATTTAGCTGTTCTCTCTTTAATCTTGATGTCATGGAAGTCTGAACAGCTCAGTTTAGCCTGAGTTCCTCCATTTTGACTTTTATTCTGGTGTGTTGGAGCTCAGTACAAGAGCCTAGTCCAAGATAATGTTATCCTGTAATTATTCACAATGATTATGAAACTATCTGCATCTTAATACAGTCTGTGACAGTGCTAGAGTCTAATTTCACTTTTGTTGAATTTACCTTTTGAGGTTTGCATGACTGTATTCATGGAATTTCTTTCAAATATAGGCCTTAATGTATCAGTGCAATAGCATGGCTGAGACTACTTGTTCCCCTAGACAGAAGAATTAACATCCATAAAATTGAGAAATATCTTCATATGGTCCTTAAACTGTTGATTTCCTCACCTCAGTCTTCAGATAAATTCAATGAAAAATTGCCAATCTGATCCAAGTTTTGCTATTATTTAAAAAATAAGTGGGATTTGTTACAGTCCAGAAAATAGTGGGCCCCTTTTTTCCTGCAGCAGCTATGAGGGGAAGGTTAAGGAGGGAAGATGCAGCAGCAAGGCTCCATAATGAAGCCCTTGGGCAGCGGGAAGCTTTCTTCAGTGGAAGCTCATTGTCCTTCACAGTAATGAGAAATATTTTTATTAAAGTGGACAATGGGTGGTATTACACAGAGATGTCACTTTTCTTGGCAAAGGAAAGTGGCCAAGGAAGTATTTAAGTCTGCTCTCAGGACTGAAATCTTTTCACTTTCTTCTCAGGAAGCACACCATGGTCTGCCTCCAGATGTTTCTGACTGGGTTTAGTGTACAGTTTCAAATGCAGATCAAGTATTTAATGGAGAAAACTAGAGGCCTGGCCTCTTTAGGATTGGTCTTAAGTATTTTTTTTTTCCCAGTGTTGAGGATTGAAGTTAGGGCCTCCTGTATGCTAGGCCAGGGGTCTACCACAGAACGATTCCCCTAGCCCCTTCATTTATTTATTTATTTATTTATTTATTTACATTATTACTATTTTGAGACAGGAAATCACTAAGTTGTGAAGGCTGCCTCTAGCCTCCAACTCACAATCCTCCTGCCTCTGCTTTCAGAGTCACTGGGACTATTTTGTGGGTTACTGTGCTGGCTCCTATTCTTTTCTATCAGGAAATATATGTGTGCCCACTAAGAGAGAGACAGAGAGAGAGAGAGAGAAAGAGGCAGAGACAGAGAGAGAATGAATGAGAGGAGGTTGGGGAGAAAGAATGAAGTGAGGGATAGCAAGATGGATCTCAAGTTTATGAATGAAACATTGGACGTATTTAAAGCACAGAAGTTGTACTGAAGCATGTACACCTTATCAGAACTAGTCTGAAGCCAGGCAAAATCCAAGCAAGCTAAGCTAAGTAAGTTCAGTGGAACAAGATCTTTCACCAAGCGTGCTGCCCAAGTCTGTCCATCACTGGGTTAGTTATCTGCACCTCCTTCCCTAAAGGGGCCTGACCCTTTCTGGAGAAAAGAAATGGCTCACCTTTCTCTGGACTCTCATAGAAGTTAACTTTATGATCTTTTTCTCACTGTGCCCAATCATAGCAATTTATATTTGCATTATATCTCTTCTACTGAATCTACGGCCTGCAGCAGTAGCCCTGTGGCATCCGATCCCGTGAGATCTCGGAAGCTAAGCAGGGTCGGGCCTGGTTAGTACCTGGATGGGAGACCGCCTGGGAACACCAGAAGCTGTAGGCTTGGGAGAAGGACCTGGCAACTCCCTCCCAAAAATCAATCTGCCATTGAAAACCGTATGAACAGCAGAGAAGCACTGACAATAGTGTTTCCCCTGTTGTACAGAGGGTCGCTATGAGTTGGATACCGACTCAACGGCACCTAACAACAACGACAACAACTGAATCTATAGCCCCCAAAGGCCAGAATTTTTTTTTTTTTCCTGCGAGGTACTGGGGGTTGAACCCAAGGCCTCACGCTTGCATGCTCTGCAAGTGCTGGACCATGAGCTGCGCCCTCAGCCCATTTGCTTACTTTTTTTGAGACAGGGTCTCACTAAGTTACGCAGACTGCCTCTGGTCTCAAATTTGCAATCCTTTGCCTCTGCCTCCCCAGCCACTGGGATTACCAGCGTGCACCACTGCGCCCAGCTCAAAGGCCAGATTTGTAATATATTTTATGTTGTACCTCATTATTTTTTAGCATAATGCCTTGTACTTTGTTGTCGTTGTTGAGTGCTGTTGAATCAACTCTGACTCATAGCCACCATATATACAACAGAATGAAACACTACCCAACACTGTGCCATGTACATGATCTTTTTATGTTTGAGCCCATTGTTGTAGCCACTGTTTTTTTCTCAGTTTGAGCTGTGCCACATCAGTAAAAGGAGGTTCCAGGGGCCTTACTCCATTCCCATCATTAAAGTTGACTTTACTTTGAGGAGGCAACTCTTCCCCAGTTGTTTCTTGAATCCCTTCCACCATGGGGGGCTCATTTTCCAGTACTACATTTGATGGTGTTTCCCTGCTATTCATAGTGTTGTCAATGGCAAATTGCTTCAGGAGTGAGCTTCCAGGTCCTTCTCCCTTGTCTGTCTTTGTCTGAAATCTCAGCTGAAACTTGCCCATCATGGGTGGCCCTGCTAGTATCTGAAATATCAGCACCCTGTCGTTCAGCATCACAGCAACATACAAGACCCACAGCATGACAAACTAACAGACACGTGGAGACATTGTACTTTATAGACACACATAAGCGTGTGTTTAATTAATAAAACAAATGCATCCAATGCCAGACCTGCTGTAGGGTAGTCACCTGACACGTATCTGTTTTTACAAGAGAAAACAAAGGAAAGGTAAAACTCCTTGTTCTTAATCAAATAAATGCCTCCCTTATTTTCTCCATCACAACTCTGTATCCAGCATTTCACATTTGGTCAGGATTGATTGATTAGTTTAGAATCTAATGGTTTAAGGAAACATTTTTCTTTTCTTCCCTCTCTTCCTTTCTTCCTTCCTTCCTTTCTTTCTTTCTTTAAAACAAATGAAACTTTGCTGGACAAAGAGGAAAAATATCTGGGTAGGAGAAATCAGGTGTTGCGCCCACGTTCCGCTACTGGGTTTAGTTGACAACACCAAGCTGTTTTCAAGACCTCTGGATTAAACTGCCTCCCTCACACTGCAGTCAGCGGTGTCTTCCTTGAAGGATTAAAAACAGAAAGGTTTGGGACCTGAGATCTAAGCTGAACAAAAGGTAACTATTTTAAATCAAAACATATGCTAGAGGGGTGAATTTAACTTGAATTCCAAGGGGCAATTGTCATTCAGCTCTCACCCGGCAGACTATCTTCTCTGACATATTTTCCCTGCTGGTGTTAAAACAAAAAATAAGAAAGGAGGGATGTCATTTTGCCATCCTGTAGAAACAGAAACTTAAAATATACTTGGGCTTCTTGTAATGTGCTAGAACTTAGGGCTTTCATCTTCTGGCTCTATTTAATATGTGGTGTGATGTGGTCTTAATATGTAAATAATTCTTGTCATTTTTGCTCAGGATCCAAGAGTTGGAAGGTTTTAGAACCCTTTTTTGTGGCATGGTGGTATTTATTTTTCAGTTTGTGAATTATCTGTTGTAGTCGCATGGGTGAGCAGCACTCGGCTCAGCTCAGGAAGATGGGAGAGAGCCCATGGGGAAGTTGGTGAAAAGAGCTTAACTGGGAGGAGCTCTCCAGCATGGCACTCTCGGGGCTCAGACCTTGAACTCTATCACTGGAACATTCTCAATATTTGTTGTCAGAATGTTTGTGTCCTCTCAAAATTTACATGTTGGAATCCTCAAGATGATGGTATTAGAGGGCATGGCCTTCAGAAAGTAAGTCATAGGGGCAAAACACTGAATCCTAAGTGGGATTATTATTCTTATAAAAGAGACTGGAGGGTGACTCTTAGCCCTTTCTACTCTGAAAGGGCACAGCAAGAAAAGACAGTCTATGAGTCAGAAAAAGAACTTTCATCAGACACCCAATCTGCCTTCATCCTGGGCTTCCCAGACTCTAGAACCAGGAGAAATTAGTTTTTGTTGTTGGATTAGTTAGCTGGTGCACCACTGTGACAAAGAGTAGGGGAAGAGATTGATTGGAGGCTCATGGTTAGAGGATCAGTCCAGAATGGAGGCAGGGCATGGGAGATCAGAGGCAGAAAATAGAGAGCACCTGGAACCATGGGTCTGGGTTAAGACCTCCAAAAGCTTATTTTCCAAAGTACCATAACCTCCCAGGACAGTGCCACTGGTTGGGGACCAAATGTGCAAACACATGACCCTTGAGATTCCGATCCAAACCATGACAGTTGTCTATGGGCCACGTGGTTTGGGTTATTTTGTCACAGCAGTTTGAGTAGAGTAAGAAACCCCAGTTTGGACCTTTTAGAAGGGAAGAAGCTGCTGAGAAATAACTTTTTAAGTACTAGACATAATTCTAAAAGAAATAGAAAGAGCCTTGTTCATTTGTTTTCACAAATACAAAGAAACACCTGCTGTCCCTTATAGCAAGCTTAGAAGTGACTCAAGGGTGCAGATCAAGGAATGGGATTTTTGGAGAAGGCCAGAAAACTGAGGGAAAGGGAAAACGTGGGCTGTAACTAGCCTTGGAGGATCTTAATGCACATAATCAAGATGCACCTCTAGTACCAGGGACCCAAATGGTCATTCTGATACTGTGAAGGAATTCTAGCTGACCATAGAAGGAGCTCTTCAAAGTTCCAATAAATAACAGGAAAGTTCAGCAATGTCTAGGAAATATACAGATTTCCAAAGTACCAGAGATGCAAAGGTGGGCTACACTTCTAGAATTTAGGGAACAGACATAGGTTTTTCAGGGATAGACAAAAGAGGATCTTAATCTCACAGAAAGGGCAGACTCTATGGCCTCCTCAGGGAATGCCATTCACTGTAAATGGAAGCCTCTAGCAGGGACCAGACCTCTGCAGCCAGAGGAGCAGCTGAGAGAAATAGAGATTGGTCCTCCAGGAATACCAAAGCAAGTGTTCTGATTACCTGAGAGCTTTGAAAGTGTTGGGGCATGGTGGATACTGTCTCTCAGAACCTCAGGGAAGGAGGAGGTCAAAGAAAAGAGAATCTTGCAACCCACCAGTGATCTGGGAGAGCACCTCTCCAACCTAGGAGTTCTTCCACCAGGTTTCTGCCCAGCAAGGACCCAGCCAAGGTGGCAAATCCCGAAGTGAAACTTGCCAATTGCCATCTTCTCCAAACAGCCCCATCTTTCCTTGGTCTTTTTGATCAGAAAATTCCTTCTTAAAACCTGTTATGTTCTCTTGGAGATTTTTTTGCATTTTCTGCTTATTTAGAGCTTTAGTAATCCCAGTGTTTTCTCCATGAGGTTGGGTCTCTCCAGGAGACAAAGCCCCTATTTGTCATTTGAGCTGAGAGAAATACACACACACACACACACACACACACACACACACACACACACACACACACTCACACACCCCAAGGTCACTGAAAGGATAAAAGAAGAGCTTCAAGTTATCATAGAGGAAGCAACAGCAGGAAGCAGGTGCCACCCCTAGTACTGAATGAACAAAGGGAAAAGGTTGAGATTTTTACAATGTAGAAACTTGAGGGAAGATGACCACAGAGCTTCTGGGCTAGTGTGAATTTGGAGGAGGGACATCATGAAACCTAAATTTGCAAAGAGGGAACATGGACTAGCTGTCTTAGAGGACAGGTGGAGGGTTTGTATGGAAAATATTGGAAAACCGCAAATTAGATTCAGGGGATGCTTCAGGAAGGAACTGCTATTGCTAGTATGAAGCAGCATCACTGGGGTGATCTTACCACCTGCTAACAGACAGGAAAGAGGAATTTCCTTCCCTTCCTTCATCCCTGCTGTGGTCTCCCTCTGGTGTCCCCCATTGGCAAAGCTTAACAGAAAGCCAGGGGCAAAACAGAAATGTGCTGTGTAGAGTCCAAGCCTCAGTACCACAGAGCAGAATATAGAAAGGTAGGTCTGGACTTGAAAGGTAACAGCTTAGCCAGGCAATGTGATGCATGTCTGTAATCCCAGTGACATGGGAGGCTGAGGCAGGAGGATCACAAATTCGAGGTCAGAGGCAACCTGTGCAACTTAATAAGACCCTGAAAAATAAAAAGAAATAGCGCTGAGAGTACTGCTCAGTAGTAGAGCACTTGACTAAGCATATGCAAAACTCTAGGTTCAACTCCCAGTACTGGGAAAAGTAGGACAAAGAAGAAAAGAAAGGGAAGAAAGCAAGGAAGGAAGGAAGGAAGGAAGAAAGGAATGAAGGAAGGAAGGAAGGAAGGAAGGAAGGGGACGGAAGGAAAAGAAAGGAAAGAAGGGCAGGCAAAAGGACTGTGAAAGCAAAAGCAAGAAAGCAAGCAAGAAAGCAAGCAAGAAAGCAAGCAAGCAAGCAAGAAAGAAAGAACGAGAAAATGAAGGACGAAAGGAAGGGAGGAAGGAGGAAAGGAAGGAAGAAAGGAAAGAAAGAAGGAAGGAAAAGAAAGGAAAGAATGAAGGAAACAGAGGAAGAAAGGAAGAAAAGAGGGGAAAGAGGGAGGGAGGAAGCAAGGAAGGAAGGAAATGGCATAACTGCACAGTCTTCTCATAGCTCCTTAGGAAAAGCTATGATTCTTTCCTCTTAGAACCATGTTTTACTGATTACAGCTAGAATTGTATCAGAGCTCTTTCCAGACACCTACTCATGGAGGGGACCATCACACTTATCTTCCCCAGAATTTAAAAAATTCTGCCTTCCCAAATCCTTTCCATTCTTAGCTATTTAAAAAAATAAAGTCTACTTCCACTTTTTTCTGAAAGACAAGTCAAGAACATGTCCACCAGAGTGTCTAGCAAACATCCAATGGTTAAAGTTTGTCATCAGCACTATGTATAGTATACATCCAATGATCAGTTCTATATCTTACTTCTGTATTAGTTTTGTCAAGCATCAGAAATGTGTAATTAATTTTCTCTTTCAGGCCAGGTGGCTCACAGCAAAGTTCCAATGCCAAGTCCATGTTCTTCTTTAGCCACTCACTCCCTACAGTGTTCCTCTTCTCAGGTCATTCACCTGAAATCCTCTTGACATGCAGTGCCATTCAGTCTCCCCTTATTAGAGTCCTGTTGTTTCGGAACAGGGCCTGCTCTTCCATCCCATTTTTGTGTCTCAAAAATCACATGGTGATATGATGTTGTTGCCTGAGTCAGGTCCAATTCACAGCAACCGTATGTACAACAGAATGAAACACTCCCTGACACTGTGCCATGCCTGGCGCCATTGTCAGTGCTTCTCTGCTAGTTATAGGGTTTGTTTGTTTTGGATATAGGCTGCCGGGTCCTTCTCCCATGCCTATAGCACCCGGTATTCCCAGGCAGTCTCCCATACAAGGACTAACCCTCCCTGACCCTGCTTAGCTTCCAAGATCTCATGAGATCAGGCACCAGGGTGGTATGGCTGTAGACAATATGATCTTAAGCTTATTTTATTTATAATGTATACTCATTGAGTTAGGCAGACAGTATAGTGTAGCACAGGCTCTGGACTAGATTGACCATGTCTAATCATACTTTCCTTCTATGTAAATGACTTAACTTCTGTAAGACTCATATGTTCCATCTGTAAAATGGAAGTAATAGTAGTACCTACCTTATAGGATTGTTCTTAAGATTAAGAGAGAAACACAGGGGTTGAGATACACAGGACTGATGTCAGTGGTAGAGCACTTGCCTAACATGTGAAAAGACCTAGGTTGAAACCCAAGTACCGTGTGTGCAAGAAAAAATGACACACAGACGATAGATGGTAAACGCTCAGTCAGTAACAGTCATTGGTATAATGATTTTAAGTCTACAAGCATTACCTCCATTTCCTATCTCCTTTCCAATATTTTTGGGGTGCAAATTCCCAACCACTTCCCATACTCTCATTCATTGTCACTTCTTATGTTCATTGTCGTCCATAGGAACCATTTAGAGGTTTATCAAGGTGACAACCTTTTTCTTCCCTTTATTTAAAGTTTTTCAGCTGGGTCATCTGGACTCTGGTCAAGTATCCTTTTCTGGCTAAGAATCTATTCCTCGTCCCAGGACCTTAAAACATGACTTTGTCTTCTGCATCTCATTACTATCTCTCTAATTGGACATTGCACCTAATTGGACGGCACCTAACAACAACAACAACAACAACAACAATTTGACATTGAACTCTCAGATCTTCCTTTTTCTCCCAAAATATCTACTATATGTCAAGAAAATTATGTTTATCACCTATACTATTGAATTCCTTGGTTCCTTGCCCAAGGCCTCCTGATTTCTTTTCATATAGTGTTATTCATGGAGCATCTTAAACTCATGATGGGCTGATGTGAGATTTCTAGAAGCAAGTTCATAGGGATCTTCATGAGGCATCGGGAGGAGAAGACCAGAGAACTTTAATAGCTTTCAAAAGTCTGGTGATCCATCTGGGTGTGCGACTTGAGCAGAATACTTCTTGTGGGTTAAGAAGGAAGTGTTGAGCCCATCTGAAAATGAAACTATCTGCGTGATGCCAGAGAAATCTGTTAGACAAAATAATTAGTCAAATTATTTCCAAGTTAACTCTTTTGCATTTTTGTCTTTGCCTTTGTACACTCAGCCCACGACTCTCGGGAACAGAAGATGACTTCAGCATGCGAGTGTTTGACTCCTCTTAGCTACCCCAGACCATCCAAATTATAAAAGTAAAACTATATACTACATAGCGATAGCCTCATAAATCTGTTTCTAAGCACCAGAGAAGAGGCATCACAAGTGGGGAATTTCATATGTGTCCATGCATGTACAGAGTTCAAGCCCCAGAAGATAAATGTGTCAAGAATGCGTAACTGCTGCCGAGTAATTATGCAACTTACGTTTCTGCCAGTAAATTTTGAGCCTGATTTATGTTCGATTGGACTATAAATCTGCTCTTTGCACCAATTATCAAAAGTACACTTTACAATCTTGAGTATATTATTTTCCGAGCGAAAAGCAGCAATGGAATGTTATGTTGAGTCCGTGCTGCGAACTCTGTTGAAGTTTGGGGTGGAATTGAGTGTGTCTTGAGAAGACGAGGCTTAGCTCTGCAGAGAACTGGAGCTAAGGATCCAGAAATGCTGCTGACTTTTATGAACCTTGGCCCTTAGCTCTCCTGTAAGAAAGGAATAAGCACAGGCACTTTAATTCTTTTCAGGAAAAAATATGGGTGTATCGCCTTGTTTACTAAAGCAATGAGATAAAATTATTCTGAAGGAATCAATTCCCCAGAATCTCCACCTCGAGCACTCTTCACCTATCACCAGTCACCTGTTTTAAATTTGCAGGGCCAGGACAGCAGATCTCAGTCCCAGAGAATCACCTGGGGAGCTTTGAAAAATACTGAGGTTTGGTTCCACCCAAGAAATGTTAGTTTGACTGGATTGGGATGCAGTCAGGGCATTGGTAATTTCCTAAAGCAGCTGAGAAGCATGGGCCCTGACCAATTGCGCTAGGAATGGCTGCTGCTATTCAAGGACCATGACAAAGTCCATCTGCATGGACGTGAATGAGGACATGAGGGCTGCTCCCCATTGTTGATGCCCTTTCTTCCCCATGTTCTTTATTCTCCTGCCTTGTAACATTAGTCTTTGACTGTTGGTGGTGTTGTTAGGTGCCATTGAGTCAGGTCCAACTCATAGCGACCCTCCCTATGTGCAACAGAAACATTTCCCAATTCTGTGACAGCCACATGTTTAAGCCCATTGTTGCAGCTGCTCTGTTGATCGATCTAGTTGAGAGTCTTCCTTTTTTTCATTGACCTGCTACTCTCCAAAACATGATGTCCTTCTCCAGGGATTGGTCTCTCCGAAATATGTAAGACACAGTCTAGCCATCCTTGCTTCCAAGGAGCACTCTGGTTGCACTTCTTCTAGGACAGATCTGTTGGTTCTTTTGGCAGTCCATTGTAGATTCCATATGTGTCTCCAGTGCCATAATTCAAAATCAATTCTTTTTGAGTCTCCCATATTCAATGTCCAGCTTTCACAATCACATGACATGGCATGAGTCAGGTGAACCTTCCTCTTCAATGTAACAACTTTACTTTTCAACGCTTTAAAGAGGTCTTTTGCAACAGCTTTTCCCAATGCAATGCATCTTTTGATTTCTTGACTGATGCTTCCATGGGTGTTGATGCCTGGGTAAAGTCAAGAAAGGTGTGCGTGAGGGCCTTTGATCGTGGAGCATGCTATTTCTATTACTGAAAACTCTATGCTTATTGCCAAGTGCCACTAGTCCCTCAGTGACCTGCTCTGACCCCAGAAATTTGTCTTTTGGAGTGCTTGTCCACTCCGTTTTATGTCCTGGCATCCCAATTTCCCAGCTGCCTTTGCAAGCTCCTCTAGCTGCACTGTCTTGGGTCAAGCATCTGACTTGGCCTCCCAGTCTGGCTCTGTCTTCCAGACCCTTGCCTGGGGCAGGAGACTGGGGGCCTCTCCAATGGCAGCACGTGCCTTCCATGGGGTGGGATGAAGTCCTGGCCTATCCACCCAGGTAGCACTGTCCTTGTCAAATGAGACAGCAGCAAAGCAATTCTGGGTGAGACCAGCCTGGACTGGGAAGTCACAACAGAAGGAGAGGAAAAAGCCTGGTCATCCAGGAGGCAGGTTCCTGTGCAGGGGCTGAGCTATGGAAAGGGGAGATGTTATAAAAGAAGGGGAAAGCTGGGCGTGGTGGCGCATGCCTGTAATCCCAGCAGCTGGGGAGGTGGAAGCAAGAGGATCGCAAGTTCGAGACCAGAGGTAGTCAGTGTAATTTAGTGATACCCTATCTCAAAAAAGTAAAAAAATGGGCTGGGCGTGCAGCTCAGTGGTCCAGCACTTGCAAAGCATGCAAGCACAAGGCCCTGGGTTCAAGCCCCAGTACCGCTAAATAAATAAACAAATAAATAAATAAATAAATAAATAAATGGGAGGAGAGAAATGCATGACAAGCAATACTATCTTCCTTGGGTAAATAAACATAGGTGTGTATTATAAATGTTAGTGTGGACTACTGTAGCTTATACAACTGCAGTTTTCATTTTACAAATTCTTTTTTTTTTTTTTTTGGCAGGGTAGGTGGTACTGAACCCAGGACCTGGCATATACTTTACAAGTGCTCTACCACTGGGCTGCACTCCTAGCCCATTGTTCATTTATTAATTTTTGAGTCAGGGTCTCTCTAAGTTATACAGGCTGCCTCTGGCCTTGAACTCGTGGTCCTCCTGCCTCTGCTCCCCAAGTTGTTGGGGTTACAAGCATACACCACCACACCTGGCTACAAATCCTCATCATATCTTTTTCATAACTGTTTATAGCAGCCTTGACTCAAGGTATAAGCACAGAATGGAAGTGTAAATTGAAAATAAAATGTCAATAAAATCATACATATATTCTCATTTCAATAATTTCAACAGTAAAAATAAACTAAAACCCAGGATTGAACCTTACACCTAATCCTTTGGGATCTCAGAGCTACCTCTGCTAACAGATGTGCAATTATTCTGTTTCACATACAAAAAGATATATATATATATATATGTATGTATGTATATAATATTATTTTATGTGTGCTTTATATAACTGGTATCATATCATACCTATCATTGTAATGGAGATCTTTCATTTCACTGCATATAAATCTCATTCTATTCACCTACTAAACTCTAACTATGGACAGTTAAGCTGTTTCCAATTTCTGTGATACAGACAATTTTGCAAAGAATAGCTTATGTGTGTGAATGAAAGCTTTTCCTTAGGAAAAATCAGCAGAAATCAAATTGATAGGCCATAGGGTATATGTATATTTAACTTAAGTAGGTATTGTCAAATTTATTCCTTACCTAGGAATCCAAGAAAATATCATTTAACCCAAGCTTACTCAATACTAATGTTTTTTTGTCAATCTAAAATGGTATTTTTTAAGGTATTTTTTTGGCATTTAAGATTTTTTGTTTTTTCTTTTTTCTTTTTTTTTTTTTCATTATTGGTGTGGTGAAAGTATGCTCCATTATTGTTTAAATTTGCATTGCATGAATTTCTAGTGAGAATGAACATCTTTTTTCTTGCTTGCTATTACTTAGATTTCTCCCTCTATGAATCTATTTTTCATATCCTTTGCCTACTCTTCTATAGGATACCTCAGCTATCTTTTCTTCTTATTGATATATGTACTTTATAGATTATGGGTTTTGATGAAGGAAACTTTGGGACACAATTCACATTGTGGTTTACTTGAATGGTCCCCCTGGGCGTGTGCAGTACACAGCCATAACTGGTAATTATTAATCTTCTGTGATGAATGTATAAATATTTTGTCCTTTGTCTCTTGTCTTTTAACTTTGTTTGTGCTATCTTTCATAGTAGAGAAGTCAGCCAGGAACAATGGCACATGCATGTAATCCCAGTGATTTGAGAGGTAGAGGCAGGAGGATTGCAGGCTCAAGGCTGGAGACAGCCTGTATAATTTAATGAGACCCTGTCTCAAATTAAAAATTAAAAAAGGGGCTGAGGGTGCAGCTCAATAGCACAGCACTTGCAAAGTATGCACGAGGCCCTGGATTCTGCCTCCTAGCACTGCACAATAAATAAATAGATAAATACACACATACATATATACATAATAGTTGTTGTTGTTTGGTGCCGTCGAGTCGGTATCTGACTCATAGCGACCCTCATAGGGTTTTCAATGGCTGAGTGCTTCGGGATTGCCTTGGGAGTGGATTGCCAGGTCCTTCTCCCATTTTTGTGGTGCTGGGAATTGAACTCGGGGCCTCAGAGACTGCAGCGCAGTGCTCTACCCACTGAGCTAAATCCCAGGCCATACATAATAGAGAAATCATTTATTTTTTGTAGTCATATTTATCAATATTTCCCCCTGTGTTGTTTGCCTCCTTGGTCTTGTTTGAAATGGTCTTTCCTATTCAAAATAATAAAATATTTTCCTATTTGTCTTCTGATTGTCTTCATAGTTTTATTTCTTATACTTTTTACTTTTTGTGTGTGTGTGTGGTACTGGGGGTTGAACCCAGGGTCTCGTGCTTGCATGTTTTGCAAGTGCTGGACCACTGAGCTGCACCCTCAGCACATTATTTCACTTTCGAGACAGGGTCTCACTAAATTACACAGACTGCCTCTGGTCTTGAACTTGTGATCCTCCTGCGTCCGCCTCCCGAGCTGCTGGGATTATATGCGTGCGCCACCACGCCAGTTTATATTTTTACTTTTAGTCTACCCGAAAAATATTGGTGAGTGATGTGAGATGGGGTTCTAAATGTTACTTTTGCCTAAATTGATAACAAATAGTCCCTACAAATTGTTTAATAGACCTCCTTTCCTCTTATCTAAAACACTACTTTTATCATAAACTATTTTTTCTTGTATTCATAGTTACATTTGGGGGATCTACTTTCTGATTTCTTTTTCTTTTTTTAGTTAATAAATGTTGGTGGGGTACAGAGTAATAAGTCTTTTGCTTTATCTATTATGCAATTGTTATATCACTGCTGCTTACACATTCAACAGCTTACATATTTTACACAACCATTCAAACTAGAGAAAGAAAGAAGAAAAATGTAGGAATTTTAATTAATATGTGATAAAAATTGTATGCAATCATAGGTTATATTCTCATTGATTTTTTTCTTTATGGTTAAAATTAGATTTGGAGAAATTGTTCATTTAGCTATACTAGTCAATGGTTACCACTACCTATTAGCAAGTGAGAGGTTGAGGTGGAAATAAACATCTACTCTATATTGACTTCATTTCATGGCATACCACTTGATGTCACACTGAGCTACATATTGTAAATTATCTGGAATTCTTACTTCTGGAAAGAGGCTCAGTTCAATCCCAGTAACCCTTTTGTCACCATCATAAAACCCCTGTATTAAAGACTCCTCTACAGATACTTTTGTAAATATGTAGTGAGACCTGGTAGATCTTACATGATTTTTAAAAACAAACCTTGGGCCGGGCGAGGTGGTGCATACTTGTAATCCCAGCAGTTTAGGAGGCAGAGGCGGGAGGATCGCAAGTTCAAGACCAGAGGTAGTCTGCGTGACTTAGCTAGACCCTGTCTCAAAAAAAAAAAAAAAAAAAAGAAGTAAAAAATGGGCTGAGGATGCAGCTCAGTGGTCCAGCACTTGCAGAGAATGCAAGCAAGTGCGAGGCCCTGGGTTCAACCCCCAGTACCACAAAAAACAAACAAACAAACAAACAAAAACCTTGGTGCCCAATGAGGTAGCTGATTTGTTTTTATTTCTTCCTGAATATTATGCTTGATTTGAAATCTCTTAATTTGATTTAATCACATTCATAGTATATTAATGAAAGGAATTAATATACCTTTTAACTTTAAATAAACTTATCATGTGGAAGAAGATTCCAAAGACATTACAAATATGAGCTTTTCCATGGGCTGTGAGAATGCCAGCTGATGGCCCAGTCTGACAAATAGCAGTCAGTGGATAAACACATTACTGAACACATGAATGAAGGTAGAACTAGATTCCACATTTGAACCATCCTTTTGCTTTCTTTGTTCTAGGCACTTTACTGATTTACTTCATTGAGGGTGTCTGTTTTATTCTCGTTGTTTTAAGACATACTAGAACTTGACATGAATTTGGCTTTCTTAGCCAAAAAACTTTGAGCCAGTTTAATTCTTTTCCTTGGGTTTTATTTAAACCTAAGACTTAGGTTTAGTTTATGATTTATTTATTGCTTAGTTAATGGTTACAAAAACAAAAGGAAACATAATATTCTCTGCCTTTCCATATGGCCAAAATGAATGAAAATTGTACTTACTCTGTTTTGCTTTCCCTCCAGAGAAGAATAGAATGTGAATGACTACTTTCTAGAGTTGTGCAGTGCACAGTACTATCCTCCAGCCACCCTGCCACTTCCATTCTCTGCCCATTATCTTGCTAATCAGAAAGAACTGCCTGGTTGTGACTGACTTGCTGGCTGCTGTGTGCCAGTGGATGCCAATTCTGCAGCCCTCTGTTCCCTAAAGCCCTCATTGCACAGCCTGCAGAAGCTACTTAGGTAGTTAGGCCTGCGTCCTTATCAGGGCTTCTCTTAGAAGAGTTCAAGCTCCTTTGTGACTATTTGAAAACCGTGGAGTTCAGCAAAAACAGTTTTAGAATGGCTACCCAGGACAATGGCTTGCTCACTTGCACGAGACACAGTCCTGTCGACTCTGCACAAATGTCTATTTGATGACGATGTGAGGTTCGCATCTGGAGTCAACCTTGGGACACAGCCAAGGACAGAGATTCTGTTCAGCATAACAAGCACAGTCTCCACTCATCCCCCAGAAACTTTCCATAAGTACATTCCTCATGCTGACCTTCTCTTCTTTCCTGAAACCTAGATGAGATGCCGCAAAGTCAAAGTCAGACCTCCAAGACTCACAGATTCTTAGAACTAAAAACACTTTGGAGGTCTCCTAGTCTGCCGGTCTCATTTTGTATTATATTGATTATTTATTTATTTATTTATTTATCTATTTATTTATTTATGCATTATGGTACTAGGGGACTGAACCCACAGCCTGCACACTTGGCAAGTCCTTTGCCACTGGGCCGCATCCCCACCTCCTTTCTTTATTTTTTTATCTTGAGACAGGGCCTCACTAAGTTACGCAGGCTGCCACTGGCCTTGAACTTGGGATCCTCAGGCCTAAGCCTCCCAAGTTACTGGGATTACAGGCATGCATCACTGCAGCTGGACTGTCTTGCTTCTTTTAGAACCAAGATGAATGCTTATATATTTGAGACTATAAACAAATAAGCACAAATATATACATATATATATATATATATATATATATATATATATATATACAACCATATTCATTGTATTAAAAGCAAGTAAAGGGAAATTGATTGATATGTTTAAACTTTAAATGAACTGATCATCATTTGGTAGGCATCCAAAGACATTTATAAACACACTGAAGTGAGCTGTTCTTTTAAATGTCTACAGCTCCCATTGTGGTGTGTGTGTGTGTGTGTGTGTGTGTGTGTGTGTGTGTGTGTGTCTATAAGAATGTGGAGCCAGGGAGGTTACTGATTACCACCCATCAGACAGATGAAAACAGTTCAAGTGTGGAGCAGTTTCCAGTGATGTGAGATTCTAGCTGGCTGCTCTTTTACTCCAAAGTCTGTTTTATTTTGCAAAACAGTTTCTTATCACATGTATTTATTATTCCTCCAAGGGAAGGGGATGCTGTTATTGCAATGCTCATATTAAAGTGTGAGAAGTTTACAGAGAGCTTGTCATGCTCTTCCTGGGAACAGACACTTAAAATAACCCGAGAGACCAGTGGGCTCCCTGTCGCTGAGCTCAGCACATTCATCCAGCCCTACTTCCCAGCCATAGGGCCCTTCCTTCACATTGGTGGAAATGATGTCACATGAAAATTCCCCATATCAAGAATTGTTTAAAAATCCCCATGAGGCCCTGATTAGGCATTATCCCCATGTGGATATTTCTGAATATAAAAACAGCTCCTTGGAGAGTTTGTGGATCTTTCTAGCTAGTGCATTATGACTCCCACATATGCTTCAGCCCCAAAGTGCTTTACTATTAAATTTATTAAGAGCCACTCAGCAAATTAAATCTATAAGTGATGCCCTCTAGCAACTTATTGTTGTTGTTGTTGTTGTTAGGTGTCATTGAGTCGGTGTCCAACTCATAGTGACCTTGCGTACAACAGGCAAAACACTATTGTCAGTGCTTCTCTGCTAGTCGTAGGGTTTTCAATGACAGATTGATTTTTTGGGAGTGGGCTGCCAGGTCCTTTTCCCTCTAGCAACTTAGAGACTACAAATACCCTGGTAAGAGATTGAAGCACTGTGCTAGACACTGCAGAGATGATGATAAAAAGATAGATAAGAAGCCCAAAGTGCAAGGTAGATGCTGATAAGTAAAGAGGCAACTGGGGGGAATAATTAATTATATTAGAAGCATTTGGTGTTGTGGATGATGGGACACTTAGTTCAGACGTGGGCAGACAGAAAGGCTTCCTAGGTGAAGACGTGAGGGCACCAGCTGGACACAGATGTGTAGGAAGAGTGCTCAAAGCAGACATAATATTATTGTGGAAACCTAAAGGCAAAGGGGCCAAGAGACATTCAGCAACCTGGAAAAGAGTTTAATCTGGCTGGAGCACAGAGCAAAGGGTGAGTATGAGCACGTGGGTACAGGAGTGGATGGAGGTTGGGGAGATCACCAAGATGCTGCTGGAAAGATAGTCAGACTAACAGTTAGGCAATTAAGGGATGGTCTTGTAAGTTCTTTTTAGAGGGCTACACTTTAGGCATGAATCATTTATTCATTCATTCACTCACATGCCATGCAGCAAGAACTAGTGATGGGAATAAAACAAAGAACATGTCCTCGGGAACTTCTCTTCTCCTGAGGGGTAGAGGGAAGTCAATACACTCGTAATCAAGTTGGATATAAAATGTCCAGTGGTGAGAAGGATGTGGCAATCCACTCCCAAAACAATCTGCCATGGAAAACCCTATGAAGAGCAGAGAAGCACTGACCATACTGCTGGGCATGGCACAGTGTCAGGGATTGTTTCATTCTGTTGTGCATAGAGTTGCTAGGAGTTGGACCCAACTTGACAGCACCTAACAACAATAACAAGTAGTGATACATGCTGAGAATGACTCAAGGTGAGGGATAAGCAGTGTGATGGGATGGCTCTCATCTCAGGCAGAGGCCACAAAGCCTCATTGAGTTGGTGGCATTCAGCAGGAATCTGAGAAAGTGCAGGCAGGAGTCAGGTAGATGTCTACAGGGAGGAACATTGCAGAAAGAGGCAGCAGAGTATTCGAAGGGCCTGAGTAGCAGTGGGTTCACTGTGATGCAGGAATCCAGGAAGAGCAAAGCAAGAGCGGACAAGAGTGGTAGGAGATGAAGGTGGAGAGGTGAGAGAGCAAGATCACACTGGTAGGATTTAATTCTAAATGCCACAGGAAATCAAAGGACAGTTTCTAGTAGAGAAGTGGCATGACCATGTTTGTATAGTTCTCACTGCAAAAGAAACATAGGATTGAGGGTGAAGACTGGGGCTAGAAAGGGAGAGCAACTGGGGAGAACTTTTTATTGCAGAAAATCAATAGCAAGGTCACAATGGAGGATGTGCTATGAGACAGAGACAGAAGAGAGAGGAGAGTGAAGGATGCTAAAGGGCCCTGTTCCTTGGTTCCAAAATATTTTTGGCACAAATTGCACACTCAATTTTCCCCGTATAGCACATCTTTTAAGTTTAAAGAACTGAGACCCTGTTAAGGAAACTTCTTCTTTTGTTTTTTGGATCTTAAAAGCATAGCATTTAGAGAGAAAAATAAGGAACAGAATGATATATAACAGAATAACACATACATAAATTAAGATACCTGTATGCAAAGTGATACTTAAAACTTTGAAAGAATATATGCAACACAAAAAGTGCATAATAAACAAAATAGGATGATTGATTGCCTCCAGTGGGGTGAGGTAAGATAAGAGGATGCTATAAAACAATGCAGTTCCAGAATGCAATTATTGTTTTTTGTTAGAGCAAAATATCAAACATTATTGAGCATTAGCAACTCGTAGCAACTAGTAAGTCTGGTTTAGAGTAAGCTTCTGAAAAAACACGTCTTGGGATAGTTAGACTTTGATAGTGAGTCACTGAGTGAATAATTCTGGACAAACAATGCCAAGAAGGTGGGTGTCATATGATTGGTTGGGACCAGGTTTTTAGGGCTTAAGAAGTGGAGAGATAGTGCTGAAAACAAGCTTCATCCCCTTCACATTTCTGTTTAAAGCTCTGGATAAAGTTTTGTTTTTGCTTCCCCGCTCCCCATGCCCCCTGCCCAGCCCAAATTTTCAAAAGATAACCTATTCTGATATGTAAGAAAAACTTTGCTTTCCTCTGTGTACTCACTGGAATTTCACCAATTTCTTTGGAATGACAAGTATCAGAAAAAGTTCTGTGGCTGCTGAAATCAGTGTTCCATAGTCTACCAAGGTTCAAGGTCTCTGAGAGAAAATTTGCAGTTGGTTAAGTTAAAGTTTAAAACAATAAAACTGATGGTCAGAAAGTGACTTGGATTTTAGTTTTCAATTTTATGCTGATAATGATGATCAGTCGTAGCTAAGTACCTCTTAGTTTACAAAGTATATTCACATTTATTAATCTATTTGATCTTCATATCAACTCTGAGAGACAGAGCTGTTACACAAACTAAAGCTCAGAGAGATTACTGACTTATTCAAGTTACCTAACTTGTAATCTGTGTTCTGGAATGCTCTGCATTCTGAGGTCAGTTTCTTAATTCGTCTTTCTTTCACATTATAGCATTTGCCTGTTAGGAGAAGGCTGCCTGTTATAGGGACATTTAAGAGAAAAGTGATGATAATATGGATAGCACAAGTTCTTGCCAAAAAAAAAAAAAAAAAAGATAAAGAAAAAGAAGAAGTAAAAGAGGAAGAAAGGTGCTAAATAGATTTACCATTGTTTCTATTTTTATTATTTTTAAAAATATTTGCAAGCAGATCTTTGCAATTTACAAACTGTCTTAAATGATATTTAGCATGGACCTGAGAACATCTAAATTGGACCTCCACCATCAGGCACCTTCCCAAGGGGAGAAGAATGTAGAGAGGTCTGTGCTGGGTGAGGATCAATTTATCTGTTAGATTGAGCCTTGGTTCCAAATCCAGGATATCTCCCAAATGAGCTTAATTGGACTGTAATTGAATTTTGCAACTTATTACTTCACTTTGGAAGAAAAGTTAGTCCAAAGCCCATCCCAGAAAAATGAAGAGGAAGTATATGGAGAAGGGAGTTGACAGTAGCCATGGCTAGGTGATTTCCTCAGTGAGTGTAGTCCCTACTCTATTACTCCAATTTGGTAAAGGTATGGCACCTAGGCCCCAGTAGATTCAAAGTACTATAAGGTTTTAGACATTTTTGCTTAGAAGATGCAGACCAGTGTCCTCGAAATTGACCAACCTCTAGTGTCCACTTTCTTCAGGGAAGGAGAAGAGTGTTAGAATGCTGGATTGGAAGAGTTGCTGAAAGCTCTGCTAGCTAACCATGCCCAAAGTAAGAAGAATCCCATATTTGGGAATGTGATGAAGAAGTCGAATTTCTTTAAATTAATTCAACTCACAAAGTTTTATGTTATTCATTATACCAGGTTCTGGAATAAAGAGGCTAATACTTACTCATCTATATCTATATAGATTTGTTGTTGGTTGTTGGTAGGTACTGTCAAGTCAGGTCCGACTCATAGAGACTCTATATACAAAAAATGAAACACTCCCAACACTGTGCCATGCCCAGGACAATTGTCAGTGTTTCTCTGCTAGTCATAGGGCTTGCAATGGCTAATTGTTTTGAGAGTGGGCTGCCAGGTCCTTCTCTCAAGCTTACCACACATGGTGTTCCCCCCTCAGTCTCCAGTCCAAGGACTAACCAGGTCCAACCCTACTTAGCTTCAGAGATCAGATGGGATTGGACATCAGGGTGGTATGGCTGTAGACATCTATACAGATCCCATATCTAAACCTATATCTGTATCAGTATCTATATCAACTATAGGTTTATATATGTGTGTGTGTATATATATATAGAAAGATATCATCTGTATCTCCATATGTACATCTCTATGTACATACTATGAGTATTCTACTTAAATGCTTCCAGAAATTCTCCATTCAATAGAGTTATTTAGAGATAATCTCTCTAAGGCAATAGATTCATACAGAACAATAAGAGATATTAATTAAAAATCCTACATAAACATGAGATCTATAACTTGAAAGACAGCAGTACAAATGGCAGGTAAGGAGAAGGCTGCCATTTTAGAGCCTAGAGAGAAGACTATACTAATATTTCTCTAGGATTATTTTAGGGAGAACATATCTTTCCAAGACTAGAGTCAAGTTCTTCAGACAGAAATATCCCTGAGGAAAGGCAGCTGATCAGCCACCACAGATTACTGGAATCGTCCCTCCACGTTGACCACCTTCTTGCGCTCTAGGCCAAAGACTTCCCTAACACCTATTTCTCTTTTTCCTTCAGGGAGCCACCACTGGACTGGAGCCTTGGTTCAAACAGCCATCTCAATGTCCTCTCTCATGATATAGCTCCCACATTGTTAGTGGCACTCTAGTGTCTACATCAACCTTTACCATACCCATGTGTTTATTGTTGTTATTATTGTTATGGCTGTTCCTTCATTACCTTCTAGAAGAATCATGTGAACAAAGAGTCCCCAGAATTCCATACATGGATAGTTTCATTGGGAGTATGCCTGGTATTCGTGGGCATGTAGGAGGACTATATCCTTGGCTCCCCTCCTCCGGCCACCTGCACCTCTTCATTAGGGGAGTAACAATGGTTCCTGGCCTACACCCAAAGCCATTCTCAAAGCCCTGACTTGAATTCCCAGTTTTGGTACTGAGTTTGTGTACAGTTGAACATATATAATTTTAACCAAGATATCTTAATATTTTTTGTTTTTTTTATTTTACATTATAGTTCAAAAGGCAGTAGAAAGGATTATAAACAGATATGATATATTGCCTATGACTATATGATATGGTCCCTATTCATATAAGTTCTATGTCTGTCTTGATTGCCACCATATCACTAGAAAATAGAAGGGACTCAAGAAATAATAGGGACTCAAGAAATATTTGTTAAGTAATTATTAACTAATTAGCCAAAACTCAATTAACTTTTAATTAACTAGCCATCATTTCATTAATATACTTAGAGAAATAGACTAGCGATACCTAAGTATAATTAAATCAAATCATCCCAGTCAACAAATGATAAAGAGAAAATGAGTGGGTCTGACAGCAGTTCTTGGATTATAGGTAGGCTAAGAAGGGTTCTGAGCTGAGCACTGGGATTTGAGGAATGGTTTGTTGGGGGTCTGGAGCTGGTAGTATCAGTTGGAGAGACTCTGGCAAGTAAGAAGGGAGAGAAACAAGAAGACCTAAGTCACTGAGGCAGGAGGTGCGCTCCGTGATGGGGGAAGAAGTGGAGCTGAGCATTTGTGGTAGATGAGTGAGCATGAGTGGTAGAACATTTACAAAGAATGGGTCAGGTCAGAGTGGGAGGAAGAGTTTGTGTTGGGGATCACAAGAGAGGCAAGCAGATAGGTGATTACAGATCACCCTAAAATGCTCAGTCAAATTTTGGCTTCATCCTGTTGGACAAAATGTGATAGTGAGGCTTTCTGGGTAAGGACATTAAGTCATAACAAAAGCAAAAGATCAGGGTTAAATGTGGATACTATCTGTAGTGTCACAACTCTTGATCTTAGCCAAAAGGATGAGAAGTGATTATTTGTTGTATCACAAGAGAAAATAACTGAAAACAAGAGATCAAATAGATTTTTTTAAACCCCCTAGAGTAGAAATGCAGCAGCTGTACCACTCTGGCATCTGTTCTCATCAGATCTCAGAAGCTAAGCAGGGTCAGATCTGGTTAGTACTTGGATGGGAAACTGCCTAGGAACACTAGGTGCCGTAGACTTGGGAGAAGAACTTAGCAATCCACTCCCCAAAAACAAACCACCATTGAAAACCCTATGAATAGCAGAGAAGCACTGACAATAAAGTCTTGCCTATTGTATACGGGGTTGCTATGAGTCGGACACCAACTTCAGGGCTCCTCACAACAACAGAGTAGAAATAACCTTTTCCTCTTCTGTTGCCCAGGATGAACCTCACTGGACATAATTTTTATGAGAACACCTGCCTCACACTTAACTGTGCTTGTGTGATTGCATATATGTCTGCTAGCAAAAAGCAAGCCCCCTTTATGGAAAGAGCAGCCACATTGTCATATACAATATCACTCCAGAGACTGAGAGAAGTTTTATAAGAAGAAAGTACTTCATAAAGATTTGTTGCATGAATAAATAAATATTTACTTCACAAAACAACAACAACAACAATCCTTACATCTGCCCTGTAAGGTTAGTACTATTATTTGTCTCTAAGAGAGAGATTGTGGGCTGGGATTTAGCTCAGTGGGTAGAGCACTGCGCTGTAGTCTCTGAGGTCCCGAGTTCAATTCCCAGCCCTGCAAAAATGGGAGAAGGGCCTGGCAATCCACCCCCAAGGTAATCCCGAAACAGTCAGCCATTGAAAACCCTATGAGGGTCGCTATGAGTCGGATACCGACTCAACGGCACCTAACAACAACAACAAGAGAGAGATTGCCTGCATCTGTAGCACTATGGCATCCAATCCGGTCAGATCTTGGAAGCTAAGCAGGGTCAGGCCTGGTTAGTACTTGGATGGGAGACCACCTGGGAATACTAGAGGCTATAGGCTTGGGAGAAGCTGCTCCCAAAAATCAATCCACCATTGAAAACCCTATGAATAGTACAGAATAGTACAGAAGCACTGACAAAGCGTTTCACCTGTTGTACATAGGGTCACTATGTACAACAACAACAATGAGAGATCAGGCTTGGGTACTTGGGGGATGCCCACACTCAGGGAAAGGAAAACGTAAGTGAAAGACAGGTGGAAAAGAGGCTAGAGAACTAGGACAATAGACTGGACCTGGCTGTCAGGAGCCACTGAAGACAAAGAGAGAAGCAGTAAGGGTTAAGAAGTATGGGGTAGGACTGCACAAAGAGCCAGCTACCCATGGATATCAGGTAGAACCGATCAGAAGAGGGAGGAGGCTGAAGAAAAGATGGTCAAGGTCCAAGAAGTGAAGTCATGAAGAAGGGGAAGAGAGTTTGCATCATAACTTAATCATTTGGACAAATTTGACCCTAAAAAGAGTGTGTCTTTAAAAAAGCCAGTCACATTTTGTTTTTTGCTTTTTTTTTCCCCCTATACTGCGGGTTGAACCCAGGGCCTCACACATACTAGGCAAGAGCTATACCAATGGGATTCACCCTAACCTCTTTATTATTTTTTAATTTTGAGACAGGGTCTCACTAGACACAGGCTGCCTCTGGCCTCACACCTGAGATCTTCCTGCCTCAACCTCCTGAGTCATTGGGATTACAGGAGTGTGCCAAGGCACCTGGCCAAAGGTATTTTTCCCTAAGCCTTGGACATGGTTATAGACAGTGGGAAGAGACCAATGGGGAAGAGGAAGCGTCAGGTGAAATGAAGGTGACCAGCACATGGAAGGCTCAGGAAGAGGAGAGATGGAGCCAGTATGGTGGAGCACACCTGTAATCCCAGCAACTCAGGAGGCAGAGGCAGGAGGATCATGAGTTTGAGGGCAGATGGAGTCTGTATAATTTAGCGAGACCCTGTCTCAAGATAAAAAATTTTTAAAGGGGCTGGGGATGCA
>VMDO01001773.1:0-21296 GCA_007922755.1 Pedetes capensis
GAAGGGGGGAGGGGGGAAACATAGAGGAGGGTAAGGGGTAACCTATATGTATAATGCTTATCAAATTGCATATATGAAAATTGTCACAACGAAAAGCATGTCAAAATGAATCACATTATGATGTACATTAAAAATTTCTAATAAAAAAAAAATAGAGGAAATTGAACACAAAAACATTCCAGAAGGAAAAGGTATGAGTTTCTAGGTAGAAATGCTCCCAGCACAATCAAAGAAAATAAATCCACACTGACATATCATTGTGAAATGTCAAGGTTCCATGGGTAAAGAAACTACCGTATATTCGCTATTTAATCTGCACCCTTCCAACAGTTTTAGAGGGCTATGAAATCAGATGCGGATTAGAATCTAACTCTGACTCTCTCATGTGAATCCAACCCACATGTAATTCTAATCTGCATCTAATTTTGTAGCCCTCAAAAATGGTGCATACTAGATTCAGCAATATAAGGTATTCCCAACCTTTCTGAAGAGAAAAATAACGTATTACATATAAAGGGTTAGGAATAAAAATGTTATTAATTTCCTGAATAGCAACTTTGGAGGAAACATAGAGCAACATTTTCAAAACCCGAGTGAAAACTATTTTCATCCAAATGTCTACATCTGGCCAAACTATATGAATTAAGTGTGAAGGTAGAAGAATATTCTCAGAAATGCAAAGCCCTCACTACTTCCCAATAAACCAAGAAATATGAAGACTTGAGGTCCAGATATAGGGGACCCAACTTAGGAAAGGCGTGAAAGGAACTCCCAGATGCTGCTGTCTTGCAGGCCCAGGGAGGCAGCAGTCCACATGAGCACACCGGGCAAATATTCTGATTCTCTTAATCACATGAAGAAGGGAAAGCAAAGACTTAGTAATAGGTCCACAGAAGAGTGAGCAAGGAAAAACAAGGAAAAGCAAAGCTCGTAGTACACTTATTAGCCCAGCAATGAACAATATATATAGTTACAATCATGTGAACATTGAATATTGTGATGTCACTGTATTGTGAGGATAGGGGATAAAAGGAACTATCAGCAAGGTCTGTATCTACCATTTTAAGAATGTGATAGTTTATTTTATGTGTCGCATCTTGTCATGACATCCAGATATTTGGCCAAACACCAGTCTAGATGAATCTGTGAACATACTTTTAAAACTAGACAAGCATTTAAGCGAGTCAACTTTGAATAAAGCAGATTACCTTCCATAATGCGGCGAGCTTCATCCAATAAGTTGAAGGCTGTAAGAGAAAAAATTACTGTGGTCTCACAAAGATGAAGGAATTCTGCGTCTGGACTGCCTTCAGTCTTGAGCTGTACATCACCTCTTCCCTGGGTCTCCAGTGTGCCAGCCTGCTCTGCCATCCCTCAAAACTGTGTGAGCAAATTCCTTAAAATCAGTCAGCTGATCAGTCAATCTCTCTGTGTGTATGTGTGTGTGTGTGTGTGTGAGTCAGATATGTGTCACTATAACAAAATACCAGACAAAGGCTACTAATAAGGAAAAAGAATTTATTTAACTCAGTTTTTGAAGGCCCAAAGTCCAAGCAGCCTAGCGCAGGCTCTGTGGTACAGGCCACCCTTGCCTGTGTCACTTCATGGTATAAATAGAAATGGTGGGAGCACGTGTAGCACCAAGCAAGTGATGACATCTTAAACCAAGAGCAGAGAGCTCAGGAGGACCAAACAGGTTTTTAGAGCAAATTTCTCTCAAGAACTATCCCATCAAAACTCCCTTCCATGAGCGTGTCCCCAGTGACCTATGGACCTCTCCCTAGGCCCCACTACTTAAAGGTCCACACTGTCTTCCAGTACCACTACTCTGGGGACCAAGTTTCCTACACATGAACCTTGAGGAGGACATAAACCACAGCAGGGTACATGTGCATCTACATACATGTATCATGTATGTGTGTGCATATGTATGTAGGCACATGACCACACATGCATGTGTACATATGCACCCACACATGGCTTATTTGTTCTGCTTCTCTGGAGAACCCTGAGTAATACAGGAAGTCAGTAGCTAACGTCTGAAACTAATGATTCATGAGATTGTAGATATTTTGGAATACAGAGGTAAACACCAGAAAAAAGTTGCTGAAATGTAGTAATAACAATCGAGGCCTCTGGCAAGTGGGATGATGTGGGGGAGAAGAGTAGGGCTGAAATCAACTGTGCGTGTGCACATGTTTAAGTACATGTAAGAGTATCATCTTCATAGTAATTAATAGTCTCTTTCCCCCTCAAAAAAAGCATCACCAAAAAGGATGTATTCAGCATGTTCTCATTCTCTGCTAAGTGCTACACAGGGCACATTTACTTAGAATTACACTCCACTTCCTCTCATGACTGAAAAACAGCTCCAATACTATTGTCTGCACAAAGAGGAAATTAAATCTGAATTGAAGCTTTTTAACCTATATATTTTTCATTTCAAGTAAGAGTTAGGCTTAAAGTAATTAAAAAGCTTCACTGGCATGTATAATTTAAGTGATGTGTTTAACTCAATTTTGAAAATGTTAGTGCTTTTTGGTATTTAAAAAAAAGGGTTAAGATATGCACTTTATGGTAGGTGGATAATGTAAGGAAAAGAACTGTCATGTCATGTCACTAACTAGAGGCCTCAATGTGTCAGTCTGTGTTTAACAACACAGTGGAAGCCAGCTCTCTATCTCTTGGCTCTCTAACTCTATTTCTTTTTCTTTTCTTTTTTTCTTTTTTTGCTTTACTTGGAGGTTGAACCCAGGACCCTACACACACATTGCAAGACCTCTACCACAAGACATCTACCACTGGCCTGCACTCACAGCACTCACATTTTTTGTTTTCTATCTTGAGACAGGGTCTCATGAAGTTACTCAGGCCTGCCTCTGGCTTCGAACCTGTGATCCTGCCTCCACCTCCCAAATTGCTGGGATTACAGACATACATCACCACACCTGGCTTTAATGCTATTTCCTATTAGAATATTTTTTGTTTTGTGATAATGCATCTTTTGCAAGTATATGGCAAATTTTCTTGTGCTTCTCTTTTTTCTTTTTTCTTTTTTCTTTTTTCCAGTACTGGGGATTGAACCCAGGGCCTCACGCTTGCATGCTCTGCAAGTGCTGGACCACTGAGCTGCACCCCCAGCCCATTTTTTACTTTTTGAGACAGAGTCTCGCTATATTACGCAGACTACCTTTGGTCTCGAACTTGTGATCCTCCTGCCTCTGCCTCCCGAGCTGCTGGGATTACAGGTATGTGCCACCATGCCCAGCGCTGTGCTTCTCTTTTGAAAAACAAAATCATTTATTTGCAGAGAGGTTGTG
Source organism: Pedetes capensis (assembly GCA_007922755.1). NCBI lineage: Eukaryota > Metazoa > Chordata > Mammalia > Rodentia > Pedetidae > Pedetes > Pedetes capensis. The sequence goes on from VMDO01001773.1 coordinate 3,321, forward strand.
GGAATTAGGGCATATAGGGATTAAAAAGTGAGAATAGTAGAATAGTAGATATGAGGTGCACCTACTATCTCGAGGGTTGAGACTCTAATGCTCAGCCCCACCCCCATCCCAGGACAATCCCCCAGTACCAAAAAAAAAAAAAGAATTTTGATTTTCAAGAAGGATCCCCAGTGATCTCAGAAACAAAATCATTTGGGTTGGTTTCTTTTCTTTTTTTAATGGGTTTTAACAGGCACCACCATGAGTGCCCTGCTGCAGGAAACAAGACAATTTTGGTTTCTATATCTTTGCTTATAAAAACAGCTAAGAATCCAAATGCATGAAATAAGTTATTATGAAAAATAATATATATATATATATAGTTGTTAGGTGCCATCGAGTCGAGTCCGACTCATAGCGACCCTCAAAGGGTTTTCAATGGCTGTTTCAGGATTGCCTTGGGAGTGGGTTGCCCCATCCTTCTCCCATTTTGCGGTGCTGGGAATCCAACTCGGGACCTCAGAGACTGTGGAGCAGCGCTCTACCAACTGAGCTAAACCACATACATACATACATACATATATATATATATATATACACACACATATATACTCTTTTTTGTTGTTGTTGTTGTTTTGCGGTACTGGGGATTGAAACCAGGGCCTTGTGCTTTGCAAGTGCTGGAACACTGAGCTGCACCCAGAGCCCATTTTTTTACTTTTTGAGACAGGGTCTCGCTAAGTTATGCAGACTGCCTCTAGTCTCAAACTTGCGATCCTCCTGCTTCCGCCTCCCAAGCCGCTGGGATTACAGTCATGCGCCACTGCACCTGGTGAAAAATAATTTTTTTTGTGAGAGGATGCATAGCAGCTAATACGTGTTTGGCTGCACAGACGAAAATTCTTGACTAAAAGCATATATATATATAAAGTAATCCAGGGGTAGACAGTGCCAGCCAGGGTAGTCCATGACTTGGCAATGGCAGAGCTTTGAGTCAGCTCCTCTTTGACTCCTTCAGGCAAGATGGCGAGACAACTATAGCAGCTCCAAGTACCCTGTCCTCATACAAGGACAAAGTGAGAAGGGAGGGAAGAGGCCTCTATTTACCTCAGTCTCTCTTTTAATCACACAGGATAATTATTCCCAGAAATTACAATGGACAATTATTTTAAGATGGCATTCAAAAATTAATGTGTTGCAGGTGTGGTGGCGCATACCTGTAATCCCAGCACTTGGGAGGCTGAGGCAGGAGGATCGCAAGTTCAAGGTCAACCTAGGCTATATAGAGAAATCTTGTGTCAAAAAGAAACAAACAAAAAAGATAATATGTATTGAAGTGTTCATATGAGTTAAAAAGAAGTTTGTATAACCAGGGGTGGTGGTGCACACCTGTAATCCCAGTGAGTTGGGAGGCTGAGGCAAGAGGATTGTGAGTTTGAGGCCAGAGGCAGCCTGCATAACTTAGCGAGACCTTGACTCAAAATAAAAAATAAAATATGGCTGAGGATGTAGCTCAGTGGTAAAGTCCTTGCAAAGTATGTGCAAGGCCCTGGGTTCAACCACCCAGTACTAGGGGGCGGGGGGGGGGGGAGTATGTGTTCATAAGAATAAAAAAAGTAAAACAACAATTTTTTTGTTTTTTTCTGTGTTTTGTTTTTTGAAACAATGTCTTGCTGTGTAGCCCAGGCTGGCCTGGAACTCACTACATAGGCCTGGCTGGCCTCAAACTTTTGTCTATCCTCCTGCCTCAATGCTGGGATTATAGGCATGAGCCACCATGCCTGGCAAAACAATAATTTTTAAATTTAAAAGAATGTTTTTAAAAGTCCCTCACAGGGCTAGGGGTATAGCTCAGTGGTATAATGCTTACCTAGCGTGTGCCAGGCCCCAGTGTTCAATCCCCAGCATCACAAAAAGATAAATAAATAAAAATCCCTGGTAAACTTCCCCTCGTGTGGCCAGAAGTGGGTATCACAAGGCCCTCCTCAAATGGTAAGATTCAGAAGCAAGTATCTGAAATTTTTCAAATCTAGGTTCCACAGGGATGGAAGAAGAGCAAGACAATGGCTGTTGATTTCACAACCAGCAGTGTTTGCCAATGTGTAAATATGGACTAAGCTGCTGACTTTCCTGGCAAAATTACAAGTCTATGAATACATAAAGGTGTAACTGAGTAGTAACTGCTGACCTGTTGCATCACCCTTCTGTGTGATCTTTTACAACCAGAGGCCCTTGAGCCCTCCTCTAGTCCATCTCCCCCCTTTGGGCATAGCCATGTATCAATCAGCCTCCAAACGGAGCCAATTTCCAGCCCTAAGAGCACCACAGCTGGGGTTTAGCTCCACTGGTAGAGTGCTGCTCTGCATTCTCTAAGGTCCTGGGTTCGATCCCCAGCACCACAAAAATGGGAGAAGGATGTGGCAGCCTACTTCCAAAGCAATACTACTGGGGTTTAGTTCAGTTGGTAGAGTGCTGCTCTGCTCTCTATAAGGCCCTGGGTTCGATCCTCAGCACCCCCAAAATGGGAGAAGTACCTAGCAGGCCACTCCTGAAACAATCAGCCAGTAGTGTGGGCATGGCACAGTGTCCGTGGACATACGGTCACTATGAGTCAAACCCAACTCCATTGCACCTAACAACAATAAAAGCACCAGAGAAGAAGCCATTATTCCTGAACTCATTCATTAGCAGAAGATGGTCACATTTCCCAGGAAGATAGTTGTTGCTGTTGCATGACTTATGATGGGGTGTGAAAAAAAAAACATTTGTGTTACATTAATAAGTAAAGGACACTATTAGGTAATACCCCTCGGGGCCAAGTTCATTCATTCATTCCATAAGTAGCACCTACTTCCTGGCACTCCTCTATGCAGTAGGGATCCCAGCTGAAAATGAGACAGACAGTACCCAAGCATTAACAGGGTAGTGGTGAAATCCCTGAAGTCTCTAGAACAGGCGATGTAAAGTACATGGCAGGGCAGGAGCGTCTTCATTACAGGAGGGGAAGGAAGACCTTTCTGAGACAGTAACACGTGAGCTGAGACCTGAGTGATGAGGAGCCGGTTGTGTAAATACCCAAGGGACAAGCATTCCTAGCAGAGGGAATAGCCCATGCAAATGCCCTATGATGAAAATGAGGAATAGAGAAAAAGCCACGGCTACAGCATCGTGAGCAAGAAAGAGTGGCAGAAGCTGAGACTGGTCGTATCAGATAGGGCCACACAGGCCGAGGGGATGGTTTCAGATTTATTTGAGGATGATACGTCACCTTGGAGAGATTTAAGCAGGAGAGTGATGTGATCCAATTAGGTGCAGAACCAATTTTAAGCAGTCAAGTGTTGAAGCAGAAGAATGAAGATGCAGTTGCAGATGATGGTGACCCCGGCTGAGTGGAGCTGTGACTTGAAGGCACAGAAAGAGATGGATGGCCTTGGAGTAGAGGCTACAGGCCTGCTGCTGTTGGATGGTATGCTGGTGGTGAGGAATGAGGCCTTTCGCCTGAGCATACTGGTGGCTAGTATGCCACTCATGGAGAGAGGAAACCTGGGGCATTTATAGATCCAGGTGATGCAGAGGCTGGCAAAGCAACTGTGGCCCATGGTACTCAACAAACCTTTGATTTTTGTTTTTTTTTTTGTTGTTGTTTGTCTGTTTTTGTGGTACTGGGAGTTGAACCTGGGGCCTCACGATTGCATACTTTGCAAGTGCTGAACCACTGAGCTGCACCCCCAGACACCATTTTTTTACTTTTTCAAGACAGGGTCTCACTAAATTGTGCAGACTGCCTCGGGTCTCGAACTTGCAATCCTCCTGCCTCTGCCTCCCAAATTGCTGGGATTATAGCCACAGCGCCCAGCTTGGTACTCAAGAAACCTTTCAAAGGGAGGCCTATGAGGGTGTTCTATGTGAAGGGAACACAGGAGCAAAACCTGAAAGGCAGGCCAGGCTCTCTGGGTTGGGAAATTGGGGAGACAGGGCTGGAGAGATGTGATGAAACCCCACTGTGGACATTTTAAACCTTATTGAATACAGGATTCCTCTTGTCCATTCTCCAGCAATCGCATGGTGTCCATTTGTCTGGTACCTGTGTAAGTCTGATGGCTCAGGGGAAGCTCTACCAGCTCCTGTCAAGAGGCCTCACTGAGGCATATTAGCACCCCATCCTGATGGGTGTAGAAACTGTAAGGGATCTAGTTTCCTAGGGGTGAGTAGGTACACTGCAGAAGGCAGATTAATCACCTGAATTGGAAGAATAAACCAGAAAGCCACCTTACTGACAGTGCAGAATATCATTTTCCAGAGACTCAGAAGTCCCCATGTCTTATCCACAGACAGCCATGCTTGTCCACTTTCTTAGTCCCAGATTTTGCATCATTAATTAGTAGAAAGTGGGGTACATGTGGCATGGAGCCAAGCCTTGAGGATCATTTCACCCAGGCATGGCAGGACCCCAATTTCCCCCCTTCTCTCTTGCCTGGATCTTTCCTGTCTCTATTTAGCTTCTCCCCTGGACAATACTGGCACTCGCCCCTGCCTGCTATGGTTCTCAGGCTCTCCAGCAGAAACCCTAATGACAACCAGGACCACTCACTGAAGCCTAGCTTAGGACACATCGGGCACTTTGCATACACAATCACATTTAGTCCTGACAGCAGGTTTTTGGGGTAAGCCCCATTTTTGTTGTTGTTAGGTGCTGTCGAGTTGGGTTCAAGTCACAGAGACCCTATACACAACAGAACGAAACACTCCTTGACACTGTGCCATGCCCAGCACTATGTCAGTGCTTCTCTGCTATTCATAGGGTTTTCAACAGGTGATTATTTTGGGAGTGGGTTGCCAGGACTTTCTCTTGTTTTTGCAGTGCTGGGGATTGAATCTGGGGCCTCAGAGCACACAGACCGGCACTCAACCAACTGAGCTAAACCCCAGCCCCAAGCTCCATTTTAAGGAGACAAAAGTGAGGTTCAGAAGGTTATGGGCCTTGCCTAAGAACTCAGAGCTCTTGAGTGACAACCTCATTCCCTGGGTCTGTCTGACTCCCAGAGGCCTCTTTTGTCCTATGTTTGTGATCAGTGTCTCTTCTCTTGAAGAACTGTCCTCAGGACAAAGAACACGTTCCATTCTCTCCAGTGTAACTCTGAGGCAACCTCAGTTCTCAGATCACCAAATCCTACACGAGACTCCAGAACCCTCTACAGCAAAATTAAAATCCTTAAATTCCTCCCCGTTTGTTCAGAAAAGAACCAAACCCCTTAGCAGAGGCTGCAAGGGCCTCCACAGCCTGGGCCTATGCCCTCATGACACACCTGTGCCCAGGCCAGCATCAGGATCACTTGGGGGGAGGGGTATTTGGGAAACGATCATGTGGCAACACCATTTTCTCCAGCCTCTGGGCTGGCCTCTCTGGGACAATTAACACCAACGCTAAGCAACATGACTACTTACTCTTGCTAGTCATGGTCCTAAGTGTTTTACACGTGTTCATTCTCTTACCCCACAAATTACCCTATGAAACAGATACTATTAGGAGACATATTTATTGGATGAGATGATTGAGGCACAGGTAGGGTGATTAACTTGGCCAATATCATCAGCTAGGAACAGGTGGAGCTGGATTTTAATCCAAATAATTCAATCAAGAGCTATATGTTGTGTCTATCCACAAACACAATAGCCCACCAGCAATAGATCTCAGGTTCTGAATTTGGATGCCTGATTCCTGCTGAAAAGAGGCTACTTCAAGCCTGACTTCCAGCTGTTACAGCAGAAAAGAGAAAACCAACCATGTCTGTAGGCAGCAATTGGACCAGGCCCTTCAGAGAGCCACTCAGCCCCCGTTAGAACCACGTAGGTTCAATTCTATTACAGCAATTCTGACCCTGAATCTGTCCAATCTGAGCAAAGGAAAGAATGTTAGTTTTCACACCCAGTTCTTTAGAAATCCCTGGTGTTGTGTTCCTCAGCCCCACCCACAGTAACATCTTGCTTGACATGGCCTTCATAAAGAGTTGAAAGGCAGTCTTCAATTTCTCAATATGAGAAATTAAAATCCTGTCAAGGGATGATCTATAGTTAGACATTAAAAAGAACCTAACCTAAAATGATTTGCATGTCTGTGAATTTGTGAGTGTGTCTGATGTGTGGTATGATTAATTATTATTAGCAAACGAGGAGGTGGCAGACTGGCACAGGTCATAAGTGGAAGAATTTTAAAGGGAAGTAGAGATTGTGAAGGCAGCTGCTTGCCCCACAGTGTTCCAGAACTGTCCACAGAATCCAGCTTTGAGCCCTGCGGAGAAACACTGACTGCTTCCTCATGCCTTCAAGCTCACCTCTGCTCAGGACCCAGGACTTAGTATACGGGGTCTCTGTTACTGTTTATTTTGGAACATCTGCTAGCTCTGCCCTTCGGGGGCTACCTCAGGCAGCTTCCCTGAGAGACAGCTGAGCCACAGGGCATTGTCCACAAGCAAATGGTAGAGGGTGCGCTGATGGTAGTAAACATTTATCCATTTACCAGGTGTTCAGACTCTCCCTTTAATCCCTGAAGGTAGGATACAAATCAAGAGGTTAAGTAATTTCCCCAAATCACACAATCAATAAGTAGGGGAGCTGCTTTAAACCACTTGGTGGATCTCTAGTGGCCAGCGTCAGGATGCCAACCAAAGTAGGCCTCCAGGGAGAGAGACTCCAGGGTTTGCTGAATATAGTGGCAATGATCAATATTAGAGCTCCCAGGGAAGAGAAGTCAGAGGGCAGGAATGGAGGACCACTCTGCAGAGCCTTCTTTGGAAAGGGAAGTGGCCCAGAACACAAAGGTCTCTGTGTAGAGCATGGCAAACAAGCCCCAGTCAGACTGCCTGGTCCCACAGCCTAGCTCTGCCACTCTACCTGCCCTAACATCTAGGGGGCCTAGGACAGGGGATAAGCAGAGGTCATCTGTCTAAATATAGTATTTAAAAAATCTTAAAGTCATCAATCAAGCCAACAAAATGTTGAGTAAAATGTTTTTATCCTACTGTCTTTGCATTTAGCTCAGTTGGTAGAGTGCTGCTCTGCACTCTCTGAGGACCCAGCTTTGATCCCCAGCACTGCAAAAATGAGAGAAGGATGTGGCAATCCACTCCCAAAGCAATCCCAAAACAATCAGCCATTGAAAACCCTGTGAGGGTCTCTATGAGTTGGCACCTAACAGCAACAACAAAAACCACCTTTGCACATAAACTTCATATGACAGGAAAGGCCAGGTTTGAATTTAGAGTTCTGGGTCTGAATGAAGGGGTGTGGGAAAGTGGGCTCCAGCCCAGAGCCTGCCCCTTCTCTTCCCATACTCTGCTTGGTAGCAATTCTTAAGGGGACCTGCCCACACTATGGACACTGGGTCTACATATTCAAGCTCTGTCCACACCCTTCATAAAAAGCTGCCTTGCGGCCACTGTCTAAGCCCACTCAAGTGGCACTGTCCACGCAAAGGAAGAGGGACTTATAGAAGAGGCCCTGAAGGCAGTCTCATGGCCTTCTGTTTTGGAAATTACTCAGCCCCCAGCACCTAAGTGTGGTCTAAAGGAGGGCACAGGCTCTCCCTTGCCCCTGAAGGCACCACCAGAAAAGGGCTGGAACAAGGCCTTCTAAAGCTTGAGTCTAAGGAAGGTATAGCTACCACTTCTTCACTGTGAAATACTGAGGATGTTAATTAATCTGTCCGTACCCTGCTTCCTTCATCTGCAAAACTGAGATAATTACAGTATGGAGTAACTGAGGAATAGGTGGGTTTATTCAGCATGGGTAAAGTGCTTAAAACAGCACCAGGCCAAAAGAAGTCATAGAAATGCTAGCAATTAAATGTAACCATTATATGAACATCTTCAAAGTTATTAATAGACTGCTCAAAAAAAAACAAAAAAAAACTCATTTCTTGATTGTGACAGGCAAGGACGATTGCAGGAGACCTGGAGAATTCTGTCATCAGGCTGGAGCTTGTCCTACAAACAGAAACTGAGGGAAATGAGGGAGAGCAGAAAGGAGCGGGATAGAGGGAGGTGGCATATTCACTGAGAATCCATTCGAAAACCAAGCATTGGCCAGGTTCCTGTAATCCCAGCAATTCAGGAGGCAGATGCAGATGATCATAAGTTCATAGCCAGAGGTGGCCTGTGTAATTTATCAAGACCTTGTCTCAAGATAAAAAAAATTAAAAAGGGAGCAGGTGCAGTAGTTCATGCCTATAATCCCAGCGACTTGGGAGGCAGAGGCAGGAGGACCGCAGTTTCGAGGCCAAAGGCAGCCTGTGTAATAAGACGCTGTCTCAAGATAAAAAATTTAAAAATGGGCTAGAGGTGCAGTCCAGTGGTAGAGTATTTGCAAAGTATGCTCGAGGCCCTGGGTTCAACCTCCAAGCACTGCAAAAACAAAATAAATGACATAAAAATAAAAAAGGGGCTGGGGGGTACAGCTCAGTGGTAGAGCACTTGCAAGGTATGTGTGAGAACCTGGGTTCAGCCCCTTTGTACTAAGACAAACAAACAAAAGCATGGATTGGGCAGGCATTTTCCAGTTAGGTGCTGTCGTGTTGGGTCTGATTCATAGTGACCCTATGTACAACAGAACAAAGTACTCCCTGAAACTATATCATATACACAGGCTTTCTTAGGTTTAAGCCCATTGTTACAGACACTGTGTCAATCCATCTAGTTGAGGGTCTTCCTTTTGTTCATTGACCCATCACTCTCCCAAACATGATGTCCTTCTCCAGGGATTGGTCCTTCCTGACAACATGTCCAAAATATGTAAGATGCAGTCTAGCCAGCCTTGTTTCCAATGAACACTCTGGTTGCACTTCTTCTAGGATGGGTCTGTTGGTTCTTTTGGCAGCCCATAGTATATTTAATATTCATCTCCAGCACCACAATTCAAAAGCATCAATTCTTCTTCTGTCTCCCTTATTCACTGTCCAGCTTTCACAAGCATATGATGCAACTGAAAATACCATGGCATGAGACAGGCACATCTTTGTCTTCAATGTTATATCTTTACTTTTCAATACTTTAAAGAGATAGTTTGCAACAGCTTTTCCCAATATAATACGTCTTTTGATTTCTTGACTGCTGCTTCCATGGGTGTCGATTGTAGAACCAAGTAAAGCAAAATCTTGGACAACCTCAATTTTTTCTCCACTTATCATGAAATTGCATACTGACACAGTTGTAAGGATTTTTGTTTTGTTGATGTCAAGGTTCAATCCATACTAAAAGCTGTGTTCTTTGATCTTCATCAGTAAATGTTTCAAATCCTCTTCACTTTCAGCAAGCAGAGTTGGGTCATCTGCACAACGAAGTTTGTTGATGAGTCTTCCTATGCCATGTTCTTCATAAAGTCTAGCTTCTCAGATTATTTGCTCAGTATGGAGATTGAAGAGATACAGCAAAAAGATACAACCCTGACACACATATTTCCTGACTTTAAACCAAACAGTGTTTCCTGTTCTTTTTGAAAGACTGCCTCCTGGTCCACGTACAGTTTCCTCATGAGTACAATTAAGTGTTCTGCTATTCTCATTTTTCACAATGTTCTCTATAATCTATTGTGATACACACAGTGAAATACCTTTGTATAATCAATAAAACATAGATAGACATGTTTCTGGTATTCTCTGCTTTCAGCCAAAATCAGTCTGCCATCAGCAATAATATCCCTGGTTCTACAACCTCTTCTGAATCTGGCTTGACTTTCTAGCAGGTTCCTGTCAATATACCACCACAGTCACTTTTGAATGCTCTTTAGCAACCTTTTACTTGCATGTGATATTAATGATATCAGGCATTTTCTAAGCCTCTGGTAATGAGGGTGAGCAAGACAGACAAAGCCCCTGTCCTCATTCTTCTTTCCCTCTTGGAGCAGGAGGGGGAAAAAGAGGAGGAAGACATTTAATAAGAAAGTGAAGAAATAAGCATGATCATTAATGATATAGAGAAGGGGAGTAAAAGAAATCCACTAGGATAAATTGTGAGAGAATGACTAGTGAGGGGCTGTGGGGCAGGGTTAAGTACTTTCAACAGGATGGTCACAGAAGACCTCTTTGAGGAGGTGACATTAAAATGGAGACTTGAATAACGAAGAATTGGTGAAGAATCAGTAAAACAGTTTTCTAAGAAAGGAAATTGGTTCTTGCAAGGGCCCTGAGATGGTAGTATATTTGACATAGTGAGAACAGAAGGTCATTGTGGTTTAAAGGGAGTTTGCAAGGGAAAGAGTGATAGCAGACAGCAGTTTAACAAGAAAGAAAGAGGCCAAATCAAGCACCTATCAAAATTTAATATGCCCACTCTCCATCTGGTGATCTTGTTAAAGTCCACATCCTGATTGAGTAGGTTCAAAGAGGAGCCTGATATTCTGCATTCATAACATCTTCCCAGGTTAGGACAATGCTAGTGGTCTCTGTACCACACCTTGAGTCGTGAGACTTTAGGCAGTTGACTTTTTAAAACTTTATTGGAAGCCAGGAGCCACAGCGCATGCCTGTAATCCCAGCTACTCAGGAGGCTGAAGCAGGAGGATCATGAGCTAAAGGCCAGAGGAAGGCTGCGCAACTTAGAGAGACCCTGACTCAAGATAAAAAATTTAAAAAGGAGGTAAAAACGCAGCTTAGTGGTGGAGCACCCTGGGTTCAATCCTCTGGTAGAGGTGTTGTTAGGTGCCATCAAGTCAGGTCCGACTCATAGCAACCCTCATAGGGTTTCAGTGGCTGATTGTTTCGGGATTGCTTTGGGAGTAGATTGGTCATCTCCCATTTTTAAGGTGCTAGGGATCGAACCTGGGTCCTCAGAGAGTACAGAGCAGCACTCTACCAATTGAGCTTAATCCTAGCCCCTCAATCCTCTAGTACTGAAAAAAATAAAAATGAAAACAAAAACAAAAAAACAAAACAAAACCCTTTATTGAAAAGACTTTAGATGATCTTAAGAAGGGTCATACCTTGATGTGGTTATATATATTTTTTAATTTTGCTCTGATTATAGTGTGGAGATTGCATTAGGGAATAAGAGTTAAAACTGGATATCATCTGGGAGTCAATTGCAGGAGAAGGTGGCCCAAATGGAAGGTAGTAGAGGCCTGCATCCAGCTGGAATTAGGGAGGGTGGGAAAAGTGGGTAAATAGCATATCTGTAAGCCTGGCTAATCAAGTGGGAAGAAGGGGGTGAGTTAAAAACAGTTATAGCCAGGTGCTATGGCACATGCTTATAATCCCAGCAATTTGGGAGGCTGAGGCAGGAGGATTACAGATTTAAGGCCAGATGTGGCCTGCACAATTTAGCAAGACCCTTTGTGAAAATAAAAAATAAAAAAGGGGCTGGAGGTGCAGCTCAGTGGGGGAGCTCTTGCGTAGCATGTACAAGGCCCTGGGTTCAACCTCCAGTACTGGAAAAAAAAAAAAAAATAGCAGAAGTCCAGCATGACTCCTAGGTCTTCAGCCTGAGCAACCAGCTGGAGTAATGTTGCCTTTACTGAGTTGGCCAAGGGTAGGGGAGACACAGGGCTTATAAAGAAACCCAGAGTTTCAGTTTGGACATGTTAAGACCAAGATGGCAGCGATTTATTACAGTGTAAATACTGAGTCAGGTTTACTAAAGAGTGTATTTTGGGGTAAGAACATAAATTTAAGAGTGCATTAAGGGCTAAAGATAGAAATTTAAGAACACTAGTATTCTGATGGCATTTTCAAGGCACAAAGTTGGATGGGCTTGTTCAAGGAGAAAGTGAAGGGGATAAAGAAGAGGTCTAAGGGTTGAGGCTGTGGGTCTGTAACATTTCGAGATCATGGGGTGAGGAAGATCTAGGAAGGAAGGCTGAGGAAGAGTTTCTGGAGAAGTAGGAGGAGAATGAAAATGTGCATTAGGCCTGACAGTGGACTCTAAAATGTCCTTTCCCTAATCTACAGAACCTGTCCATAGGTACATTACATGCCAAAAGGGACTTTGAAGATGCAACCAAGGTAAAGGACCTTGGGATGGGGAAATTATACTGGAGTATCTCAGTGGGCCCAATCTTGCAATTCCAGTCTTTAAAAATAGAGGAAGACAGAAAAGATCCGAGAGCAGTGATGATGGAAGAGACACGTGCTATGTGAAGCACAAGAAGGGAGAATTCTGTCCTCAGGCCAGAGCCTATGAAAGGAACAAACTATGGGAAATAGGGGACAGAGGAGAGTGGGATAGAGAGAAGACGGGACAGTCACTGCTAATACATTACAAAAGATCTATCAGGCAGGCACTTCTCTAGACCCCAGGTAGTGAGAGTGAGAAAGACAGGCAAGGTCAAGGGACACAGGCGGACTTTACGTACTGGCAATGACCCTCAGCTGAAAATCTGCCAAGACATAGGACCTCAGTTCTACAACCACAAGGACTGAATTCTTCCAACAACTTGAATGAAAAAGATGGGATTTCTTCTAGAACCTCTGGTAGAGATCCCAGCCCTCCTTACATCTTGATTTTAGCCAGTGACACTCATGGTGGATTTCTGACCTAGGAACTATAAGATAATAAATGTGAAATGTTTTAAACTACTAAATTTCTGGTAGGGAGAAGGACCTGGCAATCCACTCCCAAAAGAATCTGCCATTGAAAACCCTATGAAGAGCAAAGAGGCCCTGACAATAGCATTGGGCATTGGCACAATGTTGGAGAGTGTTTCGTTCTGTTCTACATAGGATCACTTATGAGTCAGACACAACTAAATAGCATCTAACAACAACAACAACAACAACAACAAGTTTGTGGTAATTTGTTCCTACAGAAATAGGCAATGAATATCTGTAGTTTAAAAGTCAAAAGAAGAAAGTGTTTCAAGAAGGAGACACCATCAGCTGTATCACAGGCTGCCAAGAGGCTAGGAGGAATGCAGAGGTAACCATGGGATCAGGCAACACAAAGTACTGTCAACCCTGACAAGCAGTTTCAGTTGGAGGGGTGAGGTCAGAAACCAGGATGGACTAGGGTGAGGAACAAAGGGGAGGGTGAGGAAGAGGAAGCTGTAAGGACAATGCAGACAAAAAGGTGTGCTGTAAAGAGAAGGAAGGGGTTGGGACAGTCCCGGGCTGGAAGATCATCCAAGAGTTTTACTTTGTTTTAATGGTAGACAGAGAGCATGTTTGCTGAAGGAATTGATCTTGTGAGGAGTGGGCTGGGTGTATCAGGAGCAAAGTCCTGCAATGACAAGCAGGCCCAGGACCCAGAGCACAAATGGAGGGGAGATAGGAGCTAGAGGAAGACAAAGAAGATGACTGGGCACAGATAGGATGGTGGTGGAAGGAAAAGGATTTCCCATGTAGAAACAGATGGCTTCTGTTTTGTTACCAAATTGACTGAAATGAGGTCTTATATAAGACCAGGAAGCATGTTGGAGGTTTGACAGAGAGAAAAACAGGTGTGAAATGGTTTATCCTGGCGCATGGGAAGCAGCCTGATGACAGAGTTGGAGAAGGCTTGTGCCAGGAAGGAAGAGGCCTTTGCTATCTTTCTCTGCTCCCCATGGCTGGGACTCAGAGTGCTCTGTTGGGTCCAGGTTGGGCTCTAGAGGATGTTACTTAATAAATATGTAATCCAAAGCAACTTTCTCAGCCTTCCGGAGCTTCTGTTTCTTCAGCCTCATCATTTCAATCATGTTTGCCCCACCTACTTCCACCAAAGGAAAAGGCATGTGCCAAAGTGCTTCCTGGACTGTGAGGTGCTGTCTCAGTAGGAGTCATAATTCTTTCTATCCTTTAACATCTAGCCACGGAAGGTGGAGATCCCCAGAAGGCTGGAGACGAGTGTAGGGGTGGGGCATCTGTCTAGCAAGGAGCAGCAGCCTCTGTACTCTAAGACCACACCCTTCCAAAGCATGAGCAGTAACTTCCACCTCCACCCCATCCCCAAGAGGCTTGAGAAACTTCCAGCTTGAATTTCTTCTCCCAATTCCTGGAGGCAAGGTAACATAAATCTGTGTCATGGCCTGCTCTTCATCGGCGTCTCCTCCAGCCATGATGTGTGTAGCCATCATGGGGAAACACAGCTCCTGATCCTGCCATGCCATTGGCTGAATGTCTCCCCTCCAGGATTTTCCTAGAAGTGGCAATTAAGGCTTCCAACTTAAGTTTCCTGCAGAGGTTCTCTGGTGGCCTTATGTGGGTGATTTAGGGAAGACTAACTTCACAAAAATTCCATGAACAAGCTTACACTGTGATCAAAGTCAGGTAGCATTCTCCCAGTGAGAAGCAACTATCAGAGAACTAGAGGGCTTTGTCTAGGATGAGACATGGGTCACTGAAGACCTGGGTATCCATCAGGTCTGTTTGACTCCAAACTCATGGTTTTTTTCCACCACACAACTCTGCTTCTCTGGATCCGACCAGACTGCTTGCTTGCTAGGAATGGGAAGAGGATGGAAGGAGCCAGCATTTACTGAGCATTACTTACCAGGGCCTATGGGCCTTGCATAACATGTGGGTTAGGGGGAGCCCTCTGGGTGGCTGAGAGCCTCTCAGTCTAACAGTGACAGAGACTGTTACATGATTAACCCCTGACAATTGGAGGTCAATAGGAATCAGGTAAGCTCTTGCTGGAAGCAATGCCAAATTGAGCATTTGATCCTGGTCACTGAACACATAAAGTACAGAAAATTTCCAGCTGTGTAAAAGTCCTTTTGCTAACCCTCTGCCTCTGCCCTTTATACTTGTTGTTGTTAGGTGCTGTCGAGTCGGTATCCGACTCATCGGGACCCTCTGTACAACAGGGGAAACACTATTGTCAGTGCTTCTCTGCTCTTCCTAGGGTTTTCAATGGCAGATTGATTTTTGGGAGGGGGTTGTCAGGTCCTTCTCCCAAGCCTACAGCTTCTGGTGTTCCCAGGAGGTCTCCCATCCAGGTACTAACCAGGCCCGACCCTGCTTAGCTTCCGGGATCTGACGGGATCGGATGCCACAGGGCTACAGCTGCAGGCCCCTTTATACTAGGGATTGGTAAACATGGTTAGATGGTTAAATCCTACCTGCTGCCTATTTTTGTAAATAAAGTTTTATTGGAACACAGCCATTCCCGTTCACTTATGCTCTGTCTATGGCTGCTTTTGCACTATAGTGGCAGAGCTGAGTACTTGTAAGAGACATCCTATGGTTCTTGAATCCAAAATACTTAATATCTTACCCTTTACCAAAAAAAACAAAACGGAACAAAACAAACAAAAAACTTAGCCAATCCCTATATTTATAGCAGAGGAGGAAAACAAAATAAATAGTAAAATGGTAGATCTAAATCCAACCATATCAACATTATATTATATACTAATAGGCTAAAACCTCCAATTAAAACCAATTAAACCCAATCATATCAACATTATATAGTATATGAATATGAATCTGAAGTTCCTCCAGATAAACTTCCTCACAGTATCATGAAGTTGGCAAGGTGCCCAGAAGCCTTCTCCAGAGACGACGAGGCAATCTCCACCCCAGCAATTCAGAAGTGTGGTCTTTGACTTCAGCTCTCTTTTCGGTGACTTGTATATTCTGAAGAAGCCTCACCCGACATTGGCCAAAGAGCCCAGACCACAGTCCTTGAACATACAGCCTTGTATCTTCATTGTACTCTAAATAATTAGTTCTTCCATGTGTGTATGGGGGGAGGAGCTACTCTCTTTGACTTGCCGTCAGGAGACCTACGGATGAGGGAAACTCTACCTAAACATGGGGCTCTGACCCAAATATCCCTCTCACAGATGGTCTCTTCTCAATACTTCAATGGCTATCTCAGAAAGCCTGACAAAAATGGACTCTGTCATTGCCTTGCTGTGTGACCTTGAACAAGTCCCTCCAATTTTCTAGGTCTTGGTTTCTTCTATTGTTGTTGTTAGGTGTCATCAAGTCATGTCTGACTCATAGCGACCCTCATAGGGTTTTCAATGGCTGATTGTTTCGGGATTGACTCAGGAGTGGATTGCCACATCCTTCTCCCATTTTTTTCATTGCTGGGAATTGAACTAGGGACCTCAGAGACTGCAGAGTGGCACTCTACCTACTGAGCTAAATCCCAGCCCGATTTCTTCTATAGATACAGAAAAAGGCAACAGAACTAAATGTGAAGAGGAAAGAATGAGGAGCTGGGTAGGAATTGCTTAGTTATGTTCCTCAGCTTGCCTCCTCTCTAGTGGTTGGGTAGGTTTCTAGCCACCCACTCCTACCCAGGAGACTCAAAGGATGGTCAGGAATTTCTGTAGTTTCTATTCTCATCTCTAAAGCTTCAGTTTAGGGACTCTGTACTAGGTACTGTATTCTTCATTCTCCACCCTCCTAACCTGTATTTTGCCTTGGATGGCAATTCCTATGGACTATATACTCAGAGACCCCTCACTCTCAGCTTTCATTGACTTTGGCCAATGGGAGGCATTGGCAAGAGATTGGAAGACTGGAAGAGAAAGAGCTAGAAGTTATACTTTCCTGATGACACCTGCTTTCCTCCCTGCTCCCATGTTTCTGGCAGCAGGGGCATTTTGCGGTTACAACTCCAGGTAGGTGGTGGTCCCTCCTGCTGGACTCCAGCTTTCACTGATTTTCATCATGAAGTTCCCTCTCCTTCTCTCTGGTCTGTTATTGTGGTTGTTAGGTGCCATCAAGTTTTGTCCGACTCATAGCAACCCTTACAGAGTTTTCAATGACTGTTTCAGGATTGCCTCGGAAGTGGGTTGTCACATCCTTCTCCCATTTTTGTGGTGCTGGGAATCGAACTCGGGAACTCAGAGACCTCAGAGCAGCACTCTACCAACTGAGCCAAATCCCAGCCCTCTCTCTCTGGTAGGAGGGCTAAAAGGACACTTTGCTGTTGCCAGGCCATAGGTTAGTTCTCTTTCTCCTGCACATGCCTCTGTAAATAGTCCTGCCATTAAATCTTTCTCAGGGATCTTTTAGAATGTGCCATCTCTCTCCTGCCATACCTAACTGCTAACAGATTCTTCCTGCTTCTTTTGTGACTTTCAGGATGAAGATTCTATTTACTCCCAGCTATGGGAAGTGCTAGTCTAGATATGATTTGAGTGTACATCCCAGGGTTTCAGGTGCTGAAATTTAACCCCCATTGGAATTCTTAAAAGGGTAGATACTTAGGTATGGTGGTGCATGCCTGCAACCTCAGCTACTAATGAAGCTGAGGCAGGAGGATCAGAGTTCAAGGCCAGCCTGGATAACATAGTGAGACCTTTGTCACAAAACAATACAGAGTAGAAATAATCCAATTATTATATTTAGAGGTAGGGCCTTTGGGAGGTGATTTGGAATAGATAAGGTCATCAGGGTAGAGTGCTAATGTTGAATCCTGATGATGGCTTTATAAGAAGAGAGAGAGAGACCAGACAAGATAAACACTGATGTTCCCTATCTCCTGCCATGTGATGCCCTGCACCACCTCAGGACTCTGCCAACAAGAAGGCCACCACTAGATGTGGCCCATGAATCTTAGACCTCTAGACCCATAAATTAAAATGAATCTGGTTTTGCTGGACATAGTGACACATGCCCATAATTCTAGCACTTGGGAGGCTGAGGCAGGACGATTGTCTAGAATTTGAGGCTAGTCTAGGATACACAGCAAGACCTTGTCTCAAAATAAATAAAGTAAAATAAATCTGTTTCCTTTGTAATTTACCCAATCTGTGGTATTGTGCTATTAACAATGGAAAAGGGACTAATAAAAAAAAAAGTTCAGCTGTGCATGGTGGCTCATACCTATATTCCCAACAACTCAGGAGGAGGAGGAAGGAGGATCAGAAGTTCGAGGCCAGAGGCAGCCTGCCTAACTTAGCAAGACCCTGTCTCAAAATGAAAAGCAAAAAATGGGCTGGGAGTGTGACTCAGTGGTAAAGTGCATGCAAAAACAAACGCAATGCCCTGGGTTCATCTCCAGAGTCCTATAAAAAAGAAAAAAAGAAAAGAAAAGAAAAGAAAAGAAAAGAAAAGGTCATCTGGGGCTGGGC
>VMDO01001773.1:21396-120623 GCA_007922755.1 Pedetes capensis
GTGCTGAATTTTAAAAAAAAGTTCATCTGAAAGACTTAGAATCAAATTTTGAAGAGACAAAGCACAGGTGCCTTCTCTGTTGCTGGGCACTTGCTGCCCACACCCTCTGATTTCTTGGAGCAAATGAGTAAGTGGAAAGTCACCTAATCCTCTGCTACCGGGTGACATATTTTACCAAATACTCCTTTGTTGCTCACCATAATTATCTATATTTGTGTATAAGCTGCATTCCTTTGACCATTTATCTCATTAGACTTCCAAATTCTCTCTCTTTTATTCATGCATAATACATGAATGATTCATAAGTGGGAAAGTCAACATGGCTTTTTCTAACCTCAGTCTCCTCATCTGTAAAATGGGATAATATTAACCTCCTAGAGGTGGAAAGAGGACTAAATGAGTAATATCCGTAGTGCTTAGAATGGGAGGTACAAAGTGTTAGCTAATGCTGTTAGTATTCTCTCATCTGATTCCAATGAGTTGTGTGTAGGAAGAAAAGGGTGGCTGGTTAGAAATTTCTAAGCTCCCACTCCCACTCTCAATGCTTTCTTCAGCACTCCAAACCCTGTCCACACTTCATTCTTGAGAGATTTCCTTTTCCGTCACCAGGAAGCTGTAGGAAAAGCAATCAGGGCAAGCTGAGATTCTTATGTTTCTGCTAATTCTAGACCAGTGTTTTCAAATGGTGGCTTGGGGAACCTGGAGTTCCCAAGAAGCCCCAGAAACCACAGAAAGTTGGTACTACTCTAGGGTGTCCTTGGCTTGCTGTTATCTGTTTAAAGTGCCTTTCAAGACTGAACAAAGTCTTCCAAGACTTTAAAAAGTTGAAGATTGCTGCTCTGATGAGGTACTGAAATTTGACTTTACAACTCTCTATCCTAATCTTCTTTGGCCCCTCTGCCAAGAAACTTTCTGTACTCCATTCAAATAATCTGTGTTCTTTCCCATTTCTGATCCTCTGAAAGAGACATGCAAACAAACAAGCCTTTGTGTACTTATCTGGCATGTCTTCCCTAGGCTCTCAGCCTGTTCCTCAAAGTCTCCTTTATTCCCCCTGGGGAAGGTAACCAAACACTGTTTAACAGTAGAGAATTTTAAAGGCACATTTTACTCACACCTGATTCAGCAGCTGCAGTATTTCCAACCCCTGAAATACTTCCATCCCCTGGAATCCAAGATTATTAGGGACCATCCATTCTTATGACTCTGGTCCCAGTGGCTGCTAGGAGTGAGAGAAGTGACGTCACTGAAGCTGTACAGGGAGTGAGACCCAGGGAGGACAACCCAGCACCTGGATTTGGCTTGGGGGCAGGGGAAGGCTGGAAAGGTACTAACACTAACATTGATGATACAATTTCTTTGTGCAGTTTAAGACTTTGGACAGAGAGAATATGAACACATGAGGGAGTAAAAGCCTAACCACCAGACCTCTGCTTGAAATGCTCTTATCCCAGATTTTCACAAAGCTCCCCTCTCACACTTCATTTGGGTCTTTGGCTCAAAGGTTACTTTATTAGAACTGCCTTAAAATTGGGACAACAGGAGGCCCAACCTTGAGTCTCTAATCTTCTTACAGCCATGCACATTTCCACACAACAAGAAGCTCATGGGCCAAAGTTATGTGCTCACCCAAAACCCTGGCTCTTTTCCTCTTCCTCTTCTCCTTCCTCTTCATCCTTTTTTTTTTTCTTTCAGTACTGACAGCTGAACCCAGAACCTTGCCCATGCTAGATAAGTGCTCTGTCACTGAGCTGCACCCCTAGCCCCATTTTTATTTATTATTTTGAGATAAGGTCTTGCTAAATTGCTCAATCTGCCTCTGGCCTTGAACTCCTAATCTTCCTGCCTCAGCCTCCTGAGCATCTGGGATTACAGGTGTGCACCAAGGCTCCCGGTCCCCTTGTTGTTGTTGTTAGGTGCCATCAAGTCCTGTCTGACTCACAGTGACCCTCATAGGGCTTTCAATGGTTTATTATTTCGGGATTGCCTTGGGAGTAGATTGCCATGTCCTTCTCCCATTTTTGCAGTGCTGGGAATCAAACTCAGGATCTCAGAGACTGCAGAGCGGCACTCTACCTACTGAGCTAAATCCCAGCCCCAATCCCCTAATCCCTTCTTAAATCATACTATGGGTACTTGAGACCCTAAAGCTCACTACCCTCACAGCAACAAGCCAACATCAGAGAAACAGCTTGCCTTGGCCTTTTCCCAAACTCTGTCCTCTTGAGGAGCCAAAAGTGGTTAAGGAGAGGCTGTTTTTATGAGGTGTGTAAGATCAGATGTACAAAAGGGATGTTACATGTGTGGGCACAAGGCTCCTTGAAATATGGAACAGACTTGGATGCAAAAGGGAGGAAGAGGGATGAAGGCAAAGAACCAGTTACCCTGAAAGCCTTCCCAGTGCAGCTCTCAGAAGAATCCACAAATTCTAAATTTAAATTTAGTCTTCCAGATTATTATGAAGGTATTCATGACAAGATAAAAGTGTAGGAATTTAACCTAACAGTTTGATTTGGTTTGTAGTTTTTAAATATATAGATATATGATGTGTGATCTCCATTTGAACTACTGACTCAGTCTTTGCAAATATTAGGGGTAGGTCTTGCCCTCTACAGCCTGTCTAAAATAGTACCCCCTCAGTCACTCTATTTTTACCCTATATTTTTCCCCACAGTATTTATCATTTTCTGAGCTCCATTTACTACTCTGTCACTTCCATTTCCAATGACATAACTCCCAGCTCCTTGAGCCTTTGTTTACGGCCTTAACCCTTTGACCACCACTGAGTCACACATGTCAAAAAGTTGAGTGTGCACGAATTTGACAGAAAACCCAGTAAGTTGTAGGTAAAGGTATTTTATAAATGTATGTTATGCGTTTCAATGATTTTGCTAATCATGTTCTTGTGTAAGAGTTTCTGGAAATAAAATACATGGCATATATTTTTATTTGAAAATAGTCAAAGGGTCAATCCCTAGAGCAGTAGTTGGCTGGGCTCCGTGAATGTTGAGAAGTAACTCACAGGACACTGGTGTCTATGGAAAACCCATCAGCACCTTCATTCTTACGAACACAAGATAAGTTGATCAGGTCACTAGTGAAAGGAGCATGTCAATATGGCGAGGTCTGGTAGGCTGAAAAGTGACGATGTGGGGACCTGGGCTGCCGCAGGGCGGGGGGTGGGGGGTGGGGCGGAGGAATCACCCTAACAACCCTCGGAGGGCGGCCGAGCCTGAGTGTCAGCTACCTGGATCCACGGCAACGCAGCCCAGCCACCGTGAGGAGGAGGCTTCCTGTCCCCGACCAGCAGGCCCTCAAACAAGGACGCCCTTTAGACGGTCTCGGGCCTCAGGTGGGGTGGGTGTGTCTGACCCCTGACGGTCGCGGCGGTCAGACTCCAAGGCTATCCTACCTCCTGACCCTCTTCTCTCCCAACTACTTCGAATTCGCAACGTCACCCTGCTTGAACGAGGGTCCAGGGAAAATTCCTGGAACCGCATAAATCGGCATCTTTCATTACAACAGACTTCGCTTCCGTTGGGTATGGGGGCCGAGAGAGGCCAAATGACCTCCCAGAACCCCCCGCTGCGACCCCGGGTCCAGGCCGCCGCTCCGCCGACGCCCACTCCTTCAGTCTGCGGATGAAACTCCTGGGATTGGGCTGCGCTGCTCGCCTCCTCCAGCCAGAGGAGGAACGCAGCCGGCGCTTCTCCGAAGGCCGCTGAGGACCGCAGCCGCGCGACCTCCCAAGCCAACCTCGAGCTCTGCGGCTTCCAGGACACGGGATCTGCCGGCAGGGGAGGGACGCGAGGAGGAGCGGGGCCAGGGGGCGGGGATTGGGGCGGGGCCACGTGGCTCCTCCTCGTGGGCGGAGGCCCAAGGTGCAGCGGCGCCTCCCGGCACTGACTTGTCACAAACTTGTGTGAGGTGCTGGGTACAGCCGGCCGAGGATGAGGAGGTGCGGCCGCCGCTCGGGGCCGCTGCCGCCGCTGCTGCTGTCGCTGTCGCTGCTGCTCGCGCTGCCTGGCGCCGGCGCGGCCCAGCTCGCGGCGCTCTACACGTCCTCCGACCCTCTGACGCTGCTGCAGGCGGACACCGTGCGCAGCGCAGTGTTCGGCTCCCGCGGCGCTTGGGCGGTGGAGTTCTTCGCCTCCTGGTGCGGCCACTGCATCGCCTTCGCCCCGACGTGGAAGGCGCTGGCCAACGACGTCAAGGGTGAGAAGCCCAGGCCGCCCCTCGCCACCTGCCCCTCCGAGGGCCCTCTCTCCGCGCGCTTCCCGCCTTCGCGTCCTCTCCGCCCATCGCACGCTCCCCACCCCTGCGCATCCTTCAAGTCCATTTCTGTCTTTTTCCCAGTACCCTGCATCCCGAGCTTCTCTCCGCTCTCCGCGGCCTGTGCCGCCAAGACCTCTGCTCGCCGCGCTCATCCTCTGCGGGGTTGCTGCCCCCGTCCCTGCGAGGGGGTCTCTTTTGTCTCTCGTGCTCCTCGGACACCTTAGAGGTTCCTCTGGGCCAGCCTTCTGGCAGCCCCCTTCCTCCTGCCCAGGTACCCACGCCGCTTTCCTGCCAAGATCCCTAGCTGCCATGGATTGGTGCTGGGGAGTAAGAGGAATTGCCGTTCGCTCTGCCACCCCCACTCTTCTCCACCCACCCTGGCGAGTTGACACAGCTGGTACACAGCTTTCCTTTCCCATCGCTATCTTGGAGGTGGATGCCTTCCCCGGGCAGTTTTTCTGTTTCCGTTCCAGGCCGCTTTTGACCTGCCTGTTAGCTTCTGTCCACAGCCTTATCGCTCTCCTCCTTGGCCCTGGGAACTCTTAGACCTTAGGTTTTAACTCTGTAAACCCACAGACCTGACTGAAGGCAGCCCTATGGTATGTGATTAGCTCTTGTTCCGTGTTCCATTCACTGGCCTGGACACCAAATCACCTTTCCTTGATTCCAAGACTCCAATTGTGAGACTCACCATTCACTTAATAACAGCCTTAAAGGAGTAGCAGGATAAGAAAACCACTAAAGGTATAGAGATCTTAAGATGCACGATATTGTAGAAATGTTGTTGTTGTTAGGTGCCATCAAGTCGTGTCTGACTCATAGTGACCCTCATGGGGTTTTCAATGGCTGATTGTTTCGGGATTGCTTTGGGAATGGATTGCCACGTCCTCACACTTTTGCGGTGCTGGGAATCAAACCCAGGACCTCAGTGACTGCAGAGCAGCGTTCTAACAACTGAGCTAAATCCCATAGATGTGTTTAAAATGTTTAAAAACGTAAGTCTTAGAGCTGAGGAAATATGGTAATAATAGTAATGTTTACTGAGTGTTTATGTATCAGACACCCCAATACACACTGGAGGTATGTTACACTGGTTTCCTTGTTGTGTACACACCCACCTAACTCATGTAGTGGGTATTTTAGGGGCAGCAATGGCATGGGAATAGTGATTTGTTGCTACTGAATGGAGCTACTTCCACATTATGGTACTAGGACATTAGCAGGTCTCCTGCCCTGAAATGGTCATTGAATGAGAACTGTAGGCATCTTAGGCAATAGGCCTTTCTAGAGAAAGGAGAACTAGAACTGTTTTTCCCCATCTGTGGTGTTGGTATTTCTTGATAAACTCAGCTATGATTAGTAGAATAATACATACTCAGTGTAGATGTCAGTTTTTAAGCTCAGCCTTGCAGTTTGCAAAAATGGATATTGAAGTGGCTAGATGGAATGATGTGTATGTGTTTAGCCATGCAAACCTGGAAAATAATTTTCTAACAAAACTTATAAACCCCTTTACCTCCAGTTTTATATTTGCCCACATGCCTCTCTGTTCCCATCACCCACATGAGCCATCTCTGAGCAGCCTTCACACTATTTTAGTGATGTCAACATATCTGGTCAGGGTAGGAGGAGGAAGAATGTGGACCATGGAACTGGAACACTAAGTGATGTAACCTCAGGGGATAGTGGAGGTCTGAACATCATAAAAATCCCCCAATCAGCTTCTACTTTGAGCTTGTAAGAGGTCTTTAATGGCGTCAGATGGACTCATTCTAGAAAATTCTTGTATCTTGAGAGTGCTGAAAGATTAGCCTCCAGCTGACTCATGTGTTTGGTTTCTTGCAACACAGAATTTTCCTATGAATTGCACATCTACATATTGACCCAGCCTGTTTCTGAATGAGGGTAACCATTTCCAAAAGGGGTCTTTCCCTAAAAAGAAAAACAAAAGCAAATCTTAACCTCTCAAAGGAAAAATTGAAGCATCCAAGTTTGTGGAGGTGAGCCTGGGTAAATGGAAGGTTTCAGTGGGAACTGGGGGTCTCCCATGAGCCATAGGGGTGAATCAGCCCCTAAACAAGATTGTATAGAGGGGAAGGCACTGGCAGAATCTGGTGTTGTCCTGTAATGAGGAGGAATGTCTTCTGCTCCAAATCAAAGAGATACTTCCTGACCAGGCTCTGCTGAGAAGTTAGGCTTGGTCTCACCTCTTATCTGTGTTCTGAGGTTCCTTGAAAAAAGTGTGGTTGTGGGCCAGCAGAGGGCTGTTCTTAAGCCACCCAGGATTGTGCCATATGGCACATGTGCTGTGCTGATACAAGTATCTTGGGGGCAGGAACAGAGTGTGTGGAAGGTCATGGACCGGGGAAAGCAGTTTGCAATCCTGCCCATCTGGCTTCAGGTATTTAATCTGACTGGAAAGGATTCCTTTCCTTAGTGACGTGGGTGGTAGGTTCTCCAGGGCAGTTGCTGCTCTGGGACAAAGCACTAGTTTTTGAGGACCTACCTGCCCTTTTCTATTCTAGAACAGCTCCTGTTGTCTCACCTTATGTTTGGGAAATTGACTGTGTCCAGTTGAGAACTTCATTACTATTCACTGGTTAATCATTCAGCAAACATTTGTTGAGTCACAAACCATTGTTTACATAGCAGTTGGGGCAATGAAGTACATAGCAGGAAAACTGGCAACAGTATGAAACAGTGCTTGAAAAGGGCTGGAGGAGGGGTTCAGCCATTTCTTATTTTATTTATTTTTCAGTACTGGAGGTTGAATCCAGGGTTTAGTGCATGCTAGGCAAGTGTTCTACCACTGAACTTCACCCCTGCCCCATTTTTTTATTTTTATTTTTATTTTTATTTATTTATGTATTTATTTATTTTTGCAGTACTGGGGGTTGAACCCAGGGCCTTGCACCTGCATGCTTTGCAAGTGCTGGACCACTGAGCTGCACCCGCAGCCCTTTTTTTTTTTTTTTTTTTTTTTTTTTTTTTTTTTTTTTTTTTTTTACTTTTTTGAGACAGGGTCTCTCTAAGTTACACAGACTGCCCCTGGTCTTGAACTTGTGATCCTCCTGCCTCTGCCTCCTAAGCTGCTGGGATTACAGGCATGTGCCACCATGCCTGGTTCCCATTTTTTATTTTTCAGACAGAATCTCACTAAGTTGTATAGGTTGCCTCTGGCCTCAAACCTGTGATCCTCCTGCCTCAGCCTCCTCAGTAGCTGGGATTATAGGCCTGTGCCATGGCACTCAGCTTGGTCCAACCATTTTGGAAAATAACTTGGCATTACTTGAAAAAGATAGGGCAGTACCGCTGGTTTGAGCATTTTGCAAGGGCAACACATCATGGCAGGAACACGTGGCAGACTGAGAGCTCACGTTTTGAGGAAGGAAGCAGTGTCTTTTTTTTTTTTTTTTTTTTTTAGTAATAACTTTCCCCAAACCACACAGATGCTAATGGAGGTTCTTGGTGATACCTCTTCCTGACTCTGCAGACTCTGGACATGAAGAGAAGTGGGTGGAGGCAGAAGGACACTCCAGGTAGGAAAACAGTATGTGCAGAGCCACAGAAATGAAATTTGCCAGGAGTGAACATTTTGAGTTTTGCCTCTCTTTCCTTTTAAGGACACTGTTGCTATCTCCTACTTGTGTACTGGTAATGCCTGGTGCAGAGCCTAGTGCAGGTGGGAGCCTACTGAATACTCAGGATGGCCAATGGCCTGAGCCTCACAGGATTCCAAATGACAATTTGAGCAACAGAATCCTCTGCTAGTGCTATGGCTTTTCTTGACTCAGACCTGGGCTGTCAGCCAGATGTGACAGATAGAGAAAGCATTTTGTCTATCCTGTGACCTTGCTGCCCAGAAGCCTTCAATAGGAAGGAAGGAAAAGATATGGTAGTGATGGTACAGCACTGACTTGCCAGGCATGGTACAAGCTAATGCTCTGCATCAGGAGGAGTCCCAAAGACTTGGACAGGGAGTCAGAAAGTGAGAACAGGTAGGATCTAGTCAGTGAACCACCAGATCTTACTGGTTCTTACTCGTTTTGGTAAGTCTGCGCCTGGGCCCAGGTTTGCTTAACACTCAGAAGCAGCATGACCATTTTTCTTGGTAAAAAAGAGTTGTTTACTGTCTAGAACCTGAATGGTGTCAGAGCTAGAAAGAGCAGTAGAGACCATCAGTCCTGCCCCTCAACTGACTCATGAGGTACCTGAAGTCCAGAAGAAGAGACATGTGGAGCTCATGGTGCTTCAGCCAGCTAGCTGTAACTAGGAGCCAGTCTTCTGGCTCTGGATCTAGTGCCCTTTCTGCATCTGGGAGGTGGGCAGGGGATACTGCCTGTGACTCTAGAAGAAGCTTGTACAAGAGAATTCCTATTGCAGAGTGTCCCCTCACTTCTCAATCCAAAATTCACGGCTCTTCTGGCTTTTCTTGCCACTCCATCTCTCTCCTCTCCATTTCCCATTTACTCTGTTGTTAGTAGAAAAGTTACTCTGCACAAGTCAATAATTGTACTAGAAAATTTTTCTCCTCAAGTGTGGGTAGGGTTGTTGTTAGGTGCCATTGAGTCAGGTCCAACTCATAGTGACCCTATGTACAACAGAACAAAACACTCCCTGACACTGAACCATGCCCAGCACTCTGTCAGTGCTTCTTTGGTATTCATAGGGTTTTCAATGGCTAATTGTTTGGGATTGTTTCAGGAGTGGGCTGTCAGGTCCTTCTCCCATTTTTGCAGTGCTGGGGGTCAAACCCAGGGCCTCAGAAAGCACAGAGCAGCACTCTACCAACTGAGCTAAACCCTAGCCCCTGAGTAGGGTGGTGGTATTAAAGTCATCAGGTACCACAAAGCCTCTGTCACCCAGACAGTGAAGCCCTCACTTAAATGCAGCTTTGCTTTACCACCAGGACACTCAGATGAGGCAAGTTTTGTTTAAAGATTTTAATTTGTTTGTGATTCTAGAATCGGGTAACATCTCATCCTGTAATGTAGAATGAGTTTTCTCATGAGCTGAGCAGAGGAGCATGGCTTTATAGCCAGAAAGGGGCTGAAGATAGCAGAAACGGAGAACAAAAAATGGATTAGTCATTTCAAAGTTATTTTCCTTGTTAGCAGTAAAGCAGAGGGGACTTCTTTACTGCGTTGGCTAAAACTGACCTATTTGGGAATTTGGCTGTTATTTCCCTTCCCTGATTTGTTCAAAGGTCAGATAACTTAGTTTCAACTTGGTGGCATGGAACTTAGGTGTGAGTGACTCCCTTTTGGTTTGATCTGTTGGGCCTAGTACAAGAGCTCAGTCCAAACCAGGGGCTCCTATAAATTATGTTCAACCTACTAGAATGATAAATCGCCAGGTCCTCAGTGCTTAGTGTCAGACCAGAGCTTTATATGTCATTATGGCTTGTTACGGTATTAACATTGATGGTCCTGAGAAACATTCCTGAGGCAGCACTTTTTCACGTGTGACTGACCCCAGCGTCTATCTCCACCATGCCTTGAGACTAAAGTAAGTAAGAAGAGGTCCTGGTGCCATTTCATAGGGCACAGGGAATCAAGGGAGGAAGAGAACTGAGCACAGGCAGCCCTATGCATTGCCTTTCCTCTTGTCCTGCACTGCTGACCCACTGCTCTGCCTGCATCCTGGTTTGGAGGCCAAGATAATAGAGCACTGCTGGTCTCTGGTCAGGGTAGGAGGAGGAAGAATGTGGACCATGGAACTGGAACACTAAGGGGACGTCTGTTCTTGCCTGAGCTTTCTTGAGATTAGCTCAAGGCTCAACTCCTGGGTTCAGATCCCAGATTCACCCATAATTAGTTTAGCATGGCTTGGGCATGGTTATCTAATCTCTCTGTTTAACAGTTGAGGAAAGCAAGTTAAATACCTTCTTCCTTCCTCATAGAGTTGATGAGAGCACTAGCTAGATAAATTGAGCACACAATAAACTTAGTGCACTTGCTGAGAGCATCTTCCTCTAAGTAAGGGCTGGGCCTAGGCTACTGACTGACCATGTGAGTTTCAGAGAATGACATTAGCTCGAAGACAACACTATTTCTGCTGCTCTGTCTCACAGGAAAGCTGTAATTGAAGCAAAGAGCACTAAGACAAAGGTATTGCCCTGAGCCTGGGGAGACGGAGAGAGGAGAAAGTGGGTTTTCAAGTCTGGTAGGCCTTGGGCAAGCTAGCAGGCTTCTTGTTCCACGTCCTCACTTGCAGAGTGATAGACAAGTCACCCTCCTCAAATGGCAGTGGGGCAGTACGATGGTACAGAGTGTGCTGTCAGTATTCACGAATGCTGGCTTCCTGTCCTTTCCTCTTGGCGATCATGCGTCAGTGGCAGTAGCCACCAGCTCTGGCCTGAGGGGTGTTGGCTGGCATTCTTAGAGAGAGAAGCAATCAAGGCCTTGGGTCCTGGGTCACCCTGCTGGGTCACCCTGCCCTTGGTTATCTGAAGGGCCTCAGTGGTACAAGGCCACCAGATTGCCTCTTTCCTGCTTTGGTGTCTAATTGACATGTTGACACACTTTTTGGGAACAGCTGGGCCTCTCCTGTGGGTTTCCCCAGAACAAAGTGACCAGAGCCCTAGATGCAAAACAGAGGGAGCCAAGCTAGAGTGTGCCAGATGGCCACAGGATGTGACCTATGCTTCTCACCATCCTCTGGTCTTCTCTTTGGCAAGGGCACAGAAAGCACCTGGGGTGCCCTTGCCTGGGATCCAGGATGAAACCCCGGAGCTGGGCAGCAGGCTGAGCTCCCCAGGAGCACTTTTCCTGTGAGCTTGCTCTCTCCTTAAAATTTGTTGTTGTTGTTGTTGTTGTTGTTGTTGTTGTTGTTGTTAAGTGCCGTCGAGTCGGTATCCGACTCATAGCGACCCTCATAGGGTTTTCAATGGCTGAGTGCTTCGGGATTGCCTTGGGAGTGGATTGCCAGGCCCTTCTCCCATCTCCTTAAAATAGACGGTACATAATGAATGAATGCAAGCATAATCACAGGTAACCAGCTTTAATCTCTTCTGCTACATGGACCTGAGGAAAGACGAAGGCTGGGAGCCAAGAGAAAGTGTTCTAGTACTAGAGCTGCCAAGAGATGGACCCTGGCCAGGGTCCATTGCATATTTCAGGAAATATTTGCTGAGCACCTACTGTGCACTGGGTAATGAGTGCTAGGCAGTGAGGGTGCAAAAACAAAAAGACACTTGGAGATGGACAGGCATGTCATAGTGTGGTAGAAACATGAATGGAGTCCCTGAGCCTTTGGTGCATATTGCAAGTATTCCTAGGAAGAAGAAGTATTCCAACTGAATTAGACGTGAAAAGGCAGTTTGTGGGGAGGGTGAGTAAAAGCAGGCTGCAGCAAAGTCCCTGCTGATAGGGAATGCCTGAGACGGGAGAGAGAACTGTGCTTCCCTAGGAGAAAACCTTTGGTATTCCTGGAGGGGGGGTGCTGGGATTTAGCTTAGTTGGTAGAGCACTGCGCTGCAGTCTCTGAAGTCCCAAGTTCAATTCCCAGCACCGCAAAAATGGGAGAAGGGCCTGGCAATCCACTCCCAAGGCAATCCCGAAACAGTCAGCCATTGAAAACCCTATGAGGGTCTCTGTGAGTCAGATACTGACTCGACGGCACCTAACAACAACAACATTTCTGGGGGGAAGGGGTAAGAGGCCAGATCAAGACTTGCCTTCTGGCTGTAAGTTTTCTTCTAAAAGAAATCAGAGCCACCAAAGAGTTTTGAGTAAGAAAGAAATATGATGAGAATCGTGGATAGAAAAGATTGTCTGGTGGCTGGAGAGGCCATTGAAGGGCGAAGCACACAAGGACCTCACCGGGAGGGAAGGAGGACGTATATGATTATCCTAAAAAGACCTGCCATGGGAGCTCCTGCCCCAGCTCTCTGGATGTGGAGGATAGGTTAGAAGGGAGGTGAGGGAAGAAGGCAGATTGGGTGTCCAAGCCACCTAGGACAGAGGTGAGAAGAAGGGGGCTTGGGTAGGGGACAAGACTTCGGAGGAAGGGTGGGCAGGATTGGAGACAGGTTAGCAGACCCCTATGCATGGACCACACCTCACCAAGGGGAGCCAACAACAGGCAGGGGTGAGGGTAGAGAAGATTGCCAGGGCAGGAGGATGCGGGCCATACCCACCTTTATGCAGGTTGCTTTGCAAGTGAGATTTCCAGTCAGAGGCTGCACACCAGCTTGTGGATATATGGATAAACTTAAGCTGCCCCCTTTATGTGCCAGGGGCGTTAAGAGAGCACCTCAAAAGAATTTGATGAAATGGGACATTGGGGAGGTTGGGGAAATAGTGTGATAGAATGTGGCTCCCCTGTCTCTGCCAAATACTGCTTAAAGCCTGTCTCTGCTGAACACTTCCATCCACATCCTCCATCCTCCCACTACCTCCTTCCCATTTACCAAGCTCACTCCCTCCTGCCAGGAGTCCAGAAGTTTCAGTGCTAAGAACGGACTACTGGCCAGAAAGCAGAGGGAAAGGGGTTGAGGGGGTGATCTCAGGCCTCCCACACAGCCTCAGGGCCTCTCTCACCTTGTGTCAAACCCAGGGAGGAC
This sequence comes from Pedetes capensis, assembly GCA_007922755.1. NCBI lineage: Eukaryota > Metazoa > Chordata > Mammalia > Rodentia > Pedetidae > Pedetes > Pedetes capensis. Next base: position 34,238 of record VMDO01001773.1, read on the forward strand.
TAAAGTTTAGCTGCTTTCCCTTGAGGGGAGGGTCAGTGTTCCGCTCTTTTTGCATCTGTGTCATAGAAGTGAGAGTAACTCTCTTTCCTTGGGCATAAAATGCTTTGGGAGCTCTGGCACCTTCTGAAAGTGTCACTTTCAGTCATCACAAAGAATGAGTTCTGTGTGGGGAAGAGGTTCTCACAAACTGTAATTGTGAGGGATGTTATTCAGATATTCGAGTGCTGTACTTGATGGGTGCTGCCTGGGTTCCGGATGGAGGGCTGGAGCCTGGGGACTGGGACCCTTGGGGGTGCAGGTTATGCCTTGCAGCCAGGCAGGCTTCCTCCTTCACTCCTGTGCCCCAGAGATGCCAGTGGCTCTAGGGTATGAAGGGAGCAGCCCTGACCTCTCTGGGGAACACTCGCAGTCTGGCTTCTTGCTGCTGCCATCCAGCCTAGCTGCCAGGCCTCCCCCCAGAGCCTTCTCTCCAGTTAGCCTGTCCTTCAGACTCTTCCTAGTCCTCCACTTTCCCCTCCTCCCCTGCACCCATGCATTCCCAAGGTAGCTTCACTGTGTCCAGGCTCTATTCCATTTCTACTTTTCCTATGAAACCTGTGCCATGGTCTCTCTAGTGTCCACATTTTTGGAGGTCTGTGCCACAAAATCTGACATCAGGCACTGCCTTCTCATGGTTCCTGTGGCCTCATGTATACTTCTTGTGGCTGGAGCAGCCTCCATGTGGGGGGATCTTTGGTGGGTGCTCATGAGGCCCCTGGCCTGGAACCAGAGCTCAGGAGAGCTACCTGGCATATGAGTTGGTTTTTCTCTTTCACAGATCCTGGCCTTGCCATTCTCTTGCCAGCCAATTTCCCAGGCCTTGAGGCCTGGGGCCAGATCAGGGAGTATGGTGACTCTCCTTCCAGACTCTGGCCTCAAGGCTTCCTTCCCTGTGGTTTCTGGGTTCCAGGAGCCTTCTTCTTCCTTCCCTAGGATTCCTGCCTCCACTTTTGGCTGAGGACCCAGTTCCCAACACCCTATACCCAACCCACCCAAGCCAGGCCAATACCTTTGGCCCCAGAAACCCTCACTGAGGGCCCACTGGGGAATTCCAAACCCCCTTCAGCATGCTGCTCACCCTTCTGGAACTGAGCAGCCTGGAAGGACAGGGGCGGTGCTGGGGCTTTCCCTAGGGGCCAGGCTCCTCTCATGTCTCTCTTCATCCCCCCTAGTCCCACTGTCCACTGCATAGAGATTGAAGGGAACACAGGTACCCTTGCAAGGCAGCATTACTTGTGCTTGTTAACCATATCTAAGCATAGGCCTCTTCTTGTGAGGCTTGGCTAAATACAGTCTAAAGGAACTGTCTCAGAGGTCCTTTGCTAAGGAAGGTGTGACCTTTCACCTAAGAGGTTTGGGGTCAGATGCTGTGGGTTGGTGGCGATGGGGTGTTGCACAGAGTGGGCAGTAGAGGGGGTGCCAGCTCCTCTTGCTTACCTGGGGTTTTCTTTGCCCTTTCAGACTGGCGGCCAGCACTGAATCTCGCTGCCCTGGACTGTGCTGATGAGACCAACAGCGCAGTCTGCAGAGACTTCAACATCCCTGGCTTCCCAACTGTGAGGGTGAGCGACAGGGAGGAGGGGGTGGGCGTGGAGATGGTTCTGGCTCCATCCTGTGCTTTATTGGCAGCTGCTGGGGCTGCTGAGCTCTGGCCTGAATTGTTTAAACCTCAGCTTCTGGAGCACTGTTCCTATGCTTGATGAAACACCTGTTTTAGAGGAGGCTGCAGGAAAGAAAGAGGCTCATCTGGTTTGGGAAAGTCTGTCTTTGTGAAGGAAAGGGCCCTATGTGGGTGTGCTGGGTCAGTGACTTTCACTTGCTCTGAGTTGAGCTGGAAGTGATTATCATGTGGGCTGGGGAGTGTTGCCAGCTCCCAACATCCTCTTTAATTCCTCTCACTCCTGACTGCCCAGCCTTGGTGTGTGACCTCACTCTGTAAGACCAGGATTCAGACTCTGACCCATCCACAGGCAGGATCAGACTCAAGGTGCCTAATGGCTCCTCAAAGACACTGGCATCAAGCCTCATCCTCATCAGGCAAGTGCTTTGGCCCACAGGTACTCAGAAGTGACCTGAAGGGGTAGCTTCACAAATGGGGTAGCTTTAAAATGCTCAGTGCCTCAGGCATCAGGGATCTCTGGCATGGGGAGTCATCACACCCAAGGTATGAGGGCTCTGTCACCCCAGCTCTGGCAGAATGTGGCATGAGATCTCTGATGATGCGTTGTTGGCCAGCCTGCACACCACAGGGCACCAACAGCTTAATTAATGTCTGGACAACTTCTAAGGCTCTCAGATAAGAGACCTTGTCCACTCCAGTGCAGCAAGGCTGCTGCAGTTATGGGCAAGGACCTCCCAGGGCTCAGGCCTGACCCCCTCACTAGAATAGCATCTAGAAAAATAGTTTCCTCTATAGCTATTATGAGTAATCAGGAAATACCTTTGAGAGCTGAGGTGCCAAGTATTGTCCCTGGAACCAGATACCTCTGAACTCAGGAATCTCAGGTTTCAAGAAGATCCATGAGCTGGAACTGAGTCTGATTTCTCTAGCACCTTTGTACGGAAAACCAGGCTTCAGGCTCCTCCAGGAGTATCCAGCTCCGACCCCTGCTGAATGGGGGTCCAGCCCAGTAGAGGTCCCTTCCTAAATGGTCACACTTTATGGTCAGGACTCAGGCCTGGCCTCTGAGGCCAGGCTGGTCTGGGCACAATATGGTAGGCCAGCAGCTCCTGCTACAACATGCAGAGGTGGCAGCAGAGAGGCTGCTTATCATTCATCCCTTTAAAATAGAAAACCTCTCTGGCAAGAACGCTGCCCTCTCTTTGGCCCCAAAACTTACATAACTGGAAATACTCAGGCAGGGCCCTATTCCTTACACTGAGTGGGTGAGCAACACTGAGCGGGAGGCTGTGGGACACCAGTGCAGCAGCAGGAGCCGTCAGCCACAGGCTAACAGTTTCCTCCCAGTGAGGCCTGAGCACAGGAGGCCAGCACTGCCCAGCCCCAGGGAGGCCCTGACATTGGGATGGTAGCCAGGTAAGAGTCCTGTTGAAGTTCTGTAGGGCCTGACACCTGAGACTTTCTGTTTTCCTGGGAGAGGCTGGGCCTCTGGGTGTGAAGGAGGTGGCTCAGGTAGTCGCAAATCCAGAGGCTTCTGAGCACCTACCCAGGTCACGCGTCACACGCAGCCTGGATGCCTCGAGTGATTAATCACCTTCTTACCCACCCAGCTGGCTCTGGGAGGGCCTAGGAGGGCCCTTCATCAGTCTTCTTGGCTTTCCCTTGCCTCCAGACAGGCAGCACCTTGCTGGGCCAGTCTGGTAGTCAGCTGTCCCTTTCTTAGCCTCTCCCAATATCAGCATCATGGCATACCTTGGCAAAACCATCTTTGCCTTCCCGGAGGAATCTTCAGGCCAGTTTCAGCCAAGGAGAGGCACTTGAGGGCCTGTCCCCAGTATTCTAGGCCATGGCTCTGGTTGATTCTGGGTCTTCCAAGGTCATATGCAGTAGCTTTCAATTATTTACTTACTATGACCTACAGTGAGAAATCTGCATTTTATATTATGATCCCAAAATTGGTTTGAATCTATTGCTAAACAAAAGCTTTAACAAAACATTTACTCTTACTAAATATAGTCAGGCTGGGATTTAGCTCAGTGGGTAGAGCGCTGCGCTGCAGTCTCTGAGGTCCTGAGTTCAATTCCCAGTACCGCAAAAATGGGAGAAGGGCCTGGCAATCCACTCCCAAGGCAATCCTGAAGCACTCAGCCATTGAAAACCCTATGAGGGTCGCTATGAGTCAGATACCGACTTGATGGCACCTAACAACAACAAAAAATATAGTCACTTTGATATTTTCTGTTTATTTTTTTTAATACTGACTGTGACTCACTAAATTGATTTTACAGCTGACTGCTAGGTTGTATCTAGTGTCTTTGAAAACAGTGCTTCAAACAAATTTCAGATCGCCAGAGATTCTGGTCCATTGAGACTCTGGTATGCTTGTGGGCACTTTGGCCAGGCTCCTGAGAAGCGCAGCAGATCCTAGAGGCCTGCCCAGACAGACAGCCCTGTGGCACTCTCTGATGCCCCCTGGGCGCCTGAGCCTGCCTTTGCTCACGGTACTCAGAGAGGCTGAGAGCCCTAAGGTGAGGACCCATGTTGAGCAGGGGGAGGAGAGAGTGTTGCTGGGGACAGGCCCATGTAAGTCGGGCACTGCCAGTGACGTGTGTCACTGTCATGTTCCTCTGCCTCTTGACCCATGTCATCACAGCAGAGTGAGCTTCCACCAGCCCAGCCTGTTTAGCAAACCCCTGGCCCTGCAGGGCAGGCCCCAGCTGGGTCAGGTCCCCATCAGACTGGAGCTGGAGCCCCATTGGGAGAAAATAAGGATACAGGGAGGGAGGGAGTGGCTTGCAACAGGTTTTGTCTGGACTTCTGAGGGAAGGGGCTTCTCCCTGTGGCACAGCAGTGCCCTTCAGTGGGCAGCAGAATGGGACCCTTTGCAGTCCAAAGCCTGGCACAGAGCAGTAGCATTGGAGAAGACAAATCTTTCCTTCGCAAGATTCTGAGATTAGTGGTGCTGATTCGAATCCTGGATCCATTTCTCCATGTATGTAACTTGGAAGTTGCTTAACAACACCCCAGGCATGGGCCTTAGTTTCCCTGTCTGTGAAAGTGAGCTGATGCTATCTACCTAGTAGGACTGTTGCCAACTGTGAAGCAAGGCCTTCCCTATAAAAGTGCTGAGGCACTGGTGTTATTTAGGATTGGGTAAAAGTCATTTTCTTCCTGCTTTTTGTCCCCTGGGGATAGCGACAGCTTCTCCTTAGTGGGTGCATCTCAGGCAGCCCATCCAGCAGCAACTATTGAAAGAATGCTCCTCACTGGGGGGAGGCTAGGAGCACCCAACACAGGACACAGGTTGGGAGGCAGGGAGTGATCTGGGCATGATGAATGCCAGAGGAGTTGGCCTTGGCACCCTAAGCTCTTTCCTTGCTCATCAGGGAGGACTTCCTATAGGAGGGGGCCTCCAAATGTGTTGAAGGATGGGTGGGGTTGGGTAGGACAGAGGAACATGGGCAGGGCATCACAGGCGGGGGATGGTGAGAGCCAAGGCCCTGTGTAGGCAGAACTGTGTGGCATGTTGAGGGGACCAGTCTGGTTGGGCAGAGGCTCATGTTTAGTGGTGAGGTGGGGTGGGGGAAGCAGAGAGCCCAGGAATGGCACATCCTTGAAAGCCAAGCCGGGAGTGTAGACTGCCTGTGGGATACAGAGCCTAGGCTATTTCCTGTGTGACCCTTGCTAGAGGGTGAGATGGCAGGGAGGCAGACAGGACTCAGAAAGATGTCTCTAGATAACGGACATGGAACCCCCTCTCCACTGTCACCTGCTATCTTCTGTACTGATCATCCACATCACAAAAAGTGGTTATAGTTGTCGATTCTTGTGGGTTCGCCATAAAATGTTTGAAGACTAGATTACTTTCCTAAAACCCCATTATAGAAGTTTGAATCCTGGGCCACCACTGGTCACTTCTAAGAGGAAGTGTTCAGCCTGTTTGGCCCCCAGGAGGACAGTTGTTTCACAGGTTCTTAATGACCTGCCTCATACCATACAGTCTTGTCCTGCTGCTGTGGAGAGGCTGTAGGCCTCCCAGGAGCGCCAAGGTCGGGGAAGGCAGAAACTCCTGGCCTGTGTCCCATCCTGTGTCAAAGAATGAAAGAAAAGGGACAGGTGCTGACTGGTCCTGGAGAAAAGAAGACTCTCTCTGAGGGCTGACTTACCTGTTCTCAAGGAGTTGTGGGGGTTGCCCGTGGGCAGGCGCACGCTTCCAATGACTGACTTAATAAGGGTGCATTTTAATAAGAGGACAAAAATGCACCCTGACTAGATTTCTGCTGGGCTGCCAAGATGATCATAGGGCAGACAGTCTCTGCTCAGTTGAATAGACGTCTGTTGAGTACCTCCATGTGCTACGTGCCATGCGAGGCACAGTGGGTCTTGCAGTGATGAATAAACTGTAGTTCTGCCTCGCAGTCAGGCAGGTGGGTGGGTGGCTGGGTTGAAGATTCAGGATGAAGTCCATTGTAGCTGGAGTGTATAGAATGGGTGCAGTGAGCGTTTAGTTTGAATTCAAATCCTGGAAGGAAGGTCTTAAATGCAATGAGTTTGGATCTTATGAGCAACAGGGAGAAACAGAAATGATTTGAGGAGGAGCAACAGATTGTGCCTTAGAAAACTAACCTTGGTGGCAAGGAGGAAGATGGTGGAAGAACAAAAAGATTGAGAATAATAAAATTTCTGACTTGTGAAGTGAGATCAAGTAGGGACTGACGCAGTAGCGGGAAATAAATTATCCCTTAATGATCCTGGTCTAGCCAAGGCAAGAGGTGGAAAAGGAGAAGGCTTTTGAAGAAGTATTCTACAGGTCAGAGTCAGAACTTGTCAGCTGACAGGATGCGGTTGTTAGAGAGGGTGACAGAGAGGAGGATCAATCACCGGGTAAGATAAGACAGGTACAGAAGCAGGTCGGGAGAGGGGTGACTCAGCTTTGGGGTGTGTGTGTGAGGGTGCTCTGATACCTGCATGGAATACCAGGAGGAGCTAGACATCTAGGAGAGGTGAAGACTTGAGACACAGGATTCAGATTGCAGATCAGTTGGACAAAGTAGATGACTTTGGCAAGGGAGAAACAGTAAGTTTATTCTTGATTCATTTATTCAGCCACTCATTCCAAAACACAGACTGAGACCCTTCTTTATGACAGTGACTTTGAGGGTTCTTTCAACAGAAGAGTGATATGATATGATATGATATGTGGCTGCAAGAGAGACTGGGGACAGGAGATGGTGGGGACAGTGGCATAGGACAGCAGTCATAGGTGAAGCTAGGACAAAAGCAGTGGTGTCCAAGAAGGGCTGGTCAGTGTCAAGAAAATCAGGAGGATGTGGTGACATGAAAGCAAAGAAAGGGCGTACCAAGAAAATGTGGCACAAAAATGTCAAAAGTTAGCCATGGAGGTAGGAATCAGGAAGGAATAGCATCGGATACTCCAGGAAGAGCAAGCAGCCCCTGGAGAGACAATCTTGGATTGGCTAAAAAGGTCACTACCCATTTTCCTAGAACAGCTTTCACTAAGTGGTGGGGTGGGTCCAGAGGCAGGATCCCAGGCATGGAGTGGGAAGTCTGAGGCATGAGAAGAGGCCCTGTTTGGAGACACTTGCAGTGCAAGATATGGGAAATGCAGTAACTGCAGAAGGAAGGAGGGCCTCTTTATCCCATCCACCTTCCTGTCTCATCCTTTCTTCTTTTAAAACTTACATTAGAAGTCTTAGAGTCTGTTTGTAGTCTAGGGAAGGGGCTGATAGGGAAGAGGAATGATGAAAGATACACTGATGGTAGGAGAAGGTACCCAAAGAGCATGAGGTGTTGTGGGCACTCCCGGTCTGGCCCAGATACTGACCGAGTGCTGCACACATAAATACCTTTATACCTTTATTACCCAACTGCCCTGGGACCCTCTGGAGCAAGACGAGTACAGCGTAGGAGAAGGAAAAACCTTGGGATGCTTTCCTTTGCAAAAACACATCTCTTTATTGCCTCCGCCCTTAGAAGGGTGGGGAAACCCAGTGAGGTTACAGCACAAGTGTTACAGCTCAAGTGTCACAGTTCAAGTGATACAGCTCTGGTGGCTGCCGTGTGGGCAGCAACGGCAGTGGCAGCAGCGATGGGTGGCTCCCCCATAGCCTCTTTCCTGCTGCTTCCAGTGGGGATCTTCTGCTGCCAGTCGTTGTCCAGAGAGCGCCAGTCCGGAGATGGTCTTGAAGTCCATAGAGAGCTATTGTCTTATGCCATCCAACGAGCTGAGTGAACTGGGGAACTGCAGCTGCTTAAGTAGCCTTGGCTGACCAATCACTGTTTAGGATTAATTGACCAATCACAGGAGAGAAGCCGAAAAAGTTTTGCAAAACATCCAATCTGGCTGCAGTAGGATTTTTTTTTTTTTTTTTTTTTTTTTTGGTAGGGGGAGGACTAACTTGCCTGGGCAAGCCCGGGCATGTCCCTGGCTTGCCTTTTCTGGCAAGTCCCTTTTACTTTTCTAATTTAGCTATTAAGGCTTCTTGTGCAGAGTCACAAGAATTGGGGTTTTTGCCTAATTATCCAGATTTCTCCCTACAAGGTGTGGGAGTTAGGGTTCAGATGGTGACGTTGTTTTTGAAGGCAGAAGGGAAGCTTCCGAGGATAGGGGGAAGAGTGAGTGACCACAAAGAGGCTGAGGAGTGGAATCAGAGCCTTCTCTTATCCCCATCCTTCTCGGGAGGGTCCTGTGGGATCCCTGTGATCCCCTGGGTCATTCTTGGTCCCAACTCAAGGCTCCTATGGTTGAGGCCTCCGGACGTAGCTAGGGCCTGGGAAGTGCCTTTCAGTGGAGGGAATGCCAGCCCCTTTTCACACAAGTGCCTACTCAGACTTGGGTGATCTGATAGCTGATGAAGGAAAGGTACCAGGTAACTCTCCAAAACTGAAAATAACAGTGGTATCCATGGGAAAGCCACGCAGTTCAAGGCTTTGTGATGTCTAGGAAGTTGAAGTCTATCTTGTCTGTATATAACCAAGGGCATGGTCATGGAGTGGCTGCCACTGCAAGATCATCCCGAACAAACCAAACCCCTCATAGTTACATTTTTTGTTTTGTTTCTGAGAAGCAGTGTCTGCCATGAATATCTTAACATATTATCAACTCTATCTCTTGTCACATGAGGAAATTTGTGAACATTTTTACAAGCATTAGCATTACATATAATTTTACTAGGTCAATATTTGTACAGTAACTCTAAAGAACACTGTGATAAGTATGTGGCTTGTGAAAGACATTGTTTTCACTTACGGATTAAAGGATATACTCTTGTTTTGAAGAGAGAGTGGAATTGTGAGCAGGAGTAAGGGCTAATGAGGTCAGAGAGAGCGAGCATGGGCTGCAATTGGGAGAAATGGATGATTTTTCTGCCTACACATGACTGAAAGTCCTAGCTGATCAGTGTCTCCTAATGTCTAGAAGGCAGGAAGGAGAGAAGGGGATGATGATGGTGATGATGCAGTTAACACTGATTGATTCCTTGCTCTAGGCACTGGGTACTGTGCTATAATTACTGTAGATGTGTTGTCATTGAATCCTCATGACAATTCAAGGTAGACAGAGTCATCTTTATTTTAAAGATGACAGTGCTAAGGTTCAGAGAAGTTGATGGATTGTCCGAGGCCACAGAACCAGAGCATAGCAGAGCCAGGTCTATTTTTTTTCTTCAGTACCAAGGAGTTGAACACAGGGCCTCGCACATTCTAGGCAAGTACTCTACCACTGAGCTGTATCGCCAAACCCCTTTTTCATTTTTATTTTGAGATAGAGTCTAAGTTGCCCAGGCTGCCTCTGGACTTGAACTTGTGGTCCTCCTGCCTTAGCCTCCCAAGTTGCTGGGATTATAGGTGTGTGCCATGGTGCCTGGCCAGAGCCAGGTCTTGAACCCACTTCTATCAGACCCCAGTTCCTGCACTCACTTACCATCTAGGGATAATGCCAAATGGCCATGCTGTTGGAAGAAGAAGCCCAGAGCAGCTAAAAGTGTCTCTGAGGTTAGGGGCCCTCCAGAAGAAGCCTGCAGCTTTTCCCCAGGCAGCTAAGCGGCCTTTCCTCCTGAGCCAGGAGGGCTCAGGCAAGAGCCCAGGCAGTGTTCTTGCCACATGAGCAGAAACCCAGGTTGCAAGGAGTTGTCCTGGGTTCTTTCTGTCCTCTCACCCCAGAGGTGACAGGCTAGGCCTGACGTGTCATGTACCTGGAAAAAGAAGATAAGTGACAAGTCAACCTGGCCTGTCACAGGCTTGTTTTTCTGGGCTGCAGGCCCACTGTGCAGTAGGACCTGTTCTGGAGCCCCTCCCTGGGCTGAGTGTCTGCTGGGCCAGGCTAGGAGTTCTCAGTGATTGAGACACCAGCCTCAAAGCCCCAGTTTCCAAGAAAAGGAGCAAGGACAACGTGAAACTGAGAAAAGGTGACATTTCCCAAAGGACATGCAAAGCGACGCCCCTTTTTTCCCCCCATGGGCCTGCAAGGAAAACCAGCAGTGGCTCTTGACCATTTGCTTGTGCACTAAAGAGTTTTCAGTGACTGTGTGCTAGGCACTAGTGCTTCAGGGCAAGAGCCTATCTTAGTAAAGTCTGAGCAGCTGCCTCCAGACTCTGTGAGTGCTTCAGGGTTGTGAAGGAAGGAACTGGATGTGAGGATAACGGGGAAGGGAGTCAGTGTCCAGTCCCAAGAGCAAAACCTCCCTGGCCTCCATTTTACAGATGAAGAAGCTGAGGCTTTAAAATGGTAAGTAGTTTGCCCAAAGTCACCCCAATTAGTAAGTGGCTGGGCTGTCAGCACAGGTCCATCCGGCAACACTGTTGTGCTCTTAACCAGCATGCGTGGCTGACTCTGGCCCCTATGTTTGCTTCCAGTTCTTCAAGGCCTTTTCCAAGAATGGCTCAGGAGCAGTGTTGCCAGGTGGGTGTCCTGATGTGGCTGTCCTGTTGGTCTCGTCAACGTCCTCCTATCCCTGCTTCCCTCTTTACCTGGGTTTCTACTGGGGTGAAGAAAGCCCAACTCAGGAGGGTGAGGAGGTCCCCAAAGGTCCCCACATTCAGCCTGGGAGATGCCTTAGGAAAGCCAGGTGGATGAGGCCCTTCAGCTGTAGCCCCCTGCATGGAGGGGAGGGCTACCTGCCCGAACAGCCTCACGTCAGAATGGGGTTGGAGCCAGAGGGCAGAGCAGACAGCCCCTGGGGAGAGCCCTTGAGGGCCCAGTTCTCACAACTCCTTCCTGCCCTCCTATGGGGCTCCTTGCTTTGCTTCCTAATGCAAGGGGACCCCCTACCCCCATTGCTCTCAGCCAAGGACCACACCAGCTCGGTCTCTTGGACCCAGCCCCCCACCCACCTTTGGCCTTTGTTTCTGTGAGTGCAGCTGCCTGACCCCCACCTCCACCTGTTTCCTTTATAGTGGCCGGTGCTAACGTGCAGACACTGCGAGAGAGGCTCATCGATGCCCTGGAGTCCCACCGTGACACATGGCCCCTGGCCTGTCCACCACTGGAGCCTACCAAGTATTTTGGGCTGGGGCAGGCTTAGTGTAGAGTAGGCCAAGTCAGGTCTGGGAGCGAGAGGGGGGCAGAACCCACAGAGCAGGGGCCCACATGGCCTCTTCCTTGGCCCCTGCCGTGGGACAGATGCCCATCTGCCGGGTCCAGAGACACCACAGCATGGCTGGTGGCAGCTGCTTCTTGCAGCAGGCACTGAAGACCCCTGTCTTCCCCTGGGCCAACCGAGGGCCTGGGGCCCATCCTGCCAGGTGGGAGTGAAATGCAGGTGGGGGTTCTCCTCACCTGTCCTCAGGTGTGTTTTGGAGTACAGCAGAGTTTCACATCATCTCACCCAGAGTAGGCCACTGGCAGAATGGACATGGTGAGGACAAAGATCAAATCCCATTTAGGGGAAAGGGCAGGGGCTCAAAAGTCAAACCCTTTCTCTAAACCGAAGGTGGTCATTTTTCTGAGCAGTGCATGACTGGGGGATGGAGTGGCCCTTGATTCCCTGTGCCACCGAGTGTCAGGTACAGCGGCTGGTGACCAGTACCCACCTGCCAGGCCTGCTTCCCTGCTGCCTTTTTTCTAGGAAAACAAGGACAGTGAGGTGCGTGGTATCTTGCATAAACCCTACCAAAGAGGCTCACGGGCAGATTATGAACCCTAGACCTCCTACTGTGGATGAGCACTTCAGATAGGATAATGCCCATCTCAGGGTACCCTGGCTGAGAAGGCACAAATCCATCTACCAGAAGGGACCGGTGAGGGGCCCAGCTTCAAACATAGTGAAGTCCCAGAGCTTAGAAGGTTACGTGGGCCAATGCTGGTGCTCATGGGCTCTCTAGGTTTGTTTGCTGGTGTTCTTCAAAGCTATAGCCCTGCTGAGAGACTGTGTTCCCAGTGTCAGTTGGGGTTGAATCCAATTCACAGTGATTCCTTCATCATCTTTGCCAATTCCCCATCTTCCCAGAGAGCCTCTAGGAGACCATGGGCCCATATATAGTCATGATGTGGCTTGGGTTTCCACAACCAGATCCTATCTGTGTTAGTCAGGTTTTCATCACTATGATCAATACCTGAGAGAAACTATTTTAAAGGAGGAAGGATTTATTTTAGCTTACAGTTTCAGAAATTTTAGTCCAAAGGTCAGCTGGATCCATTGCATTTGGCCTGAGATGAGAAAGAATATCATGGTGGCAGGAACATGTGACAGAGGCTGCTCACCTCAGGCAGCCAGGAAGTAGCGAGAGGGGCCCAGGACAAGAAATAATCCCCCAGGTCATGCTCCCAGTGACCTACTTCCTCAGCTAGGCCCCACCTCTGAAAGTTTCCACCACCTCCCAATACTCCCATCAAATTATGAATCATCAGTGGATTAATCCATTGATTAGGGTAGAACCCTCATAGTCTAATCATTCCTGTATGATTGGATCCACCAGCTAGGGATTGAGCCTTCAACACTTAAGCCTTTTGGGGGGACACTTCATATCCAAATTATAGTGCCATCTCTGCAGGATGTAGGAAACACCTACACCAACCTGTACTCTGGTCTTCTTGCCTTTCTCCTTGACGGTGTCTCTGTCTCTCACATACACATGTACATTCCTCATGGTGCATTTTAAGCCCTAGGGATCTGAAAAGCACCAAATTGGGCAAATTTGCCAACCTCTCTCAAAGTGATCCTTTTAAAGCCCCTCAAGAAGGAGGTAGAGATGTGTGATGAAAGGTGAGCTGCATCTTCCAGACGGCTGAGCACTTTCTCTTCTAGTAGCCAAGGCAGGTCTGAGGAAGTGGGCTGAGAAGCTGGCCACCTGATGCTACCCCAGAGGCTGGTGGTATCCAGGACTGCTCTTTGATATACCCAGTGAAGTCCACTCTAAATCCCCACCTCTCAGCCATATCCATTCATTCTGCCACCAGACTGGACTCCAGCACTGGCCCCACATCACACTTTCTGTTTGAGGGTATTAACTGATATATCCTTGGGCCCATTATGGTGAAGCAAGGTAACAGGCTGAGAATGAAAAGAAGATGTGGTCTTCCTTTTCCCCTGTGTCTTCTCACCCACCAGCCTTTTAAGCATGTATAGGATCCTCAGTTTTTAGTTGGAATAAGGAAACAAATCACTTTTGTATTTTCTGTTGAAACTTTGAGGGTTTTTTTTTTTTTTTAATTATAGCTTAATTCTCTTTGGGGGAGGTAGAATTTGCCTTCTTAGTCATTTCCATCTGAGAAGACTGGGCTTCACTTCCCTCATCTTAAACCAAGGAGGTTGGATTTATTAGCTTCTGAGGTCTCCTCCCAGGACTCTCTGGGTCTTTGGTTCCCTTTTTGTGCCTGTTCAGAGGAAAATGCAGTTCTCCTAGTTGGTCATGATTTGCTGCAGATCAGGACTTGAATCACCAGTCTCCTGTTCTTGTTGTTGTTGTTGTTAGGGGCCATCGAGTCAGTATCCGACTCATAGTGGCCCTACATACAACAGACAAAACACTATTGTCAGTGCTTCTCTGCTATTCATAGGGTTTTCAATGGCACTAGTCTCTTAGGGAACCAATAAAACCCTCTCCAGTAAACTTGGGCCTAACCTAGAACATGGAGACAGCTAGCTGCAAAGCATCCCTACCACCCTTCCTCCCCAGCCTGCCTCCTGCTTATTCCTGATTCCTAAAAGAGACAGAAAGGAAAAAAATAAAACAAGACAAACAAAAATCCCACCAATGTGGGTCAAATGAGGAACCAGGGTTAGGTACATAGGCAGCATCCTCTGATACTAGGGGCTTGGTTCCTGCCCCGGGAAGGCTGGCAGAGGGAGGCCACAGAGCCATGGGGCAGCATGGCTGCACTTGTGGCTCTGCAGCACTGGGAGTTTTGCCCTGTTCCCACTGGCTGTGAACAGTGACCTCAGAGTTGTCTCTTACAGGCTGGAGGAGATCAATGGATTCTTTGCAAGAAACAACAAAGAGTACCTGGCCCTGATCTTTGAAAAGGAAGGCTCCTACCTGGGTAGGGAGGTGAGCTGCCTCAGTTCCCCTGCAACCCTGAGATGCCCCCCCGCCGCGGAGCGAGGCTTTTTTTTTTTTTTTTTTTTTTTTCCTGCCAACGCTAGCATCTTTTCCCTGTGCATTTCTTAGCCTGGCAAGGCCTGACCCCTGCTGGGGGAGATGGGACGTGTGGAGCTGGGCCTTTCCACTTTAAAACCTTTGTGTCTGTTCTTATCTCCCTCCCTAAAACCCACTGTAACACCTGCTGTTTATTGAGTCTAGGACTAGATTACCCACACAGAGCTGCTAATCCCTGTGGCCGACTAAGACATCATAGCCTGTCCAGGATCACACCTCTAGTAAAGTAGAGCAGAGCTTTGACCCAGGGCTCTCTGGCTTCAAAAGCCATGTTGTTACCACACTACCCACCTGTACAGATTAAGGGAAGTGGGAACATGAGAGGTGACCCAGGTCTTCATGAGGAAATGGGGTCCAAGATTGAATCTCCACTCCATCACTTCATGGTATGTCTGCGGTCAAGTTGCCCAACTTTTCTGAGCCTTATTTCCCTATAGAGTAGCAATGGTTATGTCTTTACAGTATTGCTGGAAAAATCCAATGAGGCAATTTAGGTAATGGGCCTGGATTAGTAGCCAGCACATAGTAGGTGCTTTATAAAGATTGACCCCCCCTTGCCCAATGCAGAGAGAACCTACTTCTCTACTGGTTCATGGATTTGCCCACAGACCACTTGGGGGCTTTTCCCAGATACGAGGTGGGACATGACACACCAGTGCTTGGGAGATGTTCTGAGGTTGCTGGGGGAGATGAGTCAAGAAGGGGTGAAGTTAGACACTACCGTGGATTTGGAGCAGTTTTCCTGCTGACACTTGTCTGGCACAGTTGCTGATACCCTGGTGCAGAAGCTAGAAGCCTCTCCAGGCCTCTCAGTTGTTGGAGAGCACAGGGAGCTGGGAGGTGGCAGGCAGCTGTTCTGGAGGAAGGCATGGCCCTCTGCTGTCCTGTCTATGCCTGGGCCAAGGCCTGCCACACAGAGGGGATTGATCAGTGTTGGTTGGAATCAGCTCCCCCTAGCCAGTCCCCCGAGTAACCAGGGCAGGGACCCCAGTGGACCAAGCCCAGAGTCCTGTGTCCACTCATGGGTACCCACATGGTCAATTTGAGAGACAGGAGGACAGAGTGGCAAAGAGCCCAGGATCTGGAGTTCTAGCTAGCTGTGTGACCTGGAGACATGATTTACTCCTATGCCTCAGGTTCCTCAGCTACAAAATAGGAGTTTTATTTTTTTAATTGGTACTTATATACTTAACCATATGCTGGTCATCATTACAAGTATTTTAATTAAATAAACCCATGCAATCCTCATAACAGCCCTCAGTTGTTGTTGTTGTTAGGTGCTGTTGAGTCGGTATCCGACTCATAGCGACCCTCTGTACAACAGGGGAAACACTATTGTCAGTGCTTCTCTGCTGTTCATAGGGTTTTCAATGGCAGATTGATTTTTGAGAGGGGGTTGCCAGGTCCTTCTCCCAAGCCTACAGCTTCTGGTGTTCCCAGGCAGTCTCCCATCCAGGTACTAACCAGGCCCGACCCTGCTTAGCTTCCGAGATCTGACGGGATCGGATGCCACAGGGCTACAGCTGCAGGCAACAGCCCTCAGAGGTTGATGATATTATTATTATTATTATTATTATTATTATTATTATTAATTTTCAAGGAAATTCAGTCGGGGAGAAGTTTGGTCTTGTGATGCCCGGATTCACATGCTGGTGGCCACAGTGTACTGCTCCTCTCAGTAGTTCCTATTTCAGTGTTATTCTGAAGATTAAATGAGGCAATCTCTATGTAACACACAACACATAGTAAATGTTAGCTAATATTTTCCCTTATTTCTTTCTAAAAATAAAATCATCATGTCTGATGAGTATATCTTTCTGACCTGGACTATAGGTAGAAAGCTTTATAAATGTAAGAATAAAAATAAAATCACATTTCATTATGCCTTCTATAAATTGTTTTTATTACAAAGGAAATTATATTCAGTTGGGACTGCCCTAGGACATGCAAAGTGTGTAGTCTGCACTGTCCCAAGGCCCCTGCTCTTGCATGTGTTTGGCACTTGTTACCTGTGGTTTGGATGCACTTTGTGGCATAAGCATCTCATTCATCACCATGCTCTGCTCTGGAAGGTTTCAAGTCTGGATGGAGCCCAGCTGCCACCCTGGTGCCTGCCCAGCACTGAGCCAGGATGCAGCCCCTGGCTCCCTCTACCCAATGGCTTAGCCCCCCAGACATCCTACTGTCTCTGCAGGTAACTCTGGACCTGTCCCAGCACCACAGCCTGGGAGTGCGCAGGGTCTTGAACACAGAGGACAAGGTGGTGAGCAAGTTTGGTGTCACCGACTTTCCATCTTGCTACCTGCTGTTTCGGAATGGCTCTGTTTCCCGCATCCCCGTGTGAGTGTGGCATCCCCTTGTCTTCTGTCTCCCCTCCCTCTCCCTCTGCTCTTTCCTGCCTAGAAAGGCCACAGCCCTAGAAGACAAGTTCCTTCTCCATGGAGAGTCTTCTGAGGACAGGAGGAACACCTGGGCAGGAGAAGCAGATGTCTGTCTCTCTGTGTGGGACAAGGCCTACAGTCCCTGTAGTGTAGGGGTGCTGCCTCAGCCCCGCCTGCTTCTATAGCATCGCACTGGGTGCTGGCCCTAGTCCCCATCCTCTTCTGCCCACAGACAGAATCATGGGCAGGCTGCAGGCCTGGCAAGAGTTCAAATATGCCTGACCCCTCCCCCTTTGGTTTTCTAATTGCAGAAAAGTTCATTAGGAACTAGACAATGGCCTGTTCCAAAATGCTAAGAAAAAACAATCAGGCCAGCCTCAGCCCCCCTGTCAGGCTCCTGCTGCTGAATGGCCTGTTAAATGGCACCAGATGGTGCCTTGGTACCCTCCGCACCCCGCCCCCAGATGATTGATGTCACCCCGGGCCTGCAGGCAGAAGCTGGAAAGCCAAGGAGATCAAGGCTGACCTGAGGTGCCCAGTGAGCTGCTCCTCAAGGCCATTAGTGCTGGGCAAGGGGCCACTCACCCTGGCCCTGGCCGCCAGGTGGCTGTGGAGCAGCCTATCAGAGTCAGGAAGCCTGATGGCCACGGTGGTGGAGAGGGCTGGGTTCTGAGCAGGCCCAGAAAGTATGAGTCCTGGTGGGGAGGAGGCATTGTTTCCCACTTGGAGTTGGTGGAGGGGAAAATTGTTTGTGATGATGCTGCTCCCGAGCCATCTGCTCATGGATAAACACTGGGCCAGGATGGCGGGGTGGAAAGCAGTGCTTCCTGGTGCCAGCTCCCCTGGGGTGTCCTGTCACCCTCTGCTGAGTTTGGCATCTCCACCTCCAGGTGGCCGAGCACTGGTGAGTGAGAGGGAGTTTACACTCAGGAGACATTTCTTGCACTGAGGACTCCTATGTCAGAAGACAGAAATCAGAAGGATTTGGAGAATCCTGGCGGTTCTTTGTAGTCAGTGTTGTTGGGTTGTTGTTTTTTTAAATTTTTTTTTTTTTTTAATCATATATTAAACTCCCTTGATTTCCTGGGGAACGATGACACCTTGTGGTACCTTGGAGAAGCTTGTGGTTGGGCGGCTGCCTCAGGGTCAGCTTCTGGTTGAAGTTTTTGGTCTGTGGGGAAGGCAGTCACACCCAACCATTCCTGTTCATAGGCAGAATTTATTATTTTATTTTTAAAATGCTATTTATGTATGTATGTATGTATGCTGGTGCTATGTGTCCAACCCAGGACCTGCACATGCTAGGCAGGAGCTCTTCCATTGAGCCCCGCCCCCAGCCCTCCATGGCAGAATTAAGACTGCTCCCAGCAGCACCCACCCACCCTCCTAGGTGTGTTGTGCCCAGCCTCTCTAGCCCATGGCCCTGCCTGGAGCCAGAGGGCAGGTTGAATAATTCTCAGGCCCAGCTACTTTTCCAGATAGGGGTCCCCAGGCTGGTGTCATCGAAGCTTTCCAAAGCATGTGCACTAAATAGAAGGTTGAAGTGGGGCCTGGGCACCCTCACCAAGGATAAGATGGAACCCAGTTCAGATATTCCTTGATAAGCCTTTCTGTCAGAGGAGCCACCCTGCTTTCTCTCCTGACGCTGGTCAGCTCTGGGATGTGTCCTTCATACCTACTGCCTCCCTTGTGCTCTCTTCACTCACAGGCTGGTGGAATCCAGGTCTTTCTATACCGCCTACCTGCAGAGGCTCTCTAGACTCACCAGGCAGGCTCCCGCAACCACAGCTGTGCCAGCCACTCCTGCCAAGGTAGCGCCTACAGTGTGGAAATTTGCAGACCGGTAAGGCCACACCCGGTCCTCCTCATCCATCCCCACCCCCTTCTCTCTGTAGACACCCCCTTTGCTCATACTGTCTTGCTCATTCCTGTTCCTGTTCTGGGAATAGCACCTGTTGTTCTGAGCCTAGACATCCCCACAACCTTCAAGGACAGTCTGGCCCTGACTGCTGGCCATGCTCAGGAGAATCTTGCTATATAGGAGCACAAAAGCTAACTAGTGGCCTCTCCAGTGTCTGTGCCAGGTACGGTACTGAATGTGGGGACTACTGAACAGTATGTCATGCTGTCCTTCATGATGGAAGGAATACTGTCGGTTCCTACATTCCTTAAGCTTAACTTCTTAAGAAAAAGTAGAAGTTGGGCTTGGTGGTACATGCCTGTAATCCTGGCCCTGGGGAGGCTGAGACAGAAGAACAGCAAGTTCAAGGTCAGCCTAGGCTGCATAGCAAGACCTTGCCTCAAACAAAATAAAACAAAGCAACAACAACAATAAAAACCTGAAGAAAAACAAACAAATGAGTGGAATCAGCTCTGAGACTTTCAAACCAATTTCCCTCTCAAGCGATTATTTCTTCAGTGCCAGCTATGTGCTAGGCACGGTGAATGCAGATTTATACAGGGTGGGTATGGCCCCTGTTCTCAGAGCTTACAGTCCCCTTCAAAGCGTCCCTCTAGGAAGAACCCAGCTTCTCTCCGAGACCTCACATGTGGGAAGCTCCCTACTTTTTCAGGTAGCCCCTGCCTTTGTGCACCAGTTGGAAGCCTGAGAAAGCTGCCTTTTTTCTGAGGCTCCTTGACTTTGCTCTTCTAGTAAATAGGCTGCTTGTTGTGCAGGGAGGTGGAGCTGTATGTAGATCTCTTGCCCTGGCCCCCAGCTGTATACCAAGCAGAAGTGTCTGACCAGGGAGCCTCGTGCTGGATCAGGAAGGCAGCCTTCATGAGGGGGCTGTACAAGAGAGTTGGTGGAAAGGTCCAGGAAGGAGTTCGTATCCTAACATAGGAGACTTTTATGGATGGAAAGTGCCACTAGAGAGATGTTTAGTAAATCAGCGGAGGTGGGAATGACCATTATGATCATTCAGATTATGATTATTTAAATCATTCCAGTTATTACACTAGCTGACAATGTACAAAGCTCTGCCCTTGGCACTTTCCCTCCATTATCTCATTCAGTCAGAGACCACTGCTTAAGGCAGAACACCAGAATAGGAAGGTCATCTGAAGCGCAAGGACACCTGAGAGGGGTACAGCGAGGGGACTTCGCCAGATAAAGTGTAGGTAGTGACCACACTTGCCTTGGTGGCTGACCTTGTTGACCCTCTACACCTTCAGGAGGTAGGTGGGGCAGAGTGATTGGTTCATTTTACAATGATGCCATAACTGAGGCCCAGGGAGGTAGGTTGAGTTGCCAGAGCCCACAGAAGTAGCTCACCATCATGCTGAGACCAGAACCCAGGTGTCAGGAGGCAGGGGTAGAAAAGCAGCCGGTACTCAGAGCCCTGAGCTGACCCCAAAGGAGCATGACAGGTTTGGGGTGGCACAGCCGGTTGGGGAGGTGTAAGGTAGGGCTCCGCCTGAGACGTGAGGTCTGGTGGCTGTGTGCACATCATCCCTGAAATACAAACACCACTTTCCTGTCTGCCCCGTTGTACCTCCCAGCCCTCAGCTTTGGTGGGTAGCTAAGCCCTTGGCTTTCACTTTCATAGAGGCCCCAGTGTGTCCAGAGCCTGGTGTGTGCACTGTTGGTCTGTTTGTCCTTAGGGGGCTTTGCTCAGAACAGAATGAAGCGCATCCTTTCACTAATGACCTGATTAATGAGTCACATGAGTGGTTGGTTCTGGGCCTGGAGAAGAGAAACCCCCACTCCTCTAGGAGCTGCTGAGAGTTTTGTTGTTGTTTTTAGGGCTATCAAGTCAGTATCCAACTCATAGCAAACCTACATACAACAGGTGAAACACTATTGTCAGTGCTTCTCTGATATTCATAGGGTTTTCAATGGCAGATTGATTTTTGGGAATGGGTTGCCAGGTCTTTCTCCTAAGCCTGCAGTATCTGGTGTTCCCAGGCAGTCTCCCATCCAAGTATTAACCAGGCCTGACCCTACTTAGCTTTCCAGATCTGATGGGATCAGATGCGACAGGGCTATGACTGCAGGCCTGGGAGTTTTACATCTGTGCTTTTATTTAGGCTCTCAGAAACCGAGTTGTGAGCAATGTATTATTATTCCTATGGTACAGATAAGGAATTTAGGCCCAGGGAAGTTAAGTTATTCATCCAAGGTCGCTCAGCAAATTACTGGCAGAGCTGGGTGCTAACTTATAGGACTCTGTGATCATTAGCAATGCCCTTCCTCTTCTCTCCCTTCAATCCTGAATGCTCCTCCCCAGTTCTGGCCCCACACTTAATGCTCCTTTTCCTTCTGCCTTCTTCCCTATCCTTAGGTCCAAGATCTACATGGCTGATTTGGAATCTGCGCTACACTACATCTTCCGGGTAGAAGTGGGCAGGTTTTCAGTCCTGGAGGGGCAGCGCCTGGTGGCCCTGAAAAAGTTTGTGGCAGTATTGGCCAAGGTGAGCAGGGCCACAGCCTCCTCTATCTCTACAGGTCCACATTTGATTAGGATGTGTGCCTACAAGCCACGTGCCATGCCAGCCTCCAGGAGCTCAGAGTCTGAATGGACACTGGGACCCACAGCTGTTCCAGTCCACTGTGGAATGGGACCCCACCATGTCCCAAACCAGCCACAAACTGACGGTGACAACCTCACCCTGGCATCTGGGATGGGTAGATGCAGGGCCAGATGCCCCAACACCTGGGGACATTCCCAGCCATTCAGTGGCTGTCATTCCACCTGCCTGCCTGAGTTCTCCACCTCATTTGAACCCAGAATGTGGCTTCTCCCCCCCTGCTATGGTCATTGAGACACTTTCTGAACTGCCGCTTCCCAGTCTGACTCAGATCCCTTGCCTTCACCCTGCTTTACCCCTTGGGAGTTTCCTGGGAAGGTGACATCTCCTTGGAATACATTGTTGTTATTGTTGTTGTTAGGTGCTGTCGAGTCAGGTCTGACTCATAGTGATCCTCATAGCGATCCTCATAGGGTTTCAATGGCTGATTGTTTCTGAATTGCTTTAGGAATGGATTGCCAGGTCCTTTTCCAGTTTTTCCCGTTTTGCAGTGCTGGGGATTGAACTGGGGTCCTCAAAGGGTACACTGCGGTACTCCACCAACTGAGCTGAACCCCAGCCCTCCTTGGAGTACAGCTCATATTTATTGAGGACCTTGTGTCTACCAAGCATCCAATCCTCTTACCCACTCTGCAGGGTGGTGAGTGTCACCCCCATTTAAGGGGTCCAGGGGCACAAGTGACTTGCTGAGACTGAACCCAAAGTCCCGCCACAGAGCCTGTGCACCTTCTCTGCTGCGGTCCTCCTCTGAGGTGGGATCGGGCTGCCTCTCCCTCACCACCTACTCTGGTTCCGTATCCACTGCCAGTACTGGCCTGCTGCAACCTGGGCGGCTGGCCACTGCCGAGTACTGCTGAGTCAGATGCAGGCACCAGTCCCCTGCGGTTGCCTGCTGATGTAGCCACCCTTGGTCCCTGCCCATCTGAGTCTGCCCTGCTTGCCTTTGGGAGCTTCTGCCTCTGTCCCTCCTCCCCACTCTGGGCTTAGTGGGCCTCTGGGCTTGGTCGCTTTGTGTGCGTGAGTGCACCAGGAGAACCCTGTAAGAGATGTTGCAGCCATGGCATGGCAGCCTTTGGGCCCTCACTGTGGTCCCATGCAGAATGAGCCCATTCCCACAAAGGAGACCTGAGGGCTGTGTATTCCCCACGGTGCTGAGGCCTGGGGCAGACCCAAATGGGCACTCAGGAAAACGGGTCTACAGTAATTCCATGTGCTGTCTTCCACCCTCCGTGAGGGAGCGCCCCCAGCGTGCTCTTCTGGCCTAAGGAGGTGAGAACCCCAGCCCCGGCCACTCCACTCCTGAGTGTCCTCCCAAGGCAGGGATTTCTCATGGGCTACTCGTATCTCTCAGCTGAACACAAGCTGGTCTTTCATTTTGGCTCCCACTGGGACTGTGCAGCCAGTGTACGGGACAAGACCCAGGAAGGGGCTGAAGGATGAGGCCATGCAGCACCCTCCCCATGTTCCTGCTCAGCCTTCACTTGCTGCAAGGGCTGGAGGAAAAAGCCCACCCGACAAAAGCCAGGGCCCGCAGAGAGGACAGGAGGAAGCCAGGGATGTCCCACAGTGGGAGCAGGAGGACCTGGGCACCTGGGCCTGGACATCCTCAGACCTTTGCTCACACGCATGTACCCCTGGAAACTGCAGTGTGCTAGCCCTACCCCTGCTAGGGCAGTTCCTCCTGAAGAGGAGTGTTTGAACCAGCTCTTTTCCTTAAGCTCAGGTGGGCTGGCAGGCTCCGCCCAGTGTTGTGTGTATTTGCTTATTTTTATTTCTCAAACTCCTCCGTCAGTGCTGGTACTCTCTCCATTTTTTTATAGGAGGAAATAACAGCCAGAGTGGTGAAGCACCTTGCCCAATGTGGGATTTGCACCCATAACTCACCTAACCCTGCTCTTAACCACCCCGCACCTGGCGCTCAGAGCACAGGAAATCTAGTGGGGAGAGCTGAGACTGCTGGAGCCCTCCCACCTGCCCGCGCTCCCTCGCTGAGCAGCTGGCAGCACTGGCCACTGGGTGGCGTGTGGTCACCAGGGTTTCCCTGCTCCTCCTAGTCCCAAACCCTTTAATTCATCCTTCCTTCTGACACAATGGCCTTAGAAGGCGGAAGGAAAGTGCCAAGTCAGAATGTGGGTGGAGATCAGTGAGAAACGCTGACTTGGAGCTGTAAATCTGGAGGAGCCCCAGGGGCCTATGTGCACTAGCCAGGGGGCTCACTGAAGCCCCAGGCTTCTGGTGCTCCTGAGGTTTGATAAGAATCCCCACAGGCTTTCTCAGAGGACTGGATCTGGGGGCAGGATTTTCTGTTTAGTAATCATGCCTATCTCTAGGACCCTTCTCTCAAATGGTTTGGTTTGCTTTTTTTTTTTTTTTTCTTCTCTGCAAGTTTCTCAGTGCTTTGTCCTCTCCACCTGCCACTTGGTGGTTTTGTCTGACTTGCTCTGCTGCTGTGTCCTTCTCTCTCCCTCACCCCAGCTCTAGCACATGTGCATTTGTGCATGCACACATGTGCACACACATATATCTCTTCCTCCTGGGAGTCCTTGTGTTTTTAGAGTGCTGATACTAATCAGATTTGAGTTGACTTATTGTCAAAATAGCTTTTCATGTTCATCTGAGACTTTGGGGAATTACCATCAAAATTTGGATCTTGCTTGTAAGCCCCTGGGCTGGCCTGTCCCCACTGGCAGCCCATGGAATACAAATGAAAGGTCCTTTGCCAGTCTAGCCCAGCTGGTCAATCAGTTCCCGCATCTGAACACCACCTGAACAGAGGATGTATGGCTAGGGTTCCCAGTAGTGCTGGGAAGTGGCATAGTGCTCAGGCCTTCCTCCTAGTGGTGGTGGTTGGGGAGTAGCCTTCAGGGCCCAGCCCTGCTTAGAGTCTCTCCTTTCCCCACCCACTTCCTCTAACCTTACCTGGGGCTCCAGAGCAGAGGCATCAAAGAATCAGAATCAATATTTGTACCTTAACCCTTTGACTACCAATTTCCAATCAAAATATATGACAATAAGTATTTTATTTTCAGAAACTCTTCATTACAATGAACAAATCAAGAACATGGTTAGGAAAATAATTGGGATATATAAGACGAGTTCGTAAAATACCTTTTCCCACCACTTTCTTGACTTTCTGTGAAATTCATACATAACTCACTTTTTGACATCTGTGTCCAGATGGCGGTCAAAGGGTTAAGCAGAATATTTTCCTGGTAGTTTTGGAACATTCTGAGAACCCCACATTGGCCCACTTCTGCACAGCCTCTTACTCTGCAGGACTGTGGAACTGGCAGAATTGCTTTTTACTCTCCAATTTTCATTTATTCCTTCCTACAGTACTTTCCTGGCCAGCCCTTGGTCCAGAACTTCCTGCACTCCATAAATGACTGGCTTAAGAGACAGCAGAGAAAGAAGATTCCCTACAGGATTTTTAAAACTGCCCTGGATGACAGGAAGGAGGTGAGTCTGGGAGGCAAAAAAGATCTTACCATCCTTGATATTTATGGGTTATCACTGTAATCCCTGACATCCTTCACTAGTTTGTATTCAGGGAGGAGGCTGAGATCTTGGTTAGATCATTCCACTATTAATTAATAAACTGCTTTTATTGAGCTTGATGTGCATATCTTATTTAATCTTTACAAATTAGTGCAAGGTAGATATCCCCATTCAGCAGGTGAAGAACCTGAAGTTAAGAGAGGTTAAGTAACTTAGAGATCCTACTGTGCCAGTAACCAGCTGGACTGGGATTAAAGACCAGTGAGACACCAGAGATTTTACTACCACTCTGCTGCCTCCAAGCACACCGTGCTCCTCAGGGTAGCCCTCTCCATAGCACCTCTCCGCTCCTGCTCTGCTGCTGTTTGCAAAAGTGGGCCACTGAAGCCAGCAGAAGTGCAAAACCTCTGGATCTGTAGGATGTTAAAGCTTAAAGGGACCTAAGAGATGAGCTCCCTTGTTTCACAGTTGGGGGAGTTGGATATAAACCTAATCTAGGTCAGATTTTCAGGTCTGCTGATCCTTTGGTGGGTAGAGCTGGTGGAACAGAAGTGCCATTTTCGTGGTAATAGATTGAGAATCAGACCTCATTTGCCATGGGACTGTGTGCTGACCTTTGAGTCTCCTGGAAGGTTCTCTTGTCACCTCCCTTCCTACCCTTTCTTCTTCATGGTGCACTTACACTCACATGTGTCCCTTAGGACACTGTTCTTGCCGAGAATGTGAACTGGGTTGGCTGCCAGGGCAGTGAGCCACATTTCCGGGGCTTTCCCTGCTCCCTGTGGGTCCTCTTCCACTTCCTGACTGTGCAGGCAAGTCGGCAAAGTGCAGACCACCCACAACCAACAGGTAAGTCCACAGCCTGTTCTCCCCACTGTGCCTCAGACTCTGCCCTGTCCTGCCTTCCATGCGGACAGGTACAGGACAGCTCCCTGCTGCCCACAATTAGGCAATGGATCCACAGGCTGGGGGCTCAGATTGTCTCACAGTTCTGAAGACTGAAGTCCAAGATCAAGATGTGGCAGGATTGGTTTCTTGTGAGGCCTGTCTCTGTAGCTGTAGCTAGTAGATGGCACATGGTCTTCCTTCATCTTGTCCATGTTCACATTTCCTCCCAAGAGAACACTGCACTAGATCCACCCTAATGACTTCGTTTTACTTTAAAGATCTTTTAAAAGTCTCGGTCTCCAAATACAGCTACATTCAGAGGTACTCGGGGTTAAGACTTCAACATACGAACTTTGAGGGGGCACCATTCAGCCCATAAGGCAAGTGAAGGACCAGCAGCTGCAGAGAGGAAGTCTGGTATGTTTGTAGCACCAAAAGAGGACCAAAGCCAGGCATGGTGGCGCGTGCCTGTAATCCCAGCAATTCTGAGGCAGAGGCAAGAGGATCACAAGTTTGAGGCCAGAGGAAGCCTGTGCAACTTAGACCTTGTCTCAAAAGAAGAAGAAGAAGAAGAAGAAGAAGAAGAAGAAGAAGAAGAAGAAGAAGAAGGAGAAGGAGAAGGAGAAGGAGAAGAGGAGGAAGGGCTAGGGGTGCATCCAGCATGATTGCAGACTCTCTAGCCATGTCACAGAGCGCCTCTGGGTTCAACCCTCCAGTACTGCCAAAAAAAAAAAAAAAAAAAAAAAAGACCAATGTGGCTGGGGCCTGAGAGTGAAGGAGGTGAGGCTGCAGAGGGCTAGGCAGGCAGAAAAGGTGAGCATGTCCCAAGGAGTTTCGGTCTCGGGTTTCCATTATATGAAGCCCCTCAGGAGTTTCACAGGGGAGTGACACAACTTATTAATGCTTTAGAAACATTGCTGGGTGGGGTGAACTATAGGGGGCCAGGCAGTTAGGAAGCTGTGATGGGCTAGACTGGTTTCAGTCATGCCGATGGAAGAAGCAGTCGGATTCAGGGGTGTTTTGCAGGCAGAGCTGGTAGGACTTAGTGATGGGTTGGAGGAAGAGTATGTGGAACAAGAACAGGGGTTCTGGAACATTCTGGAAAACCCACAGATGCTGGTCCTCTAAGCAGAGCAGTGGGAAGGCTCCAGGATGGGCACAATCAGTGGTCTGGTATGTGTCTATCAGGCATCCAGATGGAGAGGTGCACAATGGAGTCCCAGTTCCAGGAGAGGTGCAGGATGGAGATCAGCCCTGCAGTTGTCAGCACACAGATGAAAGCCAAGGGCCGACAAGTCCCCTAGAGGGGAGATAGAGAAGAGCACTGAGGACTGAGCACTGGGGCCCCATAGCATCCAGACTGCCGCTAGGAGGCAGAGCCAGCACAGGAGCCTGAGGAGGGGCAGCCACTGCCCCCCCAAATAAAGTGTTTCAAGGAGGATGTGTGGTCAGTACATGTGCGCTGTTGGAGTGGTGCAACATAAGGACATCCCTGGCGGTTGTGGGGGCTGCAGATGGTGGCCTGGTTGGATTAGGCTGAAGAGAAACTAGGAGGCAAGATGTTGGAGATAATAGGCAGAAGTGGGGTGTGACTGGGTCACAGAAGGGATTTCATTTTTGTCATTGTTTCTACCAGTTGGAAAGATCCCATATTACAGGGGGAAATTGGTGATGCAGGAAATAAAGAAAATGTTTGCAGGAATGAAATCTTGGAGAAGGTGAGGGGGGCAGTGGAGGAGGCAAGGAGAGCTGCAGGACTAGGGGCAGTTGTGCCTGGGGCAGGTGCAGGAGAAGATGGAGCTAAGGAGGCCCAGGAGGTAAGAGCCAGGAATGGTGGCACCGTGGAGGGTAGAGCGCAACAGACCATAGCGTGCCCAGGTCCAGGTGGATGGAGGGTGGGCAGGCCATGGCTGGGAGAGAAGTAGCAGGAAGGAGAGTTTGGAAGCAATAGGCTGGAGCTTGAGGTGTGTGGAGTATGGGAGGGAAAAGGGCGTGGGAGGGGCAACTTCAGGGGGAGCCCATTAGAGGGTAGAGTTAGAGCGAGTAGGTGGGGAGTTGGCAGAGGGTCCAGAGGGCTCAGTAGGAGGGAACGGAGAGGAGGGCAGGGCAAGGGGACATGGAGACCAGGACACACTCCTGAGAGGCCCGCTGGGGTGCAGTGGGAAAGGAAGCCTGGAGCAGGCGGGTGAGGAAGAGCCCAGCTGGGCAGGTGCTCTGGCCCCGAAGCCTCTCCAGCTGTGTCATAGAGCACCTGCGTACCTTGCTGAAGAATGTAACTGGTGGCAAGGGCTTGGATGGGTGGCGGAGAAGGAGGATTGGGGTTTAGGAATTTGAGAGGAGGTGGGCTTCAGCCCTGGAAGGGGAGAAGTAGACAAGGGGCCACTGGGCTCCTTGTCACAGGCTGGGATGTGAGGCCCCTGTGCAGGACTGGCCACAGCCAAGCTGGGAAGGACAGGGTGGCCTGTGGGAGGAGCACTAGTGGAGCTGCAGGGCAGGTAGCCTGAGGGCCCCTGTGTGTGGTGTCTCTTTCCTGCAGCCAATGGCCAGGAGGTCCTTCAAGCCATCCGGAACTACGTTCGCTTCTTCTTTGGCTGCCGAGACTGCGCTGGCCACTTTGAGCAGATGGCTGCTGCCTCCATGCACCGGGTGGGGAGTCCGGATGATGCGGTCCTCTGGCTCTGGACTGGCCACAATAAGGTCAACGTTCGCCTTGCAGGTAATGAAGGGCCACATCCAAGGCTGGGTCACCTATCGGGGAGGAGGACTTAAGCCTTTTGGGCCAGAGGTGGGAGATACTCACTGTCCCCTCGGTAGCACGTTGTGCTTCTCAGCTCACAGAGCCCTTTCCCAGCTCTTCCTGCCCTGCTAGCCAATGACAATATCACTAGATCCATTTCCTGGAGGAGGAAACTGAGGTGGTGGCGCTGTGAGACCCTGGTGTCTCCCTGCCACAGGGCCTGTCTCTCTGGTCTGCCTTCACTGCTCTGCTTTTTAGCTGTTGGCCCCTTACACTGACAGGGAGGACAGAGCAGGGCTTTCTCCTCCCAGGGAGAGGCCACATGATAGAGCGGCTGGAGAAGGGAACGCAGGCTCCTCCCAGCAGTTCTGGGGACTGGGTCCCCTAGAGTACCCTTGTCTTCTGAGTTTCCCTCATTTACAGTGTTTTCCTTTCCCTGTGCACAGGAGTCTGGTGGGTCCTACAGGCTAAGCCTTAAAATCCCAGGATGGGGATGGGGAAGGAGCTGTCTGAGGGGAGTGAGGCATGTGGGGTGGCAGCCCTCCCAGGGGTGGAGCTACTTAAAGGAGCTGAACAGAGCAGGTGGCCATGGTACAGGTCTAGCCTGCGCTGGATGCCTCTCCTGGGACCTCCCAGTGGACTGTGAAAAGAAGGCACGTGCCTGTCTTCTCTGCACACCCCTTCCCCCTCCTCTCCACCCCTGCCACCAAATGTTCCATTTGACCTTCCAGCCCCATGACCTCAGCAGGCTCCCAGCTGCCACTGGAGGGGGAGGAGCCAGCCTCTCCCTGAGGACCAGAGCAAGGCAGCCCCCTAGCTGTGGTGGGCACCCTTCAGGTACAGAGTGCTCACTTTGCAAGGCCTGGCCGCTAGGGCTGCTTACTGGCTCTTCCCCCAAATAACCATTGTGACATTTGCATCACATGCTGCTGCTGCCACAGTTGGGTAGACAGAAGACCTGTGGAATTGCCCCAGGCAGTGAACTCCTAGCCTAAAAACATTTTCCCTTTAATCAGCAAAAGCAAAATAGCTTTCCTGAATAAAATTTGGGAATTTAAAGAGAAATGCAGGGGGAAAAAAATAAAATAAAACAAAACAAACCTGAGCAACCCCACCGAAGACTGCAAGGTAGATGTTCCAAGTCTCCTGCCTCTCCTGTGCCTGGTCCAGGCCACAAACTGGCAGCAAAGTCAAAGCAGAGCAGTGGGTTTGCTCACTGCCGGGAGAGGTCAGAGGCGGGGGTTGGGGCTGGGGACTGGGGGTGTTGGGAGAACCTCTGTGAGCTCCGGCCGCCCCAAGGGCCAGGCTGGGGGCACTTGCTGGGGGCACTTGTCCATCTCCCATCCTTCGAAGGCACCGTAAGCCCCTCAGTTCTGAATGGCAGCGTGAGGTCTGAGCTCCCAGGCAGGTCCGGTGTCAGGTGTCACAGCCACCCTGCTGTGTGCTTCCCTCTGCAGGTGCTGCCAGTGAGGACCCTCACTTCCCCAAGGTGCAGTGGCCGCCCCGGGAACTCTGTTCTGCCTGCCACAATGAACTCAGCGGGGTACCTGTGTGGGATGTGGCGGCCACTCTCAACTTCCTCAAGGGCCACTTCTCCCCCCAAAACATCGTCCTAGACTCCCCTGTAGCTAGGCCAGCCCCCCACAGGGACGCACCGAGTTTGGCAGCCACCACCGAGCTGGTGATGAGTGTGCTGGAACTGGAGACCAGAAGTTCAACGCTGGACCCTGGGCAGGCTGATCCTGCAGAGTCCAGGGGACCTGAGGGACCTAAGGCGGGTGGCCCCCAGGAGCTGCTCCCTGGTCTCGGAGTGAGTGTGGCTGCCCTGGGTCAGCGGCCTCCTGAGCCCGTGGAGGAGCTGCCAGGGCTGGTGCTGGAGCAGCCCCTGGGGCAGCGGCGCTTGAGAAAGCGCGACACAAGAGCTGTGCTGTTGGCTGAGCCCTGGGTGGCGGGGAACCACCTCCCAGGCCCTTCAGAGCTCAGGCCAGGGGGCCGCAGCACCAAGCAGCTGGCCAGCATCCCGGAGGGGGAGCTGGGGGCCCCGGCCATGCAGGGCCGAGGCCAGTGGCTACAGGTGCTGGGAGGAGGCTTCTCCCACCTGGATGTCAGCCTCTGTGTGGGGCTTTACTCCCTGTCCTTCATGGGCTTGCTGGCCATGTACACCTACTTCCAAGCCAGAATGAGGTCCCTGAAGGGCCACGCTGGCCACCCTGCAGCCTGACCTGTCCGACTTGGGAGAGGGCAGGAAAGGGACCTACATCTGAGGGGCTCTGGCCCCCAGCCCCCTTGCCTGCCTTCTGCCCCTTGCCCATTTTCCAGCCTGGGAGGGTGGGAAGTCCAGGAAAGCCAGTTGCTCCATTGGACCCCCAGGGCCTGCTGGGAAGGAGGTTCCACAGACACAGCAGCAGGGTCCCAGGCTCCTCAGGCCAGCAGGGGAAGGCAGCCTCAGCAGGGGGCTCAGGAGGTTCAGACCCTGGCAGCTCAGCACCTGCACACATTCGATTCCTGCCCTTCAGCTTTGAAGTTCTGCCTCATTCTTGCTAAAGCCTCAATCTCCCGCTTGGTCCTGACCCTATACTAGAGCGAGCCAGCCAGCCTAGCCTGTGCAAGGCTTCTCAGCCGGATGAGCCCTGGGGCTGGGCAGGCCAGATGGGCCTCCTCATTGCACGCCAGGGCTCTGGACAGGAAGAAGCCTGTGCACCCACAAAGGAAGGACCACCTTTGACCCTCTCGCCCAGCCAGCCTCTAGCTCCTCAGCCCTGTGTGAGTTTGGCTTCGGGGGTAGGTCTGGAAGCTTCTGGAAATCACTGTGGTGTCCCACAAGATGTTTAGACCAGGGGTTCTGCTGCAGGAGTGTACTTTGGGGTTGGGGTGGACTCACCCAACTGGGAGGGTGGCAGTTGCTGGGCTGTGCCTTGCTTAGTGGGCCCTGAGGAGGTGGCTATGATCGCCAGTGCCCAGCTGTGGGCTTAGCTATAGGAGGTAGAGTGAGAAGGATGTGCTTTGGCTTCTCCCCATCAGCCTCTGCCCTTCTCTGAGCCAGGCCTTCTGCCTTTACTTTGGGTCTCAAATTGAAGCTGTTGAGCATGCAGGGCGCTGGATGGAAGAAGTGAGGGGCCGGTGAGAGGTCTAAGAGGACAAAGCTATCCCCAGGCTTGATTCCCACTCCACCTGCCACTTGTGAGGGGTGTGGAATAAATTATTTTTGTTAAGGCAAACGTGTGTCTGTCCTTTAACTTGCTCCTTGGGGACCCAGTGTCTGCACAGCCTCTAGCCTCACCCAGGGTCTACCAGGTATAGCGCTGGGGTGCAGGGAGGTGCCCCTCCAGGGCCCACAGGGTACCCTCTGCCCAGCCTCTGTGGTGTCCACGTGCACTGGAGACAGGCCTCTGCGATTGGGGCCCTGCCACCTCTGCTCTCCCACCCTCCCTAACAGCTCTTCCTCCAGGATGGAAGGGCTTGTTTGTCCCAGTTTAGGGCTGGCTGCTCAGCGGGGAGGAGGAGAGGAGGAGGAGTCAGCCGGATTAGAGAGTTTGCCCCTAATCCAGCCTTCGGGTTTTACAGGGATCAGAGCAGCTGATAATGAACCTCATTAAGGGGGAGTAGGAGGCTCAATCCGATTTGAGGTTTTCCCTGACATCTTCACTCAGCTCATGGCCTCAGCCCTGGGGGAACAGGTGGGATGCCCAGGACACCCCCTGCACAGGGCAGCTGGGGCAGGGGAGGGTGGGCAGCAGGGCCCCCCTCTTGTCCCTGCTTGTGTCATTTGACCTCTTTAGCTGCCCAGTCCTAGAGTGGCTTTCCCTCTCTTGCCTCTGCCTGAGTCCCCCACCTGCTGTCCATCCTCCTGGGCTGTCTCCTGGGCCAGGCCTGGGGGTCCAAGAGGCTAACAGGCCACCACCTGACCCAGCAGGGCACCAGAGGCTCTCTGGGCCTGTGCCCATGGTGCCCACCCAGCCAAGACCCCTAGGATGCCTGCTCCCCACCACCTGGTTTCTTGACACAATGTCAAGCGCAGAGGATTTCTGTCAGCAAGTCCTCTAGTTCCAGTGACCATATTTTCCAAAACCAAACCCAGTACTTAGGATTGGGGCTCTGCTGGAAATGCTGTTGGGGGCTCCTCCGGCTCCACATTGTCTAAGACAGGAGGCAGGGTCTTATTCGGGGTCTGCTTCATGGGTGTGGGTTCCCTCTTCACAGCAAGCCTCTTTGCCCTGTCCCAGAGCCACTGATTGATAGGCGGCGTGGGCTCCTCAGCACCGCTGCCTTTCACCTTGATTTCCCCAGGGCTCTTGTCCACAGCGTCCCTAAGCCGGCCTGCCCACCAGCTGCTCCCCTCCCCACTCGGCTGCCAGGCTGGGTGCTGGCTTTGCTGTGTCCTGCAGGCCACTCTAGGTTGTTTTCCCTGTCCCTGGAGAGGCTCCGTGCCTGCAGAAGGTCCCCAGGAGAGACCTGCAAAGCAAAGCCTCCTTTTTCTGGGGCTGGGCAGAGACACCTGCTTGTGTCTGTCGTGTTACCTCCTAAGGACTCAGGATTCCCTTAAGGAGTTGACAGCCAAGCTGGGCTTTGAAAGATGAGCAGGTGTCAGCAGGGAAAATAAGGAGAAAAATGTATTATAGGCGGGGGAACAAGCACTTGGCCAGGCAACAAAGAAAAATGGTGAACAGGAAAACTTCTAAGCAAAGGACTTTTCAGTATTAAGGATTTCCTCAGTGTTGCTCTAAGCTAGAAGCTGGGGATAAGGTGGCGAAGGAAAAAAAAAAAAAAAAGACAGGAGAGACAGGGCCCCTGCTATTGCAGGAGTTTCCATTCTAGAGGAAAAGCCAGGTGACAAATGAGGAAAGGATCCCAGATTGTGATCGGTGCCCTCTGGAGGATGAAGACCTGCAGGGAAGATGTCAAGAAAGCCCAGGATGTGCAGCCCTGAATGAAGGGGTGAGGGCTGAAGGTGGGGGGGCCAATGTGCAGGTGCGTGCACCTACAGCCTGAGGAGCTGTTTTGCCCTGAGGTCCTGAAGGCCCCCAAGGGGTAGCCCACCTCTGGCCAGGCTCCTCCCCAGCAGTCTTGGCAGGTGCAGTGCAGCGAGAGGCCCAGGAGAGCCCTTAGATCTGGGTCCAGAGGGGGATCTGCTGGCTGGGTTTGAGTCCAGCTTCCAAGAATTTCCAGCCTTGTGACTTCAGGCAAATTAATTTGCTTCTTGAAGTTCCCTTGTCTTTGTGTGTCAGTGGAGATAAACTAACTGGCCAGACTGTTGTGCTATGTGGGGCAAAACAGTAAGTGCTTAATGATGGCAGCCTACTGTTCAGTCAGTCTCCTGTCTTACCTCACACAAACTCAAGGGACTCCACTGTTTTGACAACGATGCCATCTGCACCAGATATTCTGTGCAAGTGTCCCTGGAATTGTGCCTCCAGGTGACAAACCTTGAGCCACCACCGCAGGTGCTGCTGTACAGGGCTCAGCTGAGCTGTTGAGTGGAAATAAGTTCTGCCCAAATTCATATTTGTACCTATCCCCAAGAAAGAGGATCCAATTGAATGTTGAAACTGTCAAATGATATCATTAATATAACATGCAAGCAAAATTTTACTAAAGATCATTCGAAAGTGACTGCAGCGGTATATTAACAGGGAACTGCCAGAAAATCAAGCCAGATTCAGAAGAGGGCAGGGAAGCAGGGACATCATTGCAGATATCAGATGGATATTAGCCAAAAGCAGAGAATACCAAAAAGATGTCTATGTTTTATCAACTATGCAAATGCATTTGACTGTGTGGATCATAACAAATTATGGATAACACTGCAAAGAATGGGAATACCAGAGCACCTAATTATACTCATAGGAATCTGTACATGGACCAGGAGGCAGTCATTCGAACAGAACAAGAAACACTATTTGGTTTAAAGTTGAGAAAGGTGTGTGTCAGGGCTGTATCCTTTCACCATATCTCTTCAATTTCTATGCTAAGCAAATAATCTGAGAAGCTGGACTTTATGAAGAAGAATGTGGCATCAGGATTGGAGGAAGACTCATTAACAACCTGTGTTGTGCAGATGACACAACTCTGCTTGCTGAGAGTGAAGAAAATTTGAAACATGAAGATGAAGATCAAAGAACCCAGCTTTCAGTATGGATTGTGACTCAACATCAACAAATCAAAAATCCTTACAACTGGGTCAGTATGCCACTTCACAATAAATGGAGAAAAGATTGAGGTTGTACAGGATTTTGCTTAACTTAGTTCTACAATCAACACCCATGGAAGCACCAATCAAGAGATCAATAGACACATTGCTTTGGGAAAAGCTGTGGCAAAAGATCTCTTTAAAGTACTGAAAAGTAAAGGTGTCACATTGAAGACAAAGGTGCAACTGACTCATGCCATGGTATTTTCAGTCTCATGATATGCTTGTGAAAGCTGGACATTGAACAAGGAGACAGAAGAGTTAATGCTTTTGAATTGTGGTGTTGGAGACCTCTATTGAATATACCATGGCCTGCCAAAAGAACCAACAGATCTGTCCTAGAAGAAGTGCAACCAGAGTGCTCCTTGGAAGTAAGGATGGCTAGACTGCGTCTTACTATTTTGGACATGTAGTCAGGAAGGACCAATCCCTGGAGAAGTACATCATGTTTGGGAGAATAGCAGGTCAATGAAAAAAAGGAAAACCCTCCACTAGGTGGGTTGACACAGTGTCTGCAACAGTGAGCTTAAACATAAATAAGATTGTGTGCCTGGCACAGAATTGGGGAGTGTTTCATTCTGCTAAACATAGGGTCGCTATGAGTCAGACCTGACTTGATGGCACCTAACAACAACAACAAGCCCCGCTTGCCACAGTCATGGTGGAGCAATTCTTGAGGTGCCCCCCCCCCGGCAAATCCTTAGAATTTGTTTCTATCTTAGAAATCTATAAGTCTTTAGACTATTATAGAATTGATTACCATTTTTATGTTATTTATTTTTTTGTGGTACCAGAGGTTGAACCTAGGGCCATATGCATGCTAGGCAAGCGCTCCATCACTGAGCTGCACCCTCAGCCAATTTTTTACTTTTTATTTTGAGACTAGGTCTCACTAAGTTACACAGGCTGCCTCTGGTCTCCAACTCACAATCTTCCTGCCTCCACCTCCCCAGTCACTAGGATTACAGGTGTGTACCACCACACCTAGCTGATTATTATTTTTAATCTTTGCACTCATTTAAATCTCATTTAATCCTCCAACAACCCTAAATGAAGAAATTGGGACTTACAGAAATTAAAGAGTACCCTATGCCCTTTACCCCCCAAAACAAATACATTTACCTTGTTGTTGTTAGGTGCCGTCGAGTTGGTATCCAACTCATAGCGACCCTGTGTACAATAGGTGAAACATCATTGTCAGTGCTTCTCTGCTGTTCATAAGGCTTTCAATGGCAGATTGATTTTTGGGAGGGGGTTGCCAGGTCCTTCTCCCAAGCCTACAGTATCTGGTGTTCCCAGGCGGTCTCCCATCCAAGTACTAACCAGGCCCAACCCTGCTTAGCTTCCGAGATCTGACTGGATCGAATGCCACAGGGCTACGGCTGCAGGCCCACATTTACCTTTCACAAATGGTAAGAGATGGACCCACGAGTGGAACTCAGGTCCACCACCCTGTGGCCGCAATTTCTCTACATTCTTTTTGTTCTTTGGGGTTCCTGTTTGTTTGTTTTGATAGGTTCTCAATGTATAGCCAGGCTGTCCAGGAACCACTATGTAGATTAGGCTGGCCTCAAACTTGCGATCCTCTTGCCTCAGTCTCCCGGAGAGCTGATTGCAGGAATGTGCCACCCACCTCACCCAGCTTGAATTCTCTGCCTTCTTCAAACAATATTCTATCTCATGTTCCATTCTGTTTAGAGCAATTACAGAATTGCCTCTCAGATTTTATGTGGTGGTGTTGGGACTAAATGTGGGCACCAGCCCTGCCCCCTCAGACAGTGACGTTAACTATCCTTTTGAGTCTCCATGTCTGGTGATTGATGCCCTGCCTAGAAGACCACATCGGGTAATTTCTGGGTTGTGTGTCTGTTGTGTCTTGGTGGCAGAGTGGGAATGCCCTCCAGGAAATGTACCTGTTCTAGAGATCTTGCTCCACTCCCTACTTAGAAGCAGAAGTACCCCGTCCACAGAAGGTTGGGCTAATAAAGGGGTCCTTGTCTTTTGGTCCCTAGTTTTAGTCCATAGTAACTGACTAATGGATCAGCTATCCCCTGGGCCCCAGCTTGCAGCCTCCCTCAGGCCCCTGGGCCTCTTCCTGTGCAGCTAGTCACTTATTCATGGACAGTTTACTGGGGAGTGGAGGAGAGGGGAGGTCCCTGCAGGGCCATCTGTCCAGTGGCAAGGACGTCTGGCTGAAGGAAACCATTATTGTTGGTGTTAGGTGCAGTCAAGTCAGGTCCAACTCATAGCAACCCTATGTACAACAGAACAAAACACTCCTTGACACCATGCCATGCCTGGCACTATGTCAGTGCTTCTCTGCTGTTCTTAGGGTTTTTGATGGCTGATGGCTTTGGGAGTGAGCTGCCAGGTCCTTCTCTCAAGCCTACAGCACCTGGTATTCCTGGGCAGTCTCCCATCCAAGCACTAACCAAGCCTGACCCTGCTTAGTGTCTGAAATCAGATGGGATTGAACACCAGGCTGGTACGGCTGCAGGCAACGGAACCCACAGCCTGTATGGTTTGTCTCCTGATGGAATCCCAGGACAGCTGTGGAAGGAGAAAGCACTCCTCCACCTGACAGGGGGCCGGTGGGCTCAGCCCCTTACCTCTCTTCCAGAGCTGCCTCCCCAACCCTCCCTAGTCCCGCTTCCCTGGCCTCTGCCTCATCCTTCACCTCCCAGGCCACTCAGCCTCCTTGGAGGGAAGGCTGCCTCACCCTGATCCACACTTCTCACCCCTTGGCCTGCTTTTATGCCCCCACAGCAGGGCAGGGCCCTGGCTTCTTCTAGGCAGCCAACCTGGCTGAAGTGGGTTGCTCCCCTCCTCTGCTGCCCTTAAGGGTCCTTCATACCCCAAAGGGAAAACATGACCCCCTTGACCCCCTGACTGCCCCAGGAGTGCAGTCCTTTTAGCAGAGAGAGGCCAGGCCCTTGGGACCCCTCTTCTTGTAGGAAGCCCCCTTATAAAACCTAGGCCTCTCTCTGGAGGAGCACACCAGGGAGGGGACGCACTCTTGCTCCAGGGAGGGCCCTGGCTATGGCAGGACTGATGGTGCTGTCTCTGGTCACCCTCACTGACCCCTTCGTTCTGGGGCTCACTGCTGCCCGGGTCAGGGGGTGCCAGGCATGGGTCACAGACAGGAGAGTCTGGAAGTCACAGGGCCCAGGTGGGACCTCTGCCAATGTGAGGGCATCCAGCTAAGGGTGCAGTCTGTGGGGAGCTGAGGAACACCAATGCAGATTCTCGCGAGAAACCCGCCTGGTGGGGCCGGGGCGACCCAAGTGCCTGTTTGGCAAGACTCGCTCAGCTCTATGCCAGGTGTAAAAGGCCTCTCCCTGGGGCTGCCAGGCTCTTCCAGAGGAGAGTGGGCCAGATGCTGCCTGCTAACCCTCATCCCTCTGCCCCCACCATGGCACAACTTCCCTCTTACTGGTGTCTGTCCACCTCCACCCAGCAGAGAAGAGCAGCTCACAGTTAGAAGAGACAGAAAATCTTAATGGAACCTGCTATGATGTCCTGTGGATGCTCTCTGCCATCTCAAGGCTTCTGAAGGTCATGGAGTTCTGCTTGGGGGAGGCAGGGATTGGTCAGCCAGTGATGCTGAGTATATTGATTATTTGGAGGAAATTCTGCTGAGATCCCGCTTTCACAACAAACACCAAACTACATCTCAGTAGTTTAACTAATTCATGCAAAAAAATATGAGGAAACTGTAACTGTAAACTTATTTTTAGCTTTTTTAAAATTTATTTTTAACTGACACATAAAAATATAAAAATTGTAAATGGGTAACATGGTATTTTGATACATGTATACATTGCATAATGTTTAAATGAGGTTAAACATAGTTCCTCAAACATTTATTTCTTTTGTGGTACTTGAGGCTGAACCCATTGCATCAGGCAGACTCTACAAGTGCTCTGCCACTAAGCTGCACCCCAAGCTCCTTTTTTATGCTTTGAGACAGGGTCTCACTAAGTTATGCAGGCTGCCTCTGGCCTTAAACCCACGATCTTCCTACCTGCACCTCCTGAGTTGCCAGGATTACAGGCGTGCGCTACTACGTCTGGCCTTTTTTCCTAGCTTTTCAAAATGTACAGTACATTATTATCTGTACTCACTTCATTATTTTTGTAAGTATGGAAACAATGGAAAATTTAGGTAAGGGTTGAATCTATTTGATATCACTTTTTAAAAAATAAGTTTAAAATAGCAAAGGTAAGACACATTTCATAACTGGGAAAAATATATGCCATATATATGACAAAGGACTATGGCTGTCATGCAATATGCGGACTTAAGAATGAGCTAAGTCTGCATGTATTGGCCTGGAAATGTCTAAGAAAGACACATTTCTATAAGCATACAATTGCTGTTGTTCTATATCGTATGTTTATGTTTTCTCTAGAAAAAGTCTGGAAGAATATACACCAAATTATGAGCTATGGTTCTAAAGAAAGTGAGATGAGGGTGGACTTAACACAGGGTGGGGACTAGGGTGGGTTGGAAGAAGGGCCAGGGTGCCAAAGTTAAGGACATTTACGCTCAGGGTCCCACAAGTGCAAGGGCCCCCCAGGGAGTGAGTGTCTCAATAGTCTGGCCCTAGTCCTGGCTCTGACTTAAAAAAGATGTTTCTGAATTTTCTTGTAAAAACAATATTTCTTTTGAAATGGAAAAATGATAAAGAAGATACATAGGATTGCCTGTCATGGTGGCTCATCCCTATAATCCCAGCACTTGGGAGTCTGAGGCAAGAGGATCATAAGTTTGAGGCCAGCCCGTGCTACATAGCACGACCCTCTCTCAACAAACAAACAAGCAAAATTAATAAATAAATAAATAGGATTAAAAGACCTTAACCCTTTGACTACCAATTTCAAATAAAAATATATGACAATAAGTATTTAATTTCTAAAAATTCTTCATTATGATGAACAAAACATGTTTAGCAAAATGGTTGGAATGCATAATATGAGTTTGTAAAATACCTTTTTCCACCACTTTCTTGATTTTCTGTCAAATTCATACACATTACTTTTTGACATTCGTGTCCAGATGATAGTCAAAGGGTTAAAGTTCCATTGTAAGAAAAGCATTAAAGCCCTATTGAAAATAATGGGCCAAAGTGTTGAGACCAAATGAAGGTTGACATTTTTTTTTTTGCCTCTCCTATTGGCAAAGATAAAGTAATAATGATGATAATACTTAGTGTGAGCTACAGAGAGGGGAAATAAGATGTATCAGCTATTTATTGCTGTACAACACCTACTCCCAAATGTAGTGGTTTGAAAGGACAGTGGTCATTCATTTTGCCCATGAATCTGCAATGTGAATAGAGCTCGGTGGAGACCTCATCTGTCCCTCATGCAACATGTCTGGGCGTGGTTCATCTAGCAAGTTGCCGCTAGCTGTCACCTGAAAGCTCAGCAGGGGCTGCGAGCAGCAGCTTCCCTCCAACCCTCTCCACATGGGCCTCTGCGTGGGCTGCCTGGGCTTCCCCACAGCAGAGGGGCTGGATTCCAAGCAAGCACCTAAACAGGAAAAAGTGGAAGTGGGGGCATCTTTGTGTACTAGCCTCAAAAGTCACATGGCATTTCTTTTAAAAATATTTTGTTTATTGTTTTTAGGTGCTGTCAATTCGGTGTCCAACTCATATCGACCCTACGTAACAGTATTGTTAGTGCTTCTCTACTATTCATAGGGTTTTCAATGGCTGATTGTTTTTTGGGAGTGGGTTGCCAGGTCCTTCTCCCAAGCCTATAGCTGCTGGTGTTCTCAGGTGGTCCCCCATTTAAGTACTAGCCAGGCCGATCCTGCTTAGCTTCAGAGATTTGACGGGACCTGATGCCACAGTGGTATGGCTACAAGCATTTTGTTTGTTAGTGTATATTAATTAAACAAAACAATGAGTTTCATTATGACTTTCATACATGTGTATAATGTACTTTGATCATATTTACCTCCCATTACCCTTTTGTGTCCTCCAACTGGGCCCCTTCTCTTCATGTCTCTTTTTTTTAATCTAGATTCTCCATATGAGAGATATTTGTCTTTCTGAGTCTGGCTTAGTTCATTTGACACAATGATCTCCAGTTTCAACCATTTTCTTGCAAATGACATGAATTCATTCTTCTTTATGACTGAGTAATACTCCATTGTGTATATATACCACATTTTCCTTATCCATTCATCCATTGGCAGGTACCTAGGCTAATTCCATAAACACAGCATTAGTTTTGCTCTTCTGTTGGTTGAAGCAGATATAATGGCTTGCCCAGGACGCATATACAAAGGCCTGCACAAGTTCAAGGGCAGGAGTCCTGGGCTCTACCATTTACAAAAGGCTTGACAGAGTTCTGGAAAATCATGGGAGATGGGAGATACTATTGAGGGCATCTTAACAAAATACAATCGCCCTGAGTCCTCTCATGTACTGCTAGTGGTACCATAGACTAATAACAACCTTTGGGAAACATGTACAGTAATTCATAATGTAACCAGTAAAATGTTTTAAAAGCCCTAAGAAAAATATATAACCTTTGAGCCAGCAATTCTATTTCTGGAATTCAACCTAAGGAAGTAATTGAGGATATTTACTAGATTTGCACAAGATGAATATTTATATTATCAAAATAAGATTAATTTAAAGTCCAAAATGGGAGATTGATTAAATCTGGTACATCATTACAATGGACTGCAATGCAGACACTAAAAATGATTTGATATAAAATTTTAAACTGAAGTTACTTTATACCACATTGGTAAGTGTATATATACATATGGATATTGAATTCATGGGAGAAAACCTAAGATATATACACCAAAATGTTAATAGTGGCTAACGGTCAGCGGTGAGATTATGAGTGCTCATTTTCCTTTTTACTTGTATGTATTCTCAATTTTACTAAATAAAAATTTATTACTTATACAATTAAAAGCACTTTGATTGTTTCTTTTTTGTTATTTTGAGACAAGTTCTCACTATGTACCCCGGGCTGGCCTTGAACTTGTGATCCTCCTGCCTCAACTTCCTGAGTGCTGGAATTACAGGCATGTGCCACCATGCCCACCTGAAAGTGTTTTAAAGGGCCAAAAACATGAATTCACAGAAGAAGAAACACAAAGATCAAGGCATACATGAAACAATATCCTTTAATAATCAAGGAAGTGAAGAATTCGATATTTTTATACATCATGTAACAATACAGGGAGGGCCAGTGCCCCTCCCTGGGCTCCGAGAGCACCCTCAGCAGCCCCATGAGGGTACTGATCACACTGCAGTGCGGGTGCCTGGCTGCTCTCGCCCCTACCAGCTCCTGTGTGCTCCACGAGGACAGGACAGTTGTCTTCTCTCTCACTGCACTCTGTGGCTTAAGATGGACCCTGGTACAAACAGGTGTTCTGCAAACATCTCCTGAATGCACAGGGACACAATCTAGGACGGGCCACTCTCAAAGCATATCATTCATTTTATACCTCTTCAGTGCTATGCATGGTACTTTGAACATCAAAAGTGCTTAATAAGGAGTAACAATTATTAGGCAGCAGCTCCCATTGTGGAAAAAGGGTAATTTTAGTGTAGAGGAGACTTGGGTTCAAATATTGCTGCTGCAACTTACTAGCCACGTGATCTTGGGCAATTGCTTCTCTGAGCCTGAGTTCTTTCATCAGCCTAGAAGACAGGACAGGGTTAAAGGTGTGGCTAACCACGCTCTGCACAGAGAGGGCATCCAGCCACTGGTCTCACTATCAATGTCATCACTCCTCTTTAGGATACCACAGCAGGCCAGTTATCATGATGGGGACAGTGGACCTTTCTGCTTGGACTCAAGCAATAGAGGACAATTAGGCAACCATACCACTGGGGATAGCGTAAACCAGCTGCAGAAGACTCTGGGCACTGGGCATCAGAAGTGACAAGGTATCCTGTGCGACTCCATTGGGATGAAGAAATAAGGAGGCTCCCTTGCTCTAGGGAATTCCATAGAGGTCCTTTCTCGGGAGGCCCAGTACCATTCTTCAAAGGCAAAAGCACTTTATGTCTTCGAATGTCCTTCATACTAACTACCTTTCTAATCTTGGTTCTTTTTTGTGTGTGTGTGTGGTACTTGGGGTTGACCCCAGGGCCTCGTGCCTGCATGCTTTGCAAGTGCTACATCACTGAGCTGCACCCTCAGCCCATTTTTTTTACTTTTTGAGGCAGGGTCTCACTAAGTTATGCAGA
This sequence comes from Pedetes capensis, assembly GCA_007922755.1. Lineage (NCBI taxonomy): Eukaryota > Metazoa > Chordata > Mammalia > Rodentia > Pedetidae > Pedetes > Pedetes capensis. The sequence goes on from VMDO01001773.1 coordinate 76,961, forward strand.
CAGCCTCTGGTCTCAAACTTGTGATCCTCCTGCCTCTGCCTCCCGAGCCATTGGGATTACAGGCGTGCGCCACCAAGCCCAGCTAATCCCCGGTTCTTCATAAAAAATATTAATTTTATTAATTGCTTTGATAGGTAACACAGGCTTACGTAAACTGTTCAAAAAGATATCAAGTGTCAGATGGGGTGGTACATGCTTGTAATCTTGGAATATCTGCACCTGGGACATGGAGGCAGGGGGATCACAAAGCCAGCCTGGGCTACATAGTGAGACCTTGTCTAAAAACAAACAAACAAGGAAACAAAACCACCAAGTGGAAGTGGAATCTTTCCTTTCTAGTGCTCTTTCCAATTCCCTTCCCTGGGAGCAAAGAGCACTGCTTAGGGTCTTGGATGTGGGTTTTTGTTTTTGTTTTTGCTCGCTGCTGCTGTTGTTGTTGTTGTTATTGTTATTGTTTCTTTCTTTCTTGAGACAGGATCTTGCTATGCACCTCAGGCTGGTGTGGAACTCACTATGTGGCCCAGGCTAGCCTTGAACCCTTGATCATTCTGGTTTAGCATCTGGAGTGCTGGGATTACAGGAGTGAGCCACCACGCTCTGGTGTGCTTTAGACCTCTTTGGTGCAATTATGAGGAAAGACATCTACTATTAGTACCACAAGGTACCTACTTTTTGTCCCGATGCTGTGATGGGAAGACCCTTCCATGTCAGCACGTACAGAGCTGCCAACAAAGGCTGAGTGCCACTGTCTCTGCCTCTCAAATTCCTATCTCTGTCCTGGCCTCACTTCTGAAGCCAGGAACTCCAGCTCCATCTTCAGCTGCCACTTACTCTTTTCTCTGGCATCTAAAGTGTGACTTCTGGTCCAGGGACCCTGCAGATTTTTTGTTCCCTCTCCCCAGGATCTGAAAGTTCCACTTTGCAGGCCATGGCAAATTCTGTTTGTTTTCATGCCCTCTTGCTCTCTCCCTCTTTGGGCTGAGTGTCAGCCCTGTCTCCTGGACTCCTCTTTTGCCTGCTTCTGCCCCATCCTGAGGGAGTTTCCTAAATCTCTTTCCTGGTATTTGATCCCTGCTCTTCGTCTTCTGGACTCTCCCTTCTACTGACAGGGATGAAGGCCAAATCTCCTCTCTTAGCACCACACCCTCCACTCTCTGCCCCCAACATGCTTTTCCTGTCTTCTTTTCCCTTACAGTTAGTGGCCCTGTGGCTGGCTATCTATACAACCTTAGGGAGTTCACCTATTCTGAACCTCAGTTCTTTTAGCCCGTAAAGTAGGATCAGTAACATCTGGGCACTGGGGATATTGGAGGAACCGAAGAGAGGTCTCTGATTACATTTCTGGTGCAAGATAATAGGGAAAGACAGATAATACCAGGTTTAAAAAGAAAAAAAACGGAACAAGGATCTCATACAGTGATAAATGCTGTGAAGAAAACAAGAGGTATTCATACAAAGAACATAAAGATGGCAATAAACAGACAGATGTTCTATAGTTTTGAATGGACAGCTTAAAATTGTAAAAATAGGGGCTGGGGATGTAGCTCATGGTAAAGCACATGCACCACCTCCCAAAAAAGATTCTAAAGACAGAAGTTCTCAAATTAATTTAAAACACAGTGTTGAGCATTAGTCAAAAATCCACATGGCTTTTTTTGGTAGAACTCAACAAATTCATTCTGAAATATATGTGAGGCATTAAAAATCCATGGATTGCTAAGTCAGTTTTAGGGGAAAAAGAACAAAATAGGGAGAGTTTCCCTATGGGAAAGTAAAACGTACTACAAAACAGTCATGATTAATAATTGAAAAAAGCATGATTTTACTGCAGGAACAAAGAAATGAGCCAAAGGATTATAACAAAAAGTTCAAAGGAGACCAGGTGTGGTGGCCTATGCCTGTAGTCCTGGCAACTCAGAAGGTAGAGGCAGGAGGATCACAGGTTTGAGGCTAGAGGCAGCTTGTGTAACTTAGTGAGACCCTGTCTCAAAATAAAAAGTAAAAAATGAGCTAGAGTGAGTTTAACCCTTCAGTACTGTGGATGAAAAAAAAGACCAAAAGAAGATCCGTGAATAAATGGGAACACACATAATACGTGACACATCATAAATCAACAAAACTGTCACTGGTTGACAGAGAAACTGGCCACTCTAGGCAGAAAGAGAAAACTGGGCCTCTCCTTTATACCAAAGATGGACGGTTTAGGTTTAGAAACCTAAGCATGAAAGACAAATATTGCAAAGTTAAGACAAGAAAACAGGGCAGAATACTACCGCAACAGAGTGGTAGGAAAGCATTTTTTTTTTTTTAAGACAGGGTCTTGCTAAGTTATACAGCTGCCTCTGGCCTCAAACTTGTGATCCTCCTGCCTCTGCCTCCCAAGTTGCTGTGATTACAGGTGCAGACCACCATGCCCGGCTAGAAAGCACTTTTTAATCCGGACACAAATGCACAAGCCATAGGTGAAGTGTCAGTGTACTATCTGTCTCCTGATAAAGAACCGTCCATAGGGAAGTGAGCGGGAGTCTCCAGGCTGGGTGAAAACATTTGCGATGTCTAAACCTGCTGCCGCCCTCACCTGGGTAGACCTCAGGACCAGCCTGTTGAGTCGGCTTGGCCGGAGACTGTCGGATCCATGACCTGGGGGGCCAGGGCACTGAGGTGACTAACTGGGGTGACACAGCAAGTGAATGACAGGCAGGGGGCCAGCACCACGGCTGCCAGTCAGCTGGCCAAGCCTGGTCCTGACCCAGGGTAACGAGGCCCAGCACTCATCCCTCCGAGACCAGTTTCAATCACGCCTGTCCCAGGTTGAGCCTGAGCACAGCATGTGTGGCAAAAGGGACAAATCGCCCTGACCGGTTCCAATTTTCACTCACCAGGAGCAATTCCCTGCAGGCCTATTTCAGCTCAGCAAGTGTGAAACTCGGCCTTCATGGTGATTAGCAGCCTAAAGGAAGCTGTCACCTCCCAGGCTGAGCAACAGAGTGTAGGCATCTAATTCTGTTTCTTTCCAGGAGAATTCCTTTGTGTCCAGCCTGTGGCCCAAGCACCACTTCTTGTCGCTGCTGTCCCGTTTCTGTGACTGAAAAGACTGAGCGGATGTTGTGGGTGTGTCTGGGGGGAGGTGACAAAAGATCTGTGGACATGTTTTGAAACTCACTTCGGGAAGCCATAGTCGCAGACACTTCAGGTTTGGGACAATCTCCCATAGAAGCACTGCTCCTGGAACTCTGTCCCCTTCCAGAGGAGAGCTGTGAGTGGGCCTCTCCTGAGGGGAGAGAGATGGTGGCCGGCAGGAGCCTTCATAGCAAATATTTATGAGGTGCCCTGTCCTAAGGAGATTGTCTGGCAGAGTCCCATGGGGCTCACCAAGGAAATGAATATAAACAGAATGACAGCTGCCATGGGAGTGGGAAGTCACCTCCTCATGGGGAGGTGGGAGGCTGAGGGGCGACAACGAAGGAAGAGCAGGGGCTTCACCAGCAGGAAGGGAAGAAGCCGGGGAGGAAAGATTGGGACAAAGTCACTAAGAGCACCCCCAGGTATCTGACAGCTTGTCGTGCTATGGGGGCTTGTTTGTTGCTGTGATGCTGAAAGCTGTGCCACAGGTATTTCAGATTCCAACAGGGCTATCCATAGTGGACAGGTTTCAGCTGAGCTTCCAGACTAAGACAGATTAGGGAGAAGGACCTGGCAGCCCACTCCCAAAACAATTAACCATTGAAAACCCTACGAGTAGCAGAGAAGCACTGTCAAATATACTTCCATAAAATGAGTTCCCCCCGCTGGAAGACATTCAAGAGATAACTGGGGAAGAGTTGCCTCTTCAAAGTAGAGTCAATCTTTATAATGGGAATGGAGTAAAGCCCCTGGGACCTTTTTTTGCTGGTATGGCATGACTCAAAATAAGAAGAAATATAGTGGCTGCAACAATGATCTCAAACCTAAAAAGATCATGTGCATGGCACAGTGTTGGGGGGTGTTTTTTGTTCTGCTGTCTATAGGGTCACTATAAATCAGACATGACTCCATGGCACCCAACAACAATAACAAGACTAAGAGCAAGTGGACAGGCCATGGGACTGAAGGAAGAGCCTGGCAGTGTGGTCTGGGTCCTAGGCAGCAAGGCTGATGGGGGTTTTGGTGGGGAAAGCACAGCCTCAGGTGTTCTTAGGAAGATGTCCTGGTCTGAGAGGTCCAGGCCTGAGGGCAAACACTCTGCAGCCCTTAACGCACTGAGATCGTGGGGTGCTTTTCCAGGAAGGCTCTGCCACCTATCTATTTCACCAGTTGCCCCTCTGGCTCCTCCCTCCCTCAGGAGGGACAGTAGGACTTGGGAGTACCCTAGGTCTCAAGCTCCCTCACTCCTCCACCAAACTCCTGCCTGGGTTCAAGTGTCATTCATTCGTTACCAGAATACATCTGTGTTTGGATCATTTGCAAAGCATGTGTATTATTACTTCAATAATAATAATAATAATAATAATAATAATAATAATAATAATAATGGGGGGCCATTTCTATTTCAGCAAAATGATTAATTACTACTTCCCAAAGCACCTGTGCGTCACTCACAGGTATCTGAGAATTTGAAGGTTAAGCTTGAGAATACCAGGTGGTCCATTTGCTTCCCTATTTCCAGTCTGGCAGGGAGCTGGGGCCATGTTACTAGTTCCAGCCAATGGGATATGAAGGGAAATAGCGCAGTTACCAGTATTCTGAGGTACCCGACTTCTCTTCCTCTGTCTCAGCCAGCAAGGAGACCACGTGTTCTGACAATGTCACTCTAAAATGTTAGATCCCTCTGCCAACTGCTATCGTTCTGTTCTGTCACTGAGATTTCAGGTTAATCTGATGCTGGGTCCTGTTCGGGCCTATTGTGGTTATCTGGTGCTGTCTAATGAACCAGCCTAACATGTCGTGTCTTCAAACAACACACCCAGTCTCTTTCCTCATGACTCTGCAGTCTGGGCTAGTTTCCTCTCTGGGCAGCTCTTCTGCAGGTTTGCCAGGGTCATTAATATGGCTATGTTCATCTGGCCAGCAGGCTTAGGTGAAATTGTGGAGCAGTATTCCTCTCTCTCTCTCTCTCTCTCTCTCTCTCTCTCTCTCTCTCTCGCTCTGTCTCCCCGCCTCCCTCTCCCTGTCTCTCTTGCTTTCTGTCTCTCTCGGTTTCACTCTTCCTCTCTTTCCTTCCCTCCCTTCCTCCCTTCCTCCCTCTCTCCCCCTCTCTGTCTTTCTCTATCCCCAGTAAACTTCTTGAAGTCCACTAAACTAATTGGACATCCTACATGGATGGCAGCTCTAAGGTCCCCAAAGCATCGTGCTGCAATTGTATTGGTTAAAGCAAGTCACGGGAACAGCCTAGAATCAGGAGCAGCTGATTGTGTCCCCACAAGGACACAAATACCCGAGACAATTCACAGGGGTCACCTGTGTAACACACTGCTATGTGACCTTTTCTGACTAGTATGGGCCCCACAGGTGTACTCCATACAGGAGACATCATGTGTAATCTAAAGGGCTGTGGTCATATCAATGGCAACCAAATATTTCAGAGCAATTAATTTTCGTCTTTTAAGAAAATAACTCAAATTGAATAAAAGATCCACTTTGAAAAAACAAAGTTTTCGTCTTGAATTTTTTTAGGAAAAAAAAGCAAGTAACCCCAGATATTGAAGGCATCTTGAAAGTAATTACAATAACTTGAGTGCTACCTATGAACCATATGTAACACACCCAACCCAAGAAAATCAAGCTCCCAGCTGAATTTATTCAGAGGCAAATTTTTGTGAGAAGTAGTAGTTCTGTTGCAGAATGGCCTAGAAATGGTCCTGGCTGCTGTGTCCATACTGGGGCCAGGTGACCATCATCCAGGGACGCCGCCGACATAATGCTGCAGTGGCTGGGCAGTTGGGCCTGAAACTTTAAGATGTCTTCTAAACAGAGGCTAGAGTCCTTTGATACCAAGAGGTGCCCAAGGCTCCATTCCTGAACCTGACTGACGGGAAGGGCTAGGACTTGGAAAGTGAGGGAGATGTAGCTTTCATCTTTGGCCTGGGGTGCACACTGAGGGCCCATATGCAGGAACCCCAAGCCTTATTCCAACCATGAGTGGCTGAAGCAGCAGCCTTGTGCCTCAGTTTCTGGATCTTTTTCCCACGCTGCCTTCTCTTTAGCTCTTGTCACAGGAGACCGCAGGGGCGAATGTAATAGAGTCCGCAGAGCACAGCGGGAGAGGAGGAAGTATATAAAAAGCCAGGGAGCATTACAGATGAGAGGAAAGTGGGGCCCTGACAGCCACATACCATGACTATCTAGCCAGCTGACCACACCAATAACAGGGCCGATAACCTAAGCAGGCCTGACGGCCACTGCGCACTGCTCAGCTGCTCCCAAGGGGGGATGCCACAGCCCCAGCCCCAGCCTCCTGGCCCAGCAGGATGCTCTTGGCTTTCTCCCCATCCCTGGCTTATAGCAGTAGGTTATTTATGAACTAATCCACTCTCTCTATTCACATAACAAGTATTTACTAAGAAGCTATAGGATGTTGGGCCGTGTGTTTGGAGCTGGAAATAGAACAATGATCAAAGCCAGTTCTTGACGGTCAGCAGAGAGGGATAAAGAAAGGGGCCCAGGGCTTCACAATACTAGTGACTGTTTGTGGCACACCATCTAAGGGCAGGCAATGAACACTGCAAATCCACGGATTCCACATTGAGGAGATGGCTTCGTGGTCCAAGTGCCTCTCACGGCTGGCAGGTGGGGTGTGCCCAGCACCAGGATGCTCCCTGCCTAGGAGAGTGAAGCTAAAGAGAACCAGCAGTCCCCAAGGCCTTCAAAGAATCACCCAGGAGAGCCCCCATGAACGAGTGGTTGGGGCAAGGACCGGGTACCCAAGTCCCACCAAATACAGGAGCTTGTGTTATTAGAGACGTTCTTGTCACAAGGACAGCTGAACCCCAAGGAGGGAATTGGCCCCTGTGCTAATGGAGGAGGGTCATGTGGGAGGAGAAAGTGTTCTTGGGGAACAGGGGCTTCTCAGCATTATTTAGGGTGTCTGGGGCCACACAGCCTGGATCCTGGGAAACCAGAGCAGCCTGCAGGGAGGGTGGGGGTGGCATCAGGCTGTGAGCCACACCAGCCAGCTCCTAGCATTCAGAGGACCTTTACCCTAAAAGTTGGGCAGGGGTCAGGGTGTGGGTAGGCTCTCATGGGAGCCTATAGCCAGGCAGGAGCAGCCCCGGGAGCTGGAGGGCTTCTCCCTTCAGGCCACAACTGCAAACATGCTGACCTCAGCCTGGGGACACCCCTGTCCCCACATAGTACCCACTCCCTCTCTCTGCCTTAGGGTCTTCCCTTTCTGAAGACCTGCCTCCTAACTCACCTCCTAGAACACTAATCCCTTGCCATGTGGGTGAGTGCGACCACCCAGTACTACAAATATATGTTTTAGCCCTTGGTTTAAAGGTTAAGCTTGCTCAGGGCTGAAATTCTGTGTTCCCAAGGCTCATGGGTGGCCTTAGGAGAGCCTGTGAGAGGAGGTCCACTAAATTAGATACTTCATGTACTGTCAGAGACAATGCTTATACTACTTACACCAACTGATTTCTCAGACCCCATCTTAGGTTCTGTGTGCTTACGTTTCTCCTTGTTCTAGAAGCTGTATGCTGGTCTTCCCATAACACACTGCACGTGCATGATGAAGTTTCCTTAAGCACATTCAATAATTTTAGAGCCAGAAACCAAGAAAAATCAAGCAGATTCATTTGCTGGTCAATGTGGAGAGAAGGTGCCATCTCTTTGGGACAGATGGTCAGCAGGGTCCAGAGGATGGTCCAACCCATGGACGCTGGCCTTTGAATCCGGGCCTGAGGGGCCAGGGGAGTTAGGAAGCATGGAGTCAGAAGAGACTCTTCCAGGCGTCAGATCTAGACCCTTCTGCCAAAGTGTAGATTCAGTATGAAGTGTATGAACATATGAGGTGTGGTTAAAATATATGGGGAATGTGGCTGCCAAGTGCCATCCAAAGGAGAGGCAAGGATCTTCAATATAGGAAGCAACAAGCCACATGGTGACCCTTAGTAACTGTGTGTGACAAGTTTCAACTTGTTTGGTGTAGTCAGTCAGGGGCGAGCTATGATTGCGAGAAGGTGTGCCTTAAAATGGCCCTAAATCATGGATCATGAACAGTGCTTTTGGAACAGCAACTTCTGTCAAATAAAAACATTATGGTGTGTCCTCATGCACTTCATTCACCGGATCTGGCACTGTGCGAGTTCTGGCTCTTCCTCAGAGTCAAAATGACCATGAAAGGTAAATGCTTCAGATTGATTCAGGACATCCAGGCAGCTGAGGCAGCATAACTAAAGGTACTCGTGAAAGAGGACTTCCAGAACTACACCAGAAAGCAGTGAGAGTAACGGGAGAGGTGTTTTTGAAGATGGGGGAGAAGTATTTTCAGGGGGATTAATAGCAATGTGTCCTTTACTGTAATAAGTCTTTTTTAAAATTTGAACATTCACCTTACTTTTTGATCACACCTCATCCAATCAATAGCTAATAACAGCTGGGAGTGGTGGCCCATGCTTATAACCCTGACTACTTGGGAGGTGGAGGCAGGAGGACTGCAGATTTGAGGCCAGAGGCAGCCTGCCCAACTTAGCAATATTCTGTTTTAAAATGAAAAAGTAAAAAATGGGCTTGGGGTACAGCTCAGTGGTACAGTGCTTGCAAAGTATATGCAAGGCCCTGGGTTCAACCCCCACATACCCCTCCCCACAAGCTAATAACAGTCCCAATATTTCTTGAACTCTTGTATATGCACTAAAGCAACACAACAGCCCTTAACAACAGACTATTAGAGATGACTTTCTTTTACCATTTACCATTACCCTCCACTCATCTACCATTACACTTGACAGTTCCCAAACCTCAGCCACTGGATTTCTCTGCACTTAACTATTCCCTGCTTCCACCTCCTGATTCAGACGGCCTCTGTCTCTCCCACACCCTCATTTTTATTTCTGCCCTCCTACCGGGTTGCTTTCTCCACCTTTCCACAGCTCTCCAACCTCCCAGCCCCCTGACCATCCGGATGGTCCATGAGCTCTGATCTTCCTGGTCCATACTCTAGATCTAAGCAGGTGTAAACCTGCCTCTGCCCCTCTGGCCTGCCTGTCCTTGTTTCCACACGTGTGTGTTCCTGTGTATTCTCCCTGACACCTGCCCCTCAGAGTTCTAGAATAGCAAGGTGCTCACTCCTTTCTGGACACTTTCAAAGGGGGCCTGTGGGCTATGAGCGGTCAGAGAGTATGCTCCCAGAACCAGAGCAGACAGATGCTCCCAAAGCCAAAGAGGGTGGTCCCAGGGCCATGAGGGGGGGGGAGCGAGAGGGAAGCGGATGGCTGGGTCCTGGGAGGCCACCCACCTGGCTTCCCCAGCCAAGCAACAGAGCTGGCCAGGGCCTGGGCAGAGGTGCTGGGCCGAGCTAATCACTTAAATGGACGCAGGCTGTTGAGAGACAGGCTCTATTCCCTAATAGAATTTGCCCTCAAGTGCAATTTAATTTTCTCTGAGGCAGTCTCCAGCCCCTCTGCTACCCTCCCCCTAGGCAGACCCTGCTCTCCCCAGCTTCCGAGGGGGAGCAGAGTGCCTTCTCTCAGAGAAAACAGAAGGCCGCCTGTGGGCTCTGTCCTGCTTTTTGGAGCACCCCACTGGCACCCCTTCCCGGCTCCCTCCCTGGATGTGGGGCTCCCCGACTTCCCTCCACAGCCAAAGGCTAGGAGAAGGCTCCCAGGCGACCCTCTGGCCAGTCCTCACCATGAAAGCAGAGTCTTCCCCTGACCTCTGGTAAGTTCACATGCTTCCAGAATTCTCTTTGTCCTGCTTAGTCAGAGGCTTGGGGAGGGCCATCACAGGAGCCAGGTGCGGGAGACCTAGGATGCGGGTGGGGCCCACGTGTGCACGTGCCTGGGGGGCGGCAAAAATCAGCTCACAGATCTGCAGTTGGTTGAGTACAGTCCAGCTCCCCAGCACCCTGGGGACCCTCCTGGCTCGAAAGAGCAGGGTCGGCTTTCCCACCGGCCAACCCCCACCTCCGCCCTCCAACGGTACCTGGCTCAGAACTCTTGCAAGCTGCAGAATCTGGGCTTGACTTGCCTCGCCTCTACTTTTCCTTCTCTGAGACCCCCTTGGGCTGCCCTCGGCCTGTTCTCCTGGGTGACAGGGCTCAGGGAGGTGTGGGCAGGTTTCTGCTGGCATGAGACCCCTGGTCGTGGGTTTCCTGGTGGTGGTAGGAAGGGGGTGAGAACCACAAAGAGCAGCTGAGGGGGTGATGTGAATTTGCAGGGAGGGGTACGAGAGGGGTGGGGCCCCCTGCGGTAACCCTCAGGGACACAGGAAGCCTTCAGGGTACAGTTGTACCCAGGACCTTAGGGATAGGGAGATGGTCCCTCTCCAGACCTGGGCTGTTTATCTGGAACCCTGGGGATAGACCACCTGAATTCCTTTCTCTTTGCTGTCAAAGCCTTGAAAAGAGCAGAAGGTGGGGCTGAAGATGTCATAAAATGGATGGGTAGCAGGTCAGGGTCAGCTGCAAGGGGAGACAGTCATTCTTCAGCTTGACCACCTGCTGGGCTCTGGCAGCTCTCTTGCACAGCTGAGGTCTCCTCATCAGTGTGGGGCCCACTGCTCCTGGGGTGACATTTGCAGGAGTCCTCTGCTTCCATCCTCCCAACATACAACTGTGCTGGGTACTAAGAGGGAAGAGGACCACTTTATGCCTGTGTGTGTGTGTGTGGGGGGGTACTATGTGAGTCAGAATACCCTACAACAGCAATGTCTGCTGGAAATATATTGCCAGCTACTTAGGTCCTTTAATCTTTCCTAGTGGCCATACTAAAAGAGGGCTGGGGTTTATCTCAGATGGTAGAGTGCTGCTCTGCACTTTCTGAGGACCTGGGTTCAATCTTCAGCAGTGCAAAAATGGGAAAAGGATGTGGCAGTCTATTCCCAAAACAACCCATCATTGAAAACCCTATGAGGGTTGCCATGAGTTGGATATGATTGGACGACACCTAACAACAACATGCTAAAAGAAGAAACAAGTAAAATTAATGCTAATAATAGATTTTACTTAGCTCAATGTATCCAAGGGGCTGGGATTTAGCTCAGTTGGTAGAGTGCTAGTCTGCAGTCTCTGAGGTCCTGAGTTTGATTCCCAGCACTGCAAAAATAGAAGGACGTGACAACCCACTCCTGAGGCAATCCCGAAACAATCAGCCATTGAAAACTCTGTGAGGGTCACTATGAGTCGGACACGAATTGACCACACCTAACAACAACAACAACAATGTATCCAAAAATACTATGGCTTCAATACATAAGAAGTTTAAAAATTGTAATGAGACTTCATTTTTTCCTACATATGAAGCCTTCAAAATATGATATGTAATACACATTGCCAGCACATCGCAATTCTGCCCCACTACACTGCAGTGCTCTGTTGCCACAAGTGGCCAGTGGCTGCTGCCCTGCTAGTAGAGTCCTGGAGCATGTCACACTCAATGTGGCCCCCGGCACCACCTAGCAACCCACTAGACATGGTGAATCACATGCCACAGACCTACTGAGTCAGAATCTCTGGTGTTTAAACAAGACCCTGAGGTAATTATATGCACAGTAAGGCCTGAGGATTGAGGAGTTGCATAAAGTGGTGGGGGAGGATGGGGTGGAGTGCAAGTATAGTATAGGGAGCCTTTGCCTTAGGATCTTTTCTTATTAGATCTCACAGGATCCCCCAACAACGCCTCCCTCAGGAGGTGTGTGAGTATTTGCATCCCCAGTCAAACACAGGAGAACAGGCTCAGAGCTTCTCAGACATGATGAGAGCCAGGTAGGATTTATGTACAATGCTCCCTCCAGTGAGCTCTTGGGGACATCCTTTGCCCCCCAAAACTCTCAGTATCTTCTCCTTAATCACTCAGGTGGTCACAGTTCCAGGGTGTTGGTTCCTTTTCTTTAGGTCAGTATTTTCTTTTTTCTTTCTTACTTTTGTGGTTACTGGGGAGTTGAACCCAGGGCCTCACACATGCTTTTTGCAAGTGCTCAACCACTGAACTGCACTCCCAGCCATTTTTTACTTTGTGTTTTTTGAGACACTAAGTTACATGGGCTGCCTCTGGCCTCAAACTTGTGATCCTCCTGTCTCTGCCTCCCAAATCACTGGCAGGTCAATATTTTCAAGCAGAAAGGTTAGTGACCAAGGGCAAGCTGTCCCTAGTGAGCCAGGGCCATGAAAACAGAGGGCCGAGCCATGATGCCTAAAAGGTAGTGAGTTCCCTCTCCTTATATACTATAGAGAGCTAACATTTATACAGGGCTCAGTATATCCATTGAAAACCCTATGAGGGTCACTATGAGTTGGATACCGACTCGACAGCACCTAACAACAACAACAACAACAGTATATCCTAGGCTCTGTGCTAACAGTTTTGTCCTTCCCTCTTTTGCCCACACTGTCAGGTAGGAACCATTAGTATCCTATTGGACAAATAGGTAAGTGGAGGCAGAGTGTGGATCATACCCCCCGGTGAGCAGAGCTGGCCTCAACACTGACATCTAGCTGGGTCCGGAGTTTGGACTCTGGTCCCCACCTCACCACTCCCACAAACCTCCTGGGCCTTTCTCCTGTCAGCTCTGGCCCCAGCTAACACAGCCACGTTTTTTGGTTGTAAGTCAGTTCCTGAGAGGAAACTGCTGAGTTAAGCTCCTCCAGTAAAAATCTTTTGCCAAGACGGTGATGGGGTTGTTTTATAGATTAGCTTTGACACCTGCAGTTATTTCAAATGGAGCCACACTGGACTTCACCCTCCTCCTCCTGTTTAGGAGATAAGGAATTGGATCAGCTGGTTAGAAGCTCTGGGACAGAGCCCCACAGCTAGCAGAGCACACAGCTCTATCTTCCTGCACTTGTCACTTCTAGGAACAGGTGGGATTAGGTGGGTCCTACCTGCCCTAGTGGGCTTAGGCAAGCAGAGGGATGTGAAGGTGCTTCACAAACTGGGTGTCTCTATACAAATGTGGGTCTCTAGGATGGTCCTTGAACTCAGGGGCTTGAAGAGGGAAATGTGGAGCAGTAGAAGGTTCAGCCGGAGGCAGCTGGAGCCCAAGCTTCCTCTTCAAATAAACTCGAAGAGGAAGTAAAACCAGAAAACAGCCACAATGATGACAGCACAGTTGCAGAGTGGCATGGGCAGAGCAGGTCCAGAAGAGAAGACACAGAATTGCCCCAGCTGGACCCTTCTGTCCCCTTTGTACCAAGCAAAGGAAGAAGTGCCTGTCTCCACGGTGGAGTTGCATCTTCCCCCAGGATAACAAAAATTTCACCCAAGGAGCAATCCTGCCACAATGACCTTAGTTTGCGACCAAATCGAAAGAACGTATCTCCACCAAAGAACGTCCATGACCTTGGGTCTTTCTCTGTTCCAACTACATTTTTAGAAATGATGAGCTCCCGTATTGTAGTCTTTGCTTAAGAACATCTGGGAGAGTTTCTTGTACCCTGGTTTCTCCTATAAATATATAATAAGAAAGTAAAAAAGACAAAATACCGCAGAGGGGCGCAATCATGATGCTAGGTAACATTTCAAGGGAGAAGAGCTCACCAGGCTCCCTGAGGGATGATCTGCAAGGAGAGTGCTGCTGTGTCCCCATTTAACTTGTGAGAGGCAGAAAACCAGGGACTTGCCAACAGTTGCCCCAGTGAAGACATTGCCAAGCTGGGATTTGAATGCAGGTACCCTGAGCCTGTTGGCTAACCCACTTCCTCAACTCCATCCCAGGCAAGGAAGGCAGATGCACCTGGAGAACTTTGCTGACTTTATCTCACAGGAATGTCACCAGGCTCAGGCAGCATAGGTTATGGACTTGATTTTCCAGGTCATTGTCTTCCAGGGTCAGTGGTGGAGCTGGCATACAGTAGGTGCTCAATGAATGCACAAGTTAAGGAATGATCTAGGCACTCTAGACTTTTGATGGGACATAAAAAGAATTAACTCTGAAATTAGAAGAAGACCGATTCCCATACCAATTTCCTAGCTCCTGTATATGCCTAGGCCATGGAGTGAGATCTCACATGATGATACCTTGCTGGACCATCCAAGTAAGAGTTACTTGATGATGTTGGTGGTGCTGGCCAGGACAGAGCCAGACCTCCTGTAAACACACACAGGCTCCGGTGCTTACTACCCCGTGCAACCTTGGGCCTGTCACTTGACCTCTCTGGGTCTCACTTTCCTCCTCTGTAAAATGGGGATCATAACAGAACCTTCCTGGAAAAATTCCTGAGGATCAGGTGAGCAATACAGATGCCCTTAGAACCCCGCTGGCAACATAGGAGTTGGCTGTTGTTACTTTCCTTCTCCCTCTAAGGAGCTCAGTGTCCCTTTCCTGTCCTGTTCCTCAGCCACTTATGGAGTAAGAATCTTGGGAGTTAAATGCCCAAGTGCAGGACCTTCCCTTTTCCATGTCCCTTACATTCCTTTGTCAAGGACACAGGGCAGGTTTAAGATGAGCAGTGACCGCCTTCTCATCAACATCCTGGCGGAGAGAGAGCCCTGCAAGGTTCTGGGAAGAGGAGAAGACAAATGACAAAGTAGTGGACCCACGAAAGGGGCCCGTGACAAATGACTGGAAGGACTGGGTGGACAGATGGAGAGGAGCAAAGGCCCCTGTCCTTTTATTGGAGAACTCCTTTTGCCTCCCTGAACAAGACAGCAGCTCCCCGGGGACCCGGCTGAGGGTTCGTCTCCCTGGTTCTCTCCGCTGGGATGAGTAATACGGACGGGGCAGAGGGTCTATAGCAATCTAGCCCCGCAGAAAAATGAATGAAAATTGAATTCCCCAAGGAGAATCGGGGAGCTGTTATCTAGACAGAGATAAATCAAAGGATGCCACGGAGCCGGGACAGCAGGTTTCCAACAGCAGGAGAATAATTAAGGAAACAGTTTCAAAATGCAAATGATGGAAAAGGATCTGAGAGGGATGAGGACAAGGAGGAGATAATCAGAGATGAGGCAGGAGGGGAGCAGGGGCCTCGAGAGTCTTTCCTCAGCAGAGATGAGGCTGAGGTTCAGGATTTCTAGCACCTAAGGGTGAACTTGCCAACTCTGGGAAGCCCCTAAAATGTTAGGGTTAGAAGATGAGTCAGCTGGGCAGAGTCAAAAGAGCACCACATTGGAAGTCAAAAGGCTGGATTTAATCTCCACTTGTCTCTGCAACTTATTAGCTGTGTGACCTTAGGCAAGCCATTTAACCTCTCTGATTCCTAATAATCATACCCAAGCCCAAGCATAATCATGAAGATCAAATGAGATAAACTATGTAGAGGAACTTTGTAAAATGTAAAGTACTAGACAAAGGTTAGTGATAATCATTTTCCTAAATTGGTTTCTCCCTTCAGAATTGGATCCACTGACATGTTGGGTTTGGTTCCCAGCAATGTATTGAATAAATGTCTAGGGAGTACTAGGTTCTTTATACTGTCTACTGTGACAGAACTTAGACCTAAGGAAAGCTAAAGCCCCACTGGCCCAGTCTCTGGTGCCTACTCTCTGGTGGGTCCTAGCCCAAAGACCAGGTCTGAGGGCTGCTGCTTCTGAGGACCATTGCTCTCAGATGGCCACTTGTCAGCCCCGGGGACTTGGTAAGTAGAGCCCTGCCAAGTCAGCTTAGAGACTGAAAACCAATTGAGTCCCACCCAAGGTCTTTCTGGGCCATCCCACAATAAAGGTGAGCTTGGCCATGTAGGATTCAGCTGTGCACCCATCCTCTGGGCGTGAAGGCTGGCTTAGCCCCTCTCTGCCTGTGGGTAAGTGGAATAATACCACCCACTGGATTGCCATGAGGAATAGATGGGATGATGCAGGTAGAAGCACTTTGGTGCTCTCAGTAGATAGTGTTATTGCTGCCCCCATATGCAATGTAACCATGTTGTTATTATTATAACTGTGAGCAGGGGTAAACACTGAAACATTTGATTTAAGGAAAGGTTTTTACTAGGGCTTCCCTATTGGCACATGGGAAAGCTGAGATCTTGAGAGGGAATGAAGATTGGCAGGTGTAGATGTGACTGGAAGACCTTGGGAATGGAACCCAGCTCATGCCAGGGGCAATGCCTGGGGAAAAGGCACTTACTGGTTGAGCTGCGTTGAGTGTATGTGTGAGAGAGCAAGGGTTGCTGGGGAGAAGCTGCCCCTAGATTCAAGAACTGAGAGCCACACAGACTTCCCCGGGCTCCTCTGCCAAGGGATAGATGTGAAACTGCATCAGTCCCCAGCACAGAAGAGTAATGCTGTCCCTTACCCAGTGATAGATCAGTAACATGCAAATGAGAAGAGGGCAGGACCCCAGCAGGTACATGCCAGGGAAGCAGAAGCTGCAGAGAATATTTTTAGGATATCATTTTAAATTATAAAAGTAATCACCATATATGCTCTACATTTCACTGCACAGGTTATCTTTTACTAATATTATTTAAAAATATATAACCACTTTACAGAAAACCTGGAAAAGAAAAAAAATACTTCATAATACATCTCCCTAATATACTTTTTAAAAAGATACTTTTGAATAGTATCTTGATATATTTCCTCTGTTTTTCCCAATGTTTAAAAAAAACCATTATTAGTTTTTTCTGCTTGATAAAGTAACATGCTCATTGAGAAAACTAAAAAGAGCAAAAGGAATAAAAATACCCACAATATGGACAACCACTTTTACATTTTAGCATATTTGTTTTCTACTTATGTTTCTTTGTAAAAAGGTTTTAAAGTTCATACTGCTTCATACTTTTTTCCCATTTCCTAATGTCTCATTTTTCTACATTATAAGTTATCCTTCTGTTGTGTTATTTCCAAGGACTTCATAACATTTCATTTACCCTATATAATAATCCCCTATTGTTGGATATTTGTTTATCTACCTATTTATTTTTGGTATTGGAGATTGAACCCAGGGTCTCATGCTCTCTACCACTGAGCTACACCCTCAACCCTTACTTAGGTTATTTCTCTCTCTCTCTCTCTCTCTCTCTCTCTCTCCCCCCCCTCATTTAAAATATGAAAATCCTTGCAACTACATGTTTATAAGCAGTCTTGATTATTTTCTTTGGACACATTTCTATATAGATTGGGTCAAATTCATCACACTTTCAGGCTATAAAATGTTGTGTGGCTCAGTAGTAGAGTGCTTGCTAAGCATGCCCAAGGCCCTCGGTTTGATGGGGGAGTGGGCTGTATTGCCAAAATGCTCATACAAACATCCTTTTTGTATCCCCACCAGGAAGATTTTTTCTAATTTTGCCACATACCCTAAACAATACTGAATACTATCAATGCTTTTATATGTAACTAACATTTTTACACATCATACACTTATACCGTTGCATCTTGTTTTTTTAAATTAGCATTTCACAAGCATTCCCATGTTGCTAGACTTTCTAATTAGTTACTATGAGTATATAAGATACTACCAAGCAAACTTAATGTACTACTCTAAACCACTCCTTCGCTGGATATTTAGGTTTTTTTTTTTTTCTGAACCCTAACGCTGTAATAAACATCTTCATGCATAAGCCTTTAAAAAGTTCTGAATTATTTTCGTGGAATAAACACTCAAAAATGGAATTACATGAGCTAAAAGGTATGAAAATGTTATGGGTGTGATACATATTGGCAAATTTCTTTCTAAATGGATATTAAGGATTTGTAAACACACCAGCAAAATTTGTGAAACTACCAGGTTCCAAGCACCTTCACCAGACGTGAAGTCTATGATTTTCTCCCTGCTGGTCTTTCGACAAACAAAAAGAGGTATGTACTATGTTGCTTTGTTTTTGCATGTCTTTGGTCGCTAACGAAGCTGGTATTTATTTCCCCATGTTTGTTTACTGGTTCTAATTCTGTACAAAACATTTTGGTAAACAGTGAAAATATCATCAGGTTCCTTGCCTTTTTTTTTTCTTGCATTTATTCTGTCTCTGGCACTGGGGTCAGCTCACAGGTAAACAGAGGAAGATAGGATGCCAGCCCAGTACCAGGACACAGAAGTCACTGTGACCTCATTGGAGACAAATTCTAAGCAGTGAAGACTGCCATGGTATCCTCCCCCACCCCATACTTCTCCATCTCCAACCCTGACAGGTGGACAAGTATCCCTGTTTAGGGACAAGGCCAGAGGAACAAGCTGGGAATGCTTTGGAATACTGGGAGGACGCAGAGTCCCCCTTCCCGCCCAAGAAAGATCCCACTAGGCTGGGAGGGCACATTTATCTTCATTTCTGCAACGAAATTCCGGGTGGTTGTGTCGCAGGGGCTGGAACCCCAACAGCAGCTGGGCCCAGGGCTGGCGGGACGGGCTTCTGGCCTCTGCGGTTAGCAGGCGTCAAAGATCTGACGATGCATTAGAGGATTTCCGCGGAGACCTTTCGTCCCAGCCTTGGGCCTTGTTTTATTTCTGCCAGGAATTCTCATTGAGAAGAATTTGCTTTAAATGCGCGCGTGTAGTGTGTGTGTGTGTGTGTGTGTGTGTGTGTGTGTGTGTGTTTCTTGAACACATAATAGCAACACAAGCCTCTTCACCGATTAGCAGCCCCCCACCATATCCGTGTGCACACTGTTCCCCCGCACACACGTGGCCGGGAATTGTTCACAGCACCCGGCTGGGAAGAACGGTCTCTGGGGACCCAGAGGACAGACCCGGGTGAACACCGGCCAGGGTGGCCCCGCTGCGCACTGGCGCGGGGCGCGGGCGCCGGCTGCAGCCGCGGCGTGCGGGGGCGCGCACGGGGCCCGGCGCCCCTCCACCTCCACTCAGCGCCGGGCCGCCTCCCTCCGCCGCCGGCTGCGTGACTCGCGCGTTCCGGGCCGAGTACGGGCTGTCCCTGGCCCGGCCTCAGCCAGACGCGGGGGAGAGAGCCGGGCTGGGAAGTGCCGGCGGGGAAGAAATTGGCTGGAAACGCGGAGGAGGAGGAGGAGGATGCATGGAGTCGGCCGTTCCCGGGGCGCGCGCGGCCCTGAAGCCGGGGCGCACGAGTGGAAGACGCCTCCCCGCGACCCCGGCCTTCCAAGGGTCCGCCCCGCCGCTCCTCTCGCACTAAGCAGCGGTCCCGGAACCCCTCGGGACGCGCAAAGCCCCCGAGGTGCGGCCGCCGCCGTCGGGCACCACCTGCTGCCGCGCCCCGGCCCGCCGCGGTTTTTATACCTGGGGCCGGGAGCGCAGCGGCGCCCCCGGCGCTGGGACCGTGAGGCCCCGCCCCAGCCCGCGCGGCCCCGCCTTCCTGCACCTCCAGCCACACTTGGGGTGCTGGGCCCCCCACTCCGGCCAGGGTCTTCCGCCCGCTGGCAGGTGGGGGCAGCGGCCGCAGCGCGGGCTTCCCTGCGGAGCGCGACGTCACGGCCTCTCCCGCAGTGTGAATGAATCAAAACGCCCGGGTGACCGCGGCCTCCCGGGCGGCCGGCGCGCTAAGGGTGCGGGGGGAGGGGGAGGGGGAGGCCGGGAGGAGGGGAGAAAAGCCAGAGCTGCAGCAACAGCGTCTCTTCGCCCCGGGATGTGCACCAGCCCGGGAGAGCGAGATCAAAGGGATTGGAAACAGCCGGAGGACTGGCGGGGGAGGGGGCCGGCCAGCCCGTGGAGTCCTCCTCCCGGCGAGGCGGAGGGCCTGGCCTCCACCGTGACTCTCTCGGCCTGCTTGGGGTTTTTATCATTATTTTCAAATTTCTGAATCCAGCTGGAGGGAGAGAGCGAGAGATCTCCGTAGACTGCGACTCGCTGGCTCTCGCTCCAGGATGATGCAGAGCGCGGCTGTCCCTGCGGAGGGGGCTGTCAAGGGGCTCCCGGAGATGCTCGGTGTGCCGATGCAACGTAAGACAACCCCTTTCTCGCTGATTTAATTTAGTAACAAGATAGCTAACAGCCTCAGCAGGGGCGGGCGGGCCGGACGCTGCTCGTGGCCCTGGCCGGGAGGGGCCGGTGGCCAGGGTGCAGAGGCGGTCACAGGGCAGGGGCACCGGCCGGAGTGCTTTTGCAGGGCCTGGCTCTTGGCTGTTTGGGGGCGAATGTGAACGCTTCCTGGATCCTGATCGAGGCGGGCCAAGGGTACCGAAACCGGCACCTCCAGCTTGTGGCTTGTCTGGGAACGCTGGAGAGAGTGCTGTTTGGGGACACCAGGGGGTATGAGCTGCAGGCCAAGCCTGAGGGTGAGGGTGGTCCCCCAAATCATTTCCCCGCCAGGGAGGCGATCAAAGCTCGCAGGACCACTAGTGCAACTTCACCCCAGCTGGCGGGAAGTTGGCGAGCGCGTCCCCCGCCCCCCGGGGCTGGCAGCGCGTTAAGCCCCGGCCACACTCGGTCCCCGCGGCCCGCGAGCCTGGTGAATACCCAGCCGCTGCTGCTCGTGGCGCTGACAGCCCGCATCGCCGGGGACCGGCTGCTCCCTGTGAGGGAATCTGCTCACCACATTCCAGCTACCCAGGGAATGCAGACAAGGAAGAAGCAAGCGCTGAGACGAAGTTGTGAACTCGGGGTTTAGTCTTTGAGAGGCGAGGGTAGGCAATCAAGGTGGCTCGGATTTGGAGCGAGCGAGACTCAAGTGTGCGGGCGCTTTGCTGGCCCTCTCGCATTCCTCCCACGCCTGAAATTAGCAAGGCGGCTCCAGCTCGGGGCGTGTTTGTCCCCCGGTCTCTGTGCGTGTACGGGTGTGCGCACACAGAGATTTTTCCCGGAGGGAATCTCGCTCTGTCTCTGACTCCCGAACGGAGAGTCTACGAGAGAGAATCTGTGCGGAGACTGGACCGTGTCTCCAAGCACAGAGCACGCGCGTGGCGGGTGGGTACCAAGTTCTGCCCCACCAGCTTCTGCGTTCAGCGGGGCGCCCTTGGGCACCTTAGAAAGGTGAAGGGTCCCCTTATTCGGCTTGCCAGGGGGCTTTACTTCCGCCTGCGACTTCTTTAGTGGTGCGGCAGCTACGTCCTCCGGGCTTAAGAGCTGGTTTACCCAGGATCGAGACTACCGGCGAACTAGGGCGCGCGAGCGCGCCCTCCTGCGCACCGGCTCTCCATCGCAGGGTCTCAGTCCCGCCATACCTCGAAGCGCGAGCTAGCGAGCCAGTGCCCTGGACTTCGCTGGGAAGTTTTGGGGAAGGGGGTGGAAGAAGATTGCTCCATTCAAGCCTGTTAAGGTTGTTTCTTGGCTATATCCTAGTTATTCTTTGTGTGTTTTGTGTGTCAGCTGTTGGCAAGCAGTTTCAAGTCTGCTGTACCTTGGGGAATTTCTGCTGAGATGTTCTGTACGGGGTGTTGGAGATTCCCTGCTGCCGCCACCCCACAGGGAGAAACACAGTGGACTCTCACCCCCTGCACTGACAGAAACACAAACCCTGGCGAAGGTGCTCAAGTCCTTAAGCTGCTTGTAGCTGTGCACCAGTTGGGGAAGGGTGAATACGTGGAGCACATGTCCCTGGGACTCAGTGTGTCTGTCCTCTAACGGCTGTGGTCTGCTGGTATCCTGTCTGTTGGGACACCAAGGAAGCCCCTTGGGCTCTCCTTCGAGGGTAGGGGGACAGGGATGTGTAACTCTCAGATTGGCTGGAGTGTTGTTCCTCTTGGTCAGAGACAAGTTTTCTGTTCTACCTCAGAAACGTGCTCTCCTGAAATGCCCAGAACTTGCCTTCACAGCTGCAGTTCACCAAGGCTCTGAGTCTGGGTTCAAACTGTGGACAACTTAAAGAGGTAAAGAAAGGAACTCTTATGCCAGGGAAGCCTGGAGAGGCAAAGCCAACCATAGGAGTTGTCAGCCCTACCCTTTGTCTTGCTGGGCTCCTGTATGGCCTCAGTTGGAGCAGGCACTGGCCAAAATTGAGGGACCTAATCCATGAAGGCTTCTAGTCCCCACCTTCTCCTTCTCCTTTTCTTCTTCTCTGTTCTCCTCCTCCTTCCTCCTCCTCTCTTTGTGGTCGTTGTCATCGTCGTCTTCTTCCTCCTCCTCCTCCTTGTCCTCCTCTTCTTCCTCCTCCTTTTCTTTTGGAATATTGGTGGATTGTTCCTTTCCTTGCAGCAGGTCTGGCTTGGCCTCAGCAGCTCTTAGTGCTGAGTCTGGGGGACAGACAGGTGGGGCATGGTCCCCTCATCCACATATATGCAACCCTTCTGTTCTCTGGGATGTGGAGAGGGGCACAGCCTTGGGCCTCAGTGATAGAGAAGGTGACTTCCAGGGCTGTGTACTCTCTAAGCCAGCTGGAGAGCAGACAACAAAAAGACTTTGCCTCAGGGTCCCTCCAACCTTCGTCAGGAAAGTCTGGGTTAACTTCACACACACACACACACACACACACACACACACACACACTTGCTATCCTCTTCTCCATCACCCTGAGCCACCATAGATGAAGCACATGGGTGCCCAGGCTAAGGATCCCCAACTGTGGTGGGT
The DNA here is from genome assembly GCA_007922755.1 of Pedetes capensis. NCBI lineage: Eukaryota > Metazoa > Chordata > Mammalia > Rodentia > Pedetidae > Pedetes > Pedetes capensis. Next base: position 99,452 of record VMDO01001773.1, read on the forward strand.
GGCCCTGGTGCCCTGCCTCTAGGGGCGTTGTTTAGGAGTTTGAATCCAGGTTGTTTTGGTGACAGCAGGAATATTCTTTTGCTTATTTGAGAATGGGTGAAAGACACTCTCTTCAGGAAAATGGTACCAAGAATGTGACTTCTCTCCCTTCACCAGTCTGCCCAGGACCCTGTCCTCTTCCTTGCCACTATACTCTCTCGCTGCTGCCAGCTCCTGGGCAGGCTCGTTTGCCCCATCACCCTCTCAGTGCTTCATCCCACAAAGGTCCTGCGGCCCTGACCCCAGTGCGGGCCTCATGCCTCCAATAGCCCTGAGTTGGGGGGATCCAATCTGAGCACATCTAGACAGGCTGCAGCTGGGCCCCGGGTTCTCCGGGTGTCTGCCCAGAGCTAGAGCTGGGGAAGAATCGGGAGTGAGGAAGCTAGGCATTATCCCAAGGGCAACCTGGGCTAGAGAAGTGGAGTCCCCTTCTCCCAGATCTCCAAGTGGTTAGCAGCTCCCGCCTGGGGCCAGTGCCTTTTAAGGATCTCAAAACGGCCGCGCCTTGCTCTGGGTGACTGGCTGTCTAAGGAGTCAGCACCTGCGGGATCCCTTCCAGAGAGCGCTGAGGACCCTTTTGAAAGGGTTCGGCGCCTTTCTTGGGGGTCGTGTGGATGGGTTCGAGGCTGTGCGGGATGTGTAGGGAGGTGGGGCGATTTCCATTCTTCGACCCCTACCCCGGGTTTGATCCACCTCCCACGTAATCTTCCAAGGCTCAGAGAGAAAAGACAATGGACACCCTCGGCCGCGGGACTGCTGGGAGGTGGGGCAACCCCCGCGGGGGAAGGGAGAGACCCGACGCATCCCAGCTGAGAGTGGTAAATGGAGAGCTGGCCCCGGGGGTCTCCCGCGCCCCCTGCCCATCTCTCCAGAGCTCTCGAGAATCCTGAACCTGTGGGGAAAGGCGACTTTATTTTGTATTTAGTGGGCTCTGGGTGAAGGACTTCTCTGGGACGCCCCACTACCCTTTTTGCCTTCAGTAGGCGCCTTCGGGGCGGTGGAATAAATTTGCCGCCGCTGGTCGCATCGCCCCCCGCGGGGTTTACCGTCCCGCTTGGGGGCTTCTTGTGGACTCATATCCCAGGCCAGGACTTTGCAGACTCTACCATTGAGCGCTGTTCCTCCCATTCCTGCCCTGTCTCCTGGTGTAAGGGGGAAAACCGTGAGATCTCTCCTCTCTCTCTCTCTCTCTCTCTCTCTCTCTCTGTCTCTCTCTGTCTCTCTCTCTCTCCAGCAGACTCTGGTACAGCAGCCCGGGCACCACAGGCCGCCCTCCCTGCCTCCCCAAAACATTGTCCGTGACCATTTTTAAAGATCAGACTGCCTGTCCTCCGCAGCCGATGATTAGAGGCTGGTGGGTTAGGATTGGGATTCCCTAACGGCGGGGATCCCATCCCAGCTCCCGCCCCCTCCCTCGACAGAGCGGTGAACGACCCAGAGGGAATTTGGAGACACCTGGGTGACCGCAGCAGCACCCAGATTTGGGCAGTGGGTAGCAGAGACCGCACGAGGGGCGAGAGGGCTCCCGGCTGGTCTCCTCCTTTTGTTGTCGATCAAAAAGGGCAGCGAGGGCGAGGGAAGGGTGGGAAGCCGCGGTGCCAGGGCGCACGGGGTGCCCTAGGAATGATTCGTCCCAGACGCCGAGCGGGCCGTGGAGCAGGTGCGGAGCAAAGGTCTGCCCCTGGGCTGTTCCTGGGCCCGGGACGTTGAATCGTCGAGACTGAGAAGCAGCCGCAAGCTCTGACACGAGTTCATTTTCCCGCCTGGCTGCGATGGGGCTGGAGGAAAAGCAGAACCGGGAGGGGCTCAGCGGAGCTGGGCCAGAGTGGCGTCTTGGAGTCCGGCGGCGCGACTCGCATCCCCTTGCGAGTGTGTCTGCCCCGAGGGCGAGCGCGGGCCCAACGGCCGGGGAAAGAAGGCGAATTCCCTTCGTGAGCGGTAGCTGCTCACTTGCGGGCGGCGCGGGGTCCTGGGAGCTTCCTCGATGTGCGCCCTGGGTGTGGGTCGACTCGCCCTCGGAGGCGGGCGCGGATGGGTCTGGCCTTGGGGCATAGCCCGCTTTGCGCGCACAGCGTCCTGCAGTCTCCCGAAGAGGTCGTGGCCCGCAAGGGTACGAGGGAGCGCCGGTCTATGCGCACCGCGCGCTGGGTTCCGCGTTCCCGCGTCTTAGCCCTTTCCCTCTGTCCACTCTGAGCCCTGCGCAGGCTCCTTTTCCGGGCTTATTCTCACGAGCAGCCCTGAGGTCCGACCCACCTGGAATTGGCGAGGCCTGGGACTCTCTTTAGAGCGGCGGCAGGGACTTTTGTGGGGAGGAGACACGCGGCCAGCGCGAGCGGGGATCCCGCGCCCATCCGGAGAAGACCTGTCCGAAACTAGGAGAGGCAAGACTAAACCCCAACGCCGGCGACCGCAGGTTTCCCAGGACTTTTTAACTCCGGGAAGGCGGTGCTGCCTTGTGGGGGGCGGGTGGCTTCTCATCTTCCGAACCTGGAGGCAGCCAGCCGCTGGCCGGCGCGGCCCCGCGTTCTGCCAGGTTCGGTCCGCGTCCGAGCCTTTGTGGGCTCTGCTCTGTGGCTTCGCGGACCTTGACCAGAGCTGGAAAAGTGGCAGGCTCAAGAGAGACGAGGTCTCTTCCTGGGCAGTGATACAAATTACATTCCGCCCGGGGAGGGAGTTGGTGGCACTGTGCGTCCCGCAAGGCGAAGGAACGCAGGCCCGCGAGCCGCACACACGGTAGAGGAGGCCGAGGCGGAGGCTGGCCTGGGATCAAGCGCCGGGCTTCATCCCGTGTCACTCAATGGTTGACTTTTCCAGGATGGTACTTTTTTAAAAAAGAAAAAAATCTTTAAAAAAAAGTATTAGAGAACAGGGCAGATGGCAATGGTAAAACTAAAGAAGAAAAAGAATTACTATTCTAGCAAGGTGCGGCAGGCTAAAACCAGGAGCGAGAAGGAGTTTAAGGAAGGAAAACCAAGCGCATTGTACCTCACTTTTGACATGCCAAAAACAAAGGGGGCTAAGGCAAGACTTTAGGCTGAATGCTACGGGATTAGGGCAACAAGAGCCCTCAAGATGTCTTGGAGATCTCCTGCCTGACTGCAAAGACTCGGGCCATTTTAAAAAAACGAGTCCGTACAGGTGAGGTGGGAGTCGGGAGAGGCAGGAATCCGACAAAGCAATTTCTTCCCAAGACCACAGGGGCGTCTTGTATTTTGAACAGTGACCCTCTGACCCCGCTGACCAGGTGTGGACAGCCTCAAGTCCTAAATATTTGCTTTGTCCTAACTTCCCATTTGTCTCGGATTTTAGTGGTCTTTCACTGTGCGTTCCAGTCAATTAGTGATTACTTAGCCCACGCATTAGCAGAGAACCCAAAAAGAGCCTAGCTCAGGCGAGAAGACCGTTCAGCAAGGGCAGGGAGAGGTGCGATGAAAGTTGGGAACGGACAATTAGTTAACAGGGATTAACCAGTTCTTTCTATTGCCTTGTACAGAAAGCTGCCTCGAGCCTCTGGTTTGGGGGCCGGGATGGTGGACATTTGGTGGGTTTCTCTGGCTGAGAAACTTGTGGCTGGGGGAGGGTGGGTGGAGTTGGATGGAGGGACCTTGTGCCATTTATTTCAATTAGGGAAATTTCTCAGGAATTGAGCTGAGAAGCTTTGAAACAGAGACTTGGAACCAATCTAGCTGATGAGTGGGGAAAGGAGTCATATTACCCACTTTGGGAAACCCAATGTTGGAGGCTGCAGCAGCCCTTTGCCTTGCAGCGCAAGATCCATAACCCCATACGCTGCTGGATTTGGAGATGGCTGGGTGGGGTGGGGAATTTACTTCCGTAGTGATTTTCTACCTTTTCTTCCTCCCTGGAATGAATGTTAGCTATACCCATAATACAGATGTGAGCAAGCAGGGTCCGATGGTTTCAGTAAAATTCCAACATGGCTTGATGACTTTTAAAAAGTCTTCTCCCTCCCTCTCTATTTCCTTCTTCACCTTTCGCAATGCCTCTCTCTCTTCTTCCTTTCCCTTCTGTTCTTTGTGAAGTCTTTACAGGAAAGGAAGTGGGATTAAGCCAAAATTCACAGCACAGGGGTTTTCTTGGAGGTCATGTCCAGCAGGCTGTGCGACGGTAACCTACCTCTCACGCTCTCTCCAAGAGCCCTGGAATGGAGGCCAAGAGCCAGGTGTAGGGCAGAAGGCACCTTGGAGCTGGGCTCCTATTGTTTGTGGTAGAAAGAAATCAACTACAAATAGATGCTGTGTAAGGTTTTGCCTTTTTTTTTTTTAGTCTTCATGTTTATAGGAGCCCTGATCAGAATGGAGCATAAATCAACCATTTTGAGACAACATTGCTGAGGGTAGGTGGACAGATTGGGTTTAATTGGCAAAACTGAAATTGATTCTCCCTTGGAGAGTGTACTTGGGTTACCTGTATGTGTGAGGAACTGGAAAACCATTGTGGGAGGCGAGTCCTAACTCCTGCTGTTATTTTGGTGGATTTCTTTTCTCACATCTCTCCACCCTCTTCACTCAGTCACTTTGGGTCTAGCCAGAGATGTTTTATTGTGGTCCCTCACCCCCAAATGCCTTTAAAGTATAATTTACTTTCATTATAATGTTAGGGGGTTATGAGATTGGTTCTGGGAATAGCTTCATAGAGCAAAACTCACAGCCAAATTAATTGAAAGTTTCTTCTTATGAGGGAGAGGCTGCCAAACACATGGACCATTGCTCCAGAATGAGACATCAGAAGAATATGTTGTGGAGATTTAGTAATATTAAATGTGAAAATGGAGTGGAAATATAAATGTGCCTACAGCATTTCCATACTGGCATGGATTTGTTTAGTGTAATTTTCTGTTTTATTTGCAATTACTGAAAATATTCACTAGTCTAGTGAAGGATACTAATTCTATGGTAATATATCATCTAAAAGATAATCCTGTCCTTCCAAATACATATTGACACTGTGTATTTCATTTGCAACCAGACTGCTTCTATTAAAATATTATCCAAATTACAGTTTTAAAAGATAGCATTGAAATCATCTCCAGCACACTTTTGAATCTGCTCTTTCATGAAGGTGGTTACTATTTTTGAACTGCCTAAGCAGAAAAAGAACAAAGGAGATTTTCAAAGGGACCTCAGACAACCAAGTAAGACCAACAGGACCTAATTGGGGGAAGGATTCCAGAAGGTAAATGGAGGGAAAAGACAACTTCAGTTGTAATCATTTCTGATACCAGAAGGATTTTCTGATTTTCTTCTAGTTGCTAGGCATTTGTCAAAATGACTTAAAGAAAAAAACCTAGAAATTAGATAACAGGATGCTTGTAGAATAATGTATTTTAAGCATGTATGTGAATGCAATTATAATGAGAATATGATTTACCTTAAATGTGATATCAGTTTTTAAAATTAGGGTTTTTCCCAATTTGTTTTGGCTGGCCCCTTCTCTCACTGTGTAACGTTCCTATCACTACCTTGAAATACCATGATGTTCAATACATTATTTCTCTTTATGTTTTAAAAAAATTAATATTGGAATTGTGTGCCTCAGTCGTAGTTTTAAGATTTTTCTTATAGCTTATGAAAATCACTTATGAGAAATCTTGTCAACATTTTGGAAAATTATATTATGGTCTCTTCAAAATACAATAGTTTAGAACACGTGAAAACATGAAAAAAAGAAACATAAATTACTCAGTAAAAATGAACTAAGTGACAAATAAAGAGCCAGGAAGGGGGTGGGAATCACCACGCACATCTAATCATGATTTGTCGATTTATTGGTACAACTGAACCTGGGACCCAGGCTTCCCTGTGTGTAGGCTCCAGAGAGTTGTCAGTTCCTTGGGTCACAATTATCAGGTGATTTAAAAGGGGACTTGTGGCCAGAAAATAGGATTTTATTGTCAGCAGTGATGGTGGCAACTCTGAATTGGAAAGGTTTTTTTTTTTTTTTTTTAAGTAATTATCCAGTAATGGCACTTTAGTTTTACTGTATCTCCATTCTACTTTGTAGCTTGGGTATTTCAGAACTCAGGTATGAGTTAGGCAGGTGTGCTGTATCCAGGTAGGTCCCGTGGTCTTAGAATTAGTCATTCCCAGGCTGGGATTTAGCTCAGTTGGTAGAACGCCGCTCTGCAGTCTCTGAGGTCCTGAGTTCAATTCCCAGCACCACAAAAATGGGAGAAGGATGTGGCAACCCACTCCCGAGGCAATCCCGAAACAGTCTGCCACTGAAAACCCTATGAGGGTTGCTATGAGTCGACTGGACAGCACATAACAATAACAAAATAACAGACTGAATCAATGAGCCCCCCACTGAGAATACTAGTAGAACCTTTCAAAAACTGCTTTCTGCTTTTGTACTCAGAACCTGAGGCGATGGAGCAGTAATATCTGCTGTTTGATGATTATTTTCTCCTCCTTATATGTAGGGTAGGGATGGAAAATGACAAGAGAAACATGCACAAAATTTCTGTTGTGTATGTTTCCTTAAGGAACATTTCCTTAAAAACATTTAAGGAAAGTCAGTAAAGAAATTTAAATAAAACTAAATATTTTGGGAAACATATGTCAACCAACTACCCATTCAGATGAAGTCACCTGCAAAAGGATTTGAGGTGCAAAGTCCCAGAGAGAGGTGGGTTTGCTAAGGTGGTTGGGAGCCATGGTATTTAGTAAGCCCCAGAAACTGTCCAAGAGAAAAAGAAGGTTCTGTCCCCAGTTCAGCCTCCAACTGTGTACCATTAGGGAATCTCCTGATTTTCATAATCTTCAAATATCCACTTCATGAGTGTCTGGAAAGAGTAAATGAGCATGCAGATATGAAAGTACTTGACAAAATTCAGAGTGCGGGGGATCTTAAGACACTCGGAGACCAGGATCAGGGTTCCCATTTTGCAGATGAGGTGCGCAGGAACACTCCGCGGTGTCTCTGTGTCTCCGTTGAAAGAGCAGGATTATTGTGAGGTCTGTGAACAGGAAACCCTGGAAGCCTGTCCCACATACCCCAGATCCCTCTTTTGAAAGCAGCAAGGAAAATCTTTTCCTAAATACTAGGCTGTCAAGTCAAATTATGGAAAGAACTCTTATCTGTGCAAAAGGCAGTTAAAAATCAGTGACCAACAGGGCAGTACATCCAAGCTCCAATCTTATAAAATATGAACCTGGTCTCAGAGCAGAGTCAAATGAACATCATTCCTATTAGTACCAAATAGCTTAGTTTAAAAATATTAAAGTAATGCATTAGCATTATGACTCCAGTGGTAATGTTTGGAACTGTGACTCATTTTCCCAGAAAGGTACCCTTCCTTAAATACATTTTAGAAGTCATTGTCAGGTTTGTTGGTTCTAGTTGTAGACTCTTTAGTGGAATTTTTTTCCCTTTTACCCTGCTGATCTTACGTGTTCAGGGAAATAGAAAACACCATTTTTCAAAGAATTAAAATCGATCAAACAAACACAAACCCTCTGTGAAATGTTTCATGGTGGCCCTTGTTTCCTTGAGAGTAATTTCTTGGAAATGAAGAAACGTGAGTAGGGTATAAAAATGCACGGTACTTATTAGCTATCACCAGAGGGGTGTGGGCAACTTGGTCTGCCACAGACCACATCAGATCTTTTGATTTCTTCAACTTCCCAGCTTTCTGAAACTTCGGACAGAGGAATTGGAGATTTCAAAATAAAACCTGTTCTGGTGGGCCACTCTGAAAAATGTTTCATGTGCCCCTGTTGCAATATATCAGGTGCTTTGGAGGCAGGTCTGTGGGTCTTCTAAGCTTCCTTGATGAAGAAGTAGATTATGGCTACCATCGAAGGGTCTGTAGCCATTTCTTATCAAATAAGAAATAGTCACTTTCCTTTGGACATTTAGATGTCTCTAAGAAAAATACCAGAAGCTTCAAGTGTTAACTGAAAGCCAGTCCATTCTTACCTGGATACTTGATGGCAATAGTAAGGGAGGTCAGGCAGTTGGTGGCCTCTTTGTTTTTGGCGTTCACATAAGGGGAGAGCAGCAAGGTTGGACGAATTTGCCCTTATTCTAAGGAGGAATCTGCTAGGATCTTTGTTCCAAAGAGCCTGATCCCTTGCAGTATTGCTATATCTTCTGTTCATCCTCTTGTTGTTGTTGTTAGGTGCCGTGGAGTCGGTATCCGACTCATAGCGACCCTCCCAGGGTTTTCAATGGCTGACTGTTTCGGGATTGCCTTGGGAGTGGATTGCCAGGTCCTTCTCCCATTTTTGCAGTGCTGGGAATTGAACTCAGGACCTCAGAGACTGCAGCGCAGCACTCTACCAACTGAGCTAAATCCCAGCCCCGTTCATCCTCTAGGATGATATTAATTAGAAAGAAGTGTAGATATGAGTGTTTTAGAATGAAGGGAGTAGATTGAGTGTTTCTTAGTGGGATGAGGGTGCTGAGGGGGGAGCATATTTTGGGAAATAGTGAAGTATGAAACAATCTTGAGACACATTAAATATGTAAGTTCATCTTGTTGGTGACTAGCTCTGAGACAATGGAAAAGGGAGCTAACCACTGAGCTTGGACAAGGCTGCTATTAGCTGATGTGATCACAGTGCAGTAATGACAGACTGGTGCTATTCTTTCTCCACTTTCTTTCCTTTTTTTTTTTTTTTTTTTTTTTTTTTTTTTTGTTAGTTCTATGGGTTGAACCCAGGCCTGACCGCAGGATTGGATTCCCGTACCCCACTTCTTATTTTTTATTTTGAGACAGGGTCTTGCTAAGTTGTGCAGGCTGCCTCTAGCCTCAAACTTGTGATGTTGGCTGAGTGGTAAAGCACTTGCCTAGCATTCACAAGGCCCTTGGTTTAACCCCCTAGTACTAAAAAGAAAAAAAAACCCCAAGCCTTGAAGAAGTTTCGTAATTTGCCCAAGATCACATTCACAGTCTAAATATGGGTCTGATTCCAGTCTGTAAACAGTTTGGCAAACCTAAGGATTTGAAGGTCCACACTCTACACAGAATTGAAAACTCCCAAATTTACCCAATATCTTTGCACCTTCTCCAAAAAGTATTTGGAAAAATATGGTGTTTCTCCTCCCCACCCCCCAGCTTTCTATTTCACTTGCCCTGGGTTGGACAGCTCCCTCAGGCAGCGATGGTCCTTTCTATGGAGCTTAACTGCAGAATTGGCTTTTTGTCCCAGCGACAAGATTTCAGCCTATGTGTGAGAATGTGTGCGTGCACGTGTTGTGTGAATGTGTGCAAGCCTCTGTGGGATACCGGTGTGTACATGTGAGCACGTGTATGTGTCTGTGCTATACGTGTATATCTTTGAGAATTTATGACTATGTGCATGTTTGTGTATGTGCATATGACTGTGGCATGTGTGTGCCTTTGTGAACAGGGGCTCATCTGCTCTCTGGTCGCTGTGCAAGAAACAGCTTCCAGACTATCTTTCTGCTTTGTCTCCCCTCCAGTAGGTGACATGATCAAGCCAGGTGAAGCTTGGTTATGTATAGTGTATTCTCTGGTGGCTTTTTGTTTGTGATTGTCTTTCTGTGTGTGTGTATGTATGTCTGCATGTATATGTAAGCATGTGGGTGAAGATGTATGTCTGTGTGTATATTGCCTATGTGAGTGTGTGTGTGTTTTCATGGAGAGTGAGAGAGTCTCTATATCCACACAGGTGCTCTTCCTGTGGGCTTAGGTCTGTGTCTTTAGCTACATCACTGTGCAGGACACGGTGGTTCTGGATGCAGTGTTTTGTACTGTGTGGTTCAGCATCTCCGTTGGTTCCTAAGATGTGGGGCCTGAGTTCACAGGACTTCACCTCCTCTGAGACAGCTTGACAGACACCATCAACAAGGCAGCACTTCCCAGCTGGGTAGAGTGATCTGTGGACAGATTTCCTGCTTCCAGCCCTGGGCAGTAGGAGTCCATCCCGAGTGACACGTGCAGATTCTGTGCAGTGAATGTACATTTGTACCTTGCTCCTTTATTTCCATTTGGCCAAGTGTGAGGGAGCATAAGAGGCCAGTGGCTCATCAGTACTCAGAGCAGCCTTGAGACAGCCTCCCTTTCTCCTCTATAAAAGGACAGGGTCAAGCCAGGTCAGGTGGTGTCTCCTTGAGCCCTCAGGTGGGGCAAGCTTGCCTTAGCTTGGCTGTGGTTCCCATTCTGGCTCGATGCTCTCTGTGGGACCTTGGGTGCACAGCTGGCCCTCATTTCACAATCCTGTGAAGTGAGGATTGACAATACCTTCATCGTTTAGCTAGTGAACCTGTCAGTTAATAACACACTCAGGACCTGGCATAATTCACAATAGGCTCTTGATGTCTGGCTTCACTATTATTACTATATATTGTGCCTCTTTTAAGCCATTTCTAACTTAGAGGGCTGGGATTTAGCTCAGTTGGTAGAGGGCCACTTTGCAGTCTCTGAGATCCTGAGTTTGATTCCCAACACTGCAAAAATGGGAGAAGGACGTGGCAATCCACTACTGAAGCAATCCGGAAACAATCAGCCATTGAAAACCCTATGAGGGTCGCTATGAGTCAGACATGACTAGACAGCACCTAACAACAACAACTTAACTTAAAATTTTATTCTCTGTGTCCTCTCTCTCTCTCTCTCTCTCTCTCTCTCTCTCTCTTTCTCTCTCTCTTCCTCCTCCCTCCCTTTTTCTATCTCAGTTGACAGTGGAATACAGGAAAGGGTTTCTTTTCTTTCTTTTTTTTTTTTTTAACTTCAAAGGCATATAATAAGATCTATCTCTTGCATTTGTGCCAATCCCAAGGGCCCAGTTTGGTCCCAAGACCTTCCCTGAGGACCTCTGGCTGGGCAGCCCAGCCTGACCCAGCGGCTGTCCTCAGAGCCCAGCAGAGGCTGCCCAGGCTCTCCCGACTGCCTCTAGCGCCCTTCCCAGCCTCTAAGCGGTCTGCGCTCGCGCGCCTCTGCGCTCCCCGCATACATTAGCCCTAAATGTATTCTCTCTTGAATACTCATCATATTAAGTCTCCCGTAGATGTCTTGGTTGAAATAAATTTTACAGGCATGCATCCTCGCCCTCATCGCGTGCCTCTGTGGCTGGGAGGAGAGAGACCGCTTTATCCTTCCTCGCAGCACCAGCCAAACGACAGACAGGCGGAACTCTGGCTCTTGCGCCCCGGGAGCCCTCGGAGGTGCGGAAGCCCGGCTGCCTCTGCCTCGGCGGTCCAGGGCCCCTTCCTCGAAATCTAGAGCTGTGCTCTCACAAAAGAATCCTCTCCCCCGCCCTCGGCTCTGCCGCAGCCGTGCCAGCGGTGCCCAGTGGCGTCCAGCGGTGCCCAGCGGTGGTGGTGCGCAGCCGCCTTCGGGGCTGAAGCGACTCATCGAGATGCAGGGGACCAAGACGATAACCCTGTTCAGCCTCCCTGCCGGCTCCGAACCCTTTTTGTCTGTGAATCACTTCCCTGAGCTGGGAGGGCTTCTTGGTTGTCTCCCTCCCCGCCCTGGACAGTGCCAGAGCAATCCTCCGCCCCTCCGCCTGCAGGAGGGGACACTCTTCACCACGGTGGTCCCCACTCTCCCCTGCCTGAGGCCGGGCTCTTCCTGGCTCCCCACCCCTCGTGCCCCCACAGCCTCTCCTGGCCAGCTCACTTTGCCCCCTGTCCCCTCCCTCAGGGAAGCTAGTCCCCAGGGAGAGGCCAGGGGTGGCCTGCCAAGAGCCTACTGGAGACAGCCTGGGGTACCTGGCCTGAGAAAGGGGTCAAGAGGCAAGGTACTGGCTAATGGGGCTGACTTTCCAGCAAATGCTGCTGGTGCTGAGGCCAGGAAGGGAACAGATGGTGTCAGGCTTAATTGGGTCCAAGGGCTATTGATAGTGTTTAGTGACTGTCCCCATAGCCTAAGTTTTCAATACAAGCATCTTTTTCTTTTCTTTTTTCTTTTTTGTAGTGCTGGAGGTTGAACCCAAGGCCTCCTGAATGGTAGGCAAGTGCTCTGCCACTGAGCTGCACCCCCAGCCCAAATACAAGTGTCTTATGACAGATTTCTTCTATTTGCATAGATCTGACGAGCTTAATTTTCTCCCCAGTGCTTTCCCTTTTGCCAACGTTTTGCAATTTATATCCTAACATGAAGATGGTATGAATGGAGAAGCATGCCATTCCCTCAAGATTTGGTTTCAGTACTTTGGTGACATTGTGGCGTGTGTAAGAGAAATGGTGAGAAACTGCTTTATGTGAGCTATGCAGTGAGGATTCCACCGGCTGTTATCCAATGGTCGCTTTGTGGAGTCACCCTTGTGTGCCAGGGACCAGTTACTTGGCAAGGAAGTGCTTCTGCCCCTTGAAGTTCTCCCTTCTAAAGGGACTGATCATGTGCAAACAATTAGCAAAGTTCTGTTTATAACAGAGGTGGCAGACCCCAGGTTGTGGGCCTTAGGAGTGCTATGTCCGGAGGATGCTGTAGAAGACCCAGTGCTTACAGTTTTTTTTTTTTTTTTTAATCTTAATATTTGTTACCTTCTCCTTTTGGAGGTGGGGGGAGAAGAGCATAGGAAAAAATGGCTAGAGGCATTAGCACTATTTGTTCATCTAGCCATGGAAGCCTATTCTGTAGATTTTTGAAACATTCTTTGACTGAAGATGCTATCAAACCCACAAGCAATCCCTTGATAAAGATGAGATGTCAGAGAAACAAACCTTGGAGAGGAAGTCACCCAGGACAGGAACAGGATGGGGCAGTGGTTAGGGTTCCGTTGCAGATAGCAGAATCTACTTTCACTATTGAAGCGGAAAGTGATTCATTACCAGATGTGAGATGTCTTTCAATTCAGCAGGGCCAGCTCTAGGCTGAGCATCTAGGAGTAACTTCCAGCTCCCAGAATTTTATTGCCTCTCCCACAGTTGAGCAGAACATCTCAGCCACAGCACCTCATTGCCTCTGCCATGACTTACACCAGTATGATGTGAGTCTGCCCCTTAGCTGTCCCTACATTTAACGCAGCTCTGAATTCAGGTTTCCCTATGTGCTTCTGACAGGTAGACTCTCAGTTACATTCAGAACCTGAGCTGGGAAGGGAGACTGGAAAATCACAGTGTAGCTCTCCTGTTTGCAGCACGGGAAAGCACGTCAGGGGTGGATACTGATTGAGCCAATCATGGTACCTGTTGCAGTTCATGAAAATACTGAGCTTCCCTCTCCAGGAGCACCTGCAAGGCCTGGATCTTGGTCACTGCCTATCCCTCTAGCACCTGCTTTTTAGGCCAGGTGGCTTCAGTCCATGCCTAGGAAGGGCTCACTTCGGGGGCTGATGTTTTCAGCACAGCTTCCCCCAGTAGTGAAATCGTGGCAGCCCTGGGGTTGCGGTCCTATCCGTTCCCATGGCAGTCAGAATGGGAAGGGGCCCACATGGGTGGTTGGGTCTGCAGCGCTCTGTGGAAGGCTCATTTTGCAATGCTGTGTGGAAGGCTTATGCTGCTTCTCTCCTCTCCCTACAGAGATCCCCCAGTGCGCTGGCTGCAACCAGCATATCCTGGACAAGTTCATCCTGAAGGTCCTGGACAGACACTGGCACAGTTCCTGCCTCAAGTGTGCAGACTGCCAGATGCAGCTGGCTGACAGGTGCTTCTCCAGGGCCGGGAGTGTCTACTGCAAGGAGGACTTCTTCAAGTGAGTCCGAGCCAGGGCCCATCTCCTGCTCCCTGCCCTGGCTGTCTCTGCCTCACCCCAGGTCTGGGGGAAAGTGTGCAGTGAGGGGGATGGAAGGCTGGGGGCACCCCCCAGGGGCAGATGAATCCTGGAGAGGACAAGATGCCCCCCACTGAGGACCCTTTGTGATCTCCGGCCCCAGCTCTGCCCCAGGGCTGGTGGTGTGGCCTCTCTGAGCTCTGCAGGAGGTGAGGGTAGGGGCCAGCAGAAGGTGCTGGCCACTTTGCTAGGTGCCTGGCAGAGGAGGTTGGCCGGCCCTGAAAGGCCTTGCTCTTTCTGCCTTGGTGAGTCAGGCTGGGGCGATCGGCTGTGTCATTCTGGAGACTTTCAGAGGGGGGCTTTTAGCTTTGTGCCCCACACCTGGAAGGGCCTCCATGGCTGGGTTTCCCTAGCTGCTTTTGGGACCCAGAGGCTTGAAAGAGTTGCTCCTGGTGGGAGTCAAGCTAGGCTCCATCGGTCTTATCGCCTTAAATGGAAATAGTAGAAAGAGGGTCTCATGATGGTTACGAGCCCAGATCCTGCCTGGGTTTGAACCCACTTATTGGCTGTGTGTTCTATGGCAATTACTTAACTTCTCTGTGGCTCAATTTGTTTATCTGTAAACTGAGGCTGCTAACAGCTCCCACCTTGTAGGGTTGTTATTAGCTGTAAATAGGTCAACATGTATAAAGTGAACTCTCACTAGAGCATTAGTTCTACAGACTATTCTGGGGTTTTCATTTTGGGTTTGGGTCCACCAGGAAAATCCTGCTGGAGCTTTGGGTTAGGCTAAGGGGACCTCCTGGAACTTATTTTCTGCACCATTTAGTTAGGGACTTCCCTCCTAGGATGTATTACCTGAGACACTCAGGCCAGCCAGCCACAGCAAAGAATAGGTGCTGGGGTCACCGGTCAGTGACATTGAGCCCCGGGCTCAGACACATTGATCCTACAGGGCCTTTGGGAGTGAAGTGAAGCTGTAGGGGAGGATCACCAAGGACTGAAGGATTCAGCACAAATGACCAATGCCAGAGAGGCTTTGCGCAGCCTCTGGAGGATGGGTGTTTCTGAGAGAGAGGAGAACTCAGATACAGAACCCAGTCTCCCTCAGGTCCTCCAAAGGTGCAACTTGATCTGAATTTCTGAGGCCTCACAAAAGGCTTCAGTGAAATGTGAGGTGAGGCGCACATGGCAGATCTTGGCTGCCTCTGAGCTGTGTTCAGGCTGTGCTCATTGTCTCTGTCATACTTCGGTCAAATCTGTACACCTCTCTCCATGAGTGAGCGTGTGCACGTGCGCGCTGCAGGGAGGCAGCAGCAGCTGGCCCAGGCGAACATAGCAAGTCTGTGGCGCTTCTGATGGTGGCATGGCGGGATGGCGGGATGGGCCTTCAGTGCTTCCTCTCAGCTGTTGGTGCTTCCCACCTTGCCCCCAGTCTTGCTTTTGTTTCACCACCTCTGATCTTTGCCTTTTTCTTTTATTCTGAAACTTGCACAGTTTCCTTCCCTCTATGCACATCCTTGGGGCTGGGGTTTAGCTCAGTTGGTAGAGTGCTGCTCTGCAGTCTCTGAGGTCCCGGGGTTCAGTTCCCAGCATCCCCAAAGTGGGAGAAGGACATGGCAATCCACTCCCAATGGAATCCTGAAACAATCAGCCATTGAAAACCCTATGAGGGTTGCTATGAGTTGGACATGATTCGAGGGCACCTAACAAGAACAACAACAACACATCCTTTCTCAATGGATGACAAGAGTTTCCTCTGTCTTCCTGCCTCCATGATGCCCTGGCCAGGCACCATGGCAGCTCTGACAGGGCCTCTGGTGGAGTGAATCCCATTGGCAGGGGGTGGGGGAGTGGTGCATGTGTATGTGTGCAGGCTCATGTGCACTGTGTGTTTGAGTGCATGCGAATGTGCAGATACATGTGAGTGGGGCAGGAGGAGGTGGAGGGCCTGGCAGGAGGAGGTGGGCTGCCCTCCTTCTGTGCCTGGGATGACATCCATCGGTTTGTCTCTGCACCTTTGAAAAGCCCCAGTGAGCTCCAGGTGTGAGGACAGAGATCATGTCACCTTCTTGCCTGTACTGAAGTGTCCCAGGGCCAGACCTCAGGGCCAACAGGGATTCTGGCTGGGCCAGCCTAGTAGGTCAGGGCAGCCTGTGGGGTACTGGCAGAGCCATCAGGACCCCAGACCAACTAAGCCCCTCAACATTGCCTCAGGGCCTCATCTGGCTATGGGACCCTGGCTGGCTCCCCTTTGGCACAAGGGAGAGCTGGAGAGCAGGGTGGCCACAGGACAGGTGTAGGGTCGGGCTTGGGAGAAGAAATGACAAGGAAAGAGGGTCTCCCTAGACCCAGGAGGGCCCAGAGTGTGGGCCAAGGAGGCTCACCAGAGATCAGAAATAACCATAAGACCAGAAATGACTGTAAGACCTTGCCTTGGCTGGTGCCCTGAGGCCCTGCCTCTGTGGCCCTGCCTCCGTGGCCTCTCACACCATAGCCCTTGTTTGGCATCTTTGTGGGCCTTGCTCTGCAGTAACCTCACCATGGGTCCCTGTAGCCCACAAGCATTTCTGCCAGGTGAGCTATCCCGCCTCACAGCTCATGGCCTGATCCCTGTGCTCACGCCCTTCACAGGCGTGCTGCCTACAGATATCCCAGATGCATTGCCACCTGACCTCAGAGCCTCCTTCCCTGGCTTCCTTCCAGTCTTCACTTACTGCTTTCCTTGGTGTCCCTCTCCCTAGGCCTGCTTTGTATTTCCCACCTCCATCCCTGGCCCAGGCTGTTTCCTCCTTCAGGGGGGATGAACCTTCTCAGGCCCCCTATCCTTCCTTCATTGCTTAGAGGTTGGCTCCTGAGCCATGGGGCCCCCCCATATGGAGCATCACTCCCTCCTTTTCTCCCTCACTACAGACTCAGTCTGAGCACCTTGGTCTGTTCATTCCTCATGAACCTGCTTTATCTTTCTTGTTGCCTGGAGGAAAGGGCTTGTATATTATTCCTTTTTTTCATCTCCCATAATCACCTGGCCCTGAGCCTTGCCCATAGGCCGTCACTGCGTTTGAGCAACATGGAGTAAACTGTGTGAGACCAGTTTCTTCTGGGGCTTGTGCAACATTATGTGAAAGCACAGCCCATTATTTAGGCATAATTATTTCCCTGGGTCTGTGGGACTGCTCTGCTTATAAGATGACCCAGGTCAGGGCCGGCAGGCAGGGAGCTGGCCACAGACTTGGTGCTGAATCCAGGCCATTGGCTGTGCGGAGGGAACATAAAGCTGAGGTGATTCTCCTTCCTGCCAGTGGGGGTCAATCAGAGGTGGAGACTGGTGCTTCCAAAGTCAGCAAGGACACTGGACTTACAGGCTCCACATGGTTCTTTGGGACCTTGGCTGCTTGAACAGAAAACCACAGCTTCAGGGCCCATGCTAGGTAAGGATAGAGAGGGAGCAAATTGTCCAGGGGGCAGAGTGGGTTCACCTCCTGTCCCCAGGGATCTTAGGACTTGCTGCCTGTTTAGGACTCAGAGACAGCCTGCTCCTCATTACAGCCCATTGGGTGTCACCTAGCACGTGTTCTCAGTACACATGCAGTAGGGGTGCTGCCCACAGAGAGAACCAGAGGGGGAAGGAAGGTGGCACAGTCCCTGGGACCCCACGTCCTTCTCTGCAGTATACCTGGCTGCAGTGGAAGTCACACTGTGGCAATGCTGCAACAGGAATGGCAGCTTCCACGCACGTGAATTTGCCCATCAGACCTCAAAACACTCCCTCCTGTGAGGTTTGGAAGACCCTGGTCAGAGTCAGGGAGCCAACTTTCTCTGTTGTCCTTGAAGAAACAGAAAACAAAAACAAAAGCAAAAAACCCACTGCCTTTTCTGGTAACTGGCTCACAGCCCTGTTCAGAGTCAGAGGCAGGACTCATTGGTTTTGCTGATCAGCACTGGGGTTCTAAGTTCCTGGATCAATATTTTCATCTCTTTGTCTGCAACTAGGGGCATGACCACTGCTTTGCACAACCCCAGGGGCTTTCTCCAAAGTGCAGTTTCACAAATCAAGATGGTGATGTGAAGGATGCCTCTGACAGTGTATAATACCTCACCAAAGAGAGAAGCCCAAAGTCACCAGGCCAGGACTGCCTCTAGCCTTTGGAAAGTGGCCATGGTAATACTGGTTATGGGCAGCAGGGGGCAATGTTGGTGTGTGCCTAGATGAAGTATTGTGTGAGGTTGTACTCTGTGGTTGTTGGGTTTTTCTTTTGGGGCTGTTGAATTCTGTCTTGCTCAGTAACACAGATTGCATTTTGCTGTAGCTTGTTGCTTTTGCTTCCCGAGTCCTTCACTTCCCTTTCTCCAAATGAAATAAAGTTCTGAGGCTGAAGAGGAGAGGTGCTGCTTAGGCTAATGCAGTGTGATGGGGCTGTGATTTGCTCTCAGTCTGGTGGGGGCTTTAAACATCAGGAGAGGCCGCCCCCCATACAAAAGATGTTCCTGTTACAACTTGAGTCACAAACTAAGGGAGCAAAGTTACTTGCATTGCATTTGTTACAGAGGTCCTTTCCAGAGCATGTGTCCAGCATGCCATGCCTCCTATGTCTGCTTGCAAAGCCACCAGGGCCTGGGGAGAGTAGGGGTTTGGGAGGAGAGCTTCTTGGTCCCCTGCTTATCGCCAGCTAGGTCCCATGAAGAACCCCTGGCAGCTCCCTTACTTTGAAGCACAGTGCTGACAGCACAGGTTCTCTGCCCCACACGCTGGTGCTGGCTTTGTCGGTGGCCAGATGGGTGTCCTTAGGCAAGTTGCTTAACATCTCTGAGCTTCAGTTTCTTCTTCAGGAAAAATAAGGGTTGTTTTGGTTTGTTTGTTTGTTTGTTTTTCATGGTACCTGGGGGTTGAACCCAGGGCCTTACCCATGCTAGGCAAACACTCCACCACTGAGCTGCATCCCCACCCCCTTTGAAAAATTCTTTTAGTTTGAGACAAGGTCTCACTAAATTGCACAAGCTGCCTCTGGCTTCAAACTTGCCATTCTCCTACCTCAGCCTCTCAAATCTCTGTGATTACAGGCCTGGGCTGTGGTACCTGGCCAGAAGAAATAGGGATTCTAATATTGCCTGCTTTAGAAGAAACCTAGCACACAGGGGCATTTTGCAAAATGGAGTTACTATGAGCAGAGTGGGAGAAGGACCCAGCAACCCACTCCCAAAAATCAATCTGCCACTGAAAACTCTATGAATTGCAGAGAAGCACTGACAATAGTGTTTCGCCTGTTGTACGTAGGTTTGCTATGAGTTGGATACCAACTCAATGGCACCTAACAGCAACAACATGAGCAGAGTGGTTTGGAGAACCCAAAAGGAATTTTGCTGAATTCCTGTCCTATTTTTTTTTTTTAGGTGCTTGTCAGCAAACAAGCAAATAGCTAGGCCTTCCCTTGTCTGTTAAGAGGAGCTCACCATGACCTGCAGAGTAGGTAAGGGCGTATAGCAATATGCTAGGTGCTTTATGGACGTCCTGGGTACCTGGCCCTGTGGAGGGGCCATTAACCCCTCTCTGCAGGGCCCGGGCTGTGCCCAAGCCCCCATCAGGGCTGAGCCTACTCTGGCCTCTCCTCCTGATGCACCCCCATTTGAGAGCTTCCTTTTGCTGGTTGCTGCTCTGGGGAGAAGACTCTCAGCTCCCTAGAGCGCTCAGATCGAGGAGGGGCGGCAGTGTGGGAGGGCCTCAGCCACAGGACACACAGACAAGCCATGTTGATTCATGTGAAGGTTTGGGAGACAAACCATCGATTATTGTGATACAAAACCAGACACTGCTATGGAGTGGACAGCAGCAAGGTTCATACAGTGGCAGGTAAAGGGCACATCTCTAAGGACGGTTCAGAGCGTGGGGGCTTGGGGTCTGCGCTCCCATCTGGCTGCTAGGGGCTGAGGGGAGGAGTCTTAGGTGTTCTAGGGTGCTGCGACCCCCGGGGCTTCCTGCCTGAGGCCTCAGGCTTCTCTGGGCTGTCTTTCTGCTCCCGAGGCCCTCACCCTGCCAGGCAGGCAGAGATGGAGGCAGCGGTGTTGGTGTGGCCTGGCGCAAGGACGCGGTTCCCTCTGCCTCGCGGCCCCTCCCCCAGCCCGTCAATCTTCCCCGGGCAGCCAGCCAAGGCAGGTAGGCAGCGTCCTTCAGGGCTGTGGTGATTTATCCCTGCAGCCTAGGACGCCGTGTTTCATCTCCAGTGGGCTGTTAGGCCACCGCAGGGTGGTTTTGCTGGCTGTGCACAAGTCTTCCCTGGCGACCTCTGTCTGGTCCCTTGGTGACCAGGACCCCTTGACTTCATCTGGGCTGTGGGCAGAGGCCCAGAGGACGTGAGGTTATATCGGGGAAGGTGGAGTTGACCTCTCTTTGGGTGGACTTCATAAATGGGACGGATATTGGGCTCAAGTCCAGGCTCAGTGTGATCTTGGGGCATCAGACTCATTGAGCCTCACTTTCTCATCTCTAAAATGGGAATCACTCCCCAAAGTCAATCCGCCATTGATAATCCTATGAATAGAGAGAAGCACGACAATAGTGTTTTGCAGGTTGTAGGTTGTAGGTAGCATCACTATGAGTCGGATACCAACTCCACGGCACCTAACAACAACAAAATGGGAATAAAAATGTAAAACCTTGAGTGACTATAAAGCTTAAGATGAAGTAAGTGCTTATTAGTTCTCATTATTATTAGCTGTGGTTTTCAGGGTTGGTGGTGTGTGGATGTAGGGGAGCCAATAACGAGGAGTGTGTGGGGCTCAGAGGCTGGGGTGATGTGGCTGCAGAAGGCTCGACAGGGGCCTGGGTGGATGGTGAGACTCTGTGAGTGGCATCAGAAGGTCAGGTCATTGAACAAATGTCCACATGTTAGCATGGGGGTGGGGTGGGGAGCCTGTTGCTCTAGGAAGAGGCTGTTGCTGTTCTGGGTGGGGTTGTTTGTTGGTTGTGGATCCAATCCAGAGCTGGACTTTTGCTCAGCCACCTTTTATTTCTGATAATCACACACCTGCTTGGGGACACACACACACACACACACACACACACACACACTGGCCCAGCAAAATGTGCTGGGGAACCCACAGGGGGAGGGTCTCTTTGATGTGTGGCTTTCCATAATTTCTGAATAGTTTATGGTCTAATTCCCTCTCAAAGCAAATTAAACCTTTTAAGGTAACGATCAGATGGTCCAGATAGTAGCTGTGCGTGTGGACATTTGTAAGATTCAAACACACTGGTGGGACCAGGCCACATTCATTTGTGAGGCCTGTAATCAAGGCAGAAGCAATTACTTAGCCCAGCAGGGCCCCCTGGGGACCAGTGGTCATATATCAGGCAGTGATGAGCCCAGGATTATCTGTCTGCCTGCACTCCCATTCAGCTGTGCCCAGCAGCCACCCTCTGGAGCTGGCTCTGGGGTGACGGCCTCCTGGCATCTGTGGAACCCACATCTCAGGGACCGTCCTGCCATGGTG
>VMDO01001773.1:120723-142313 GCA_007922755.1 Pedetes capensis
GGCTCTGGTTTTGACTCTGGTCACTGAGTAACTTTCTGTGTCCCTGGAAGCCCACCTTGAGGAGAAGCCACAGATGAGGGTTGGATTCTGTAGCCAGCATTGTGGGAAAATGCAGCAGATTGGGGGGACTGGGTGAGCCTCTATCCCCAAATGTCCCTTCCACTGCCTGCCAGTGCCGACCACACTGCTCTAGATCTTGAAGGCAGGTGGGGCTCAGGGGATCCACAAGCGACCTGACACTGCTCCAGGTGGGCTTAAGGGTGTAAATTACACAGAGTGATCCGTCCACCGCTGCACGGGGGCCATCCACAGGGCTGGTTCAAGTGTGGACTCTGGCCCATGAAGGAGCCAGGGATGGCTTTTCTGCTTTAAAGCAAACATCGCAGAAGAATCTTCTGCCCAGGTTAGTTTGGTGACGGCTGAGCTGACACCTTGGTGGAGGCTGATTAACCTGGAATGAGGCAAGGTTAGTAAAGACTGGGGGAAATGAGTGGAGAGGGCAAGAGTGACCTGGGCCTGGCCAGCAGACTGCTCCAAGCCAAGCCAGTTGCTGTCTGTGAAAAGGGAATAATAATAATACCAACCTGCGGGGACTACCATGTGGTTTAAATGAGATAATTCACATGAAATAGCCTGGTGTGGACCACATGCTTGATGCATGTTTACAAAGATGCAGGGGGCTGGGTTGGCCCCTTGTGGAAGGAGGTCAGGTCCTATTTGTCCCTTTGCCTTTTGGAGAGCAAGTCTGCCCCAAGTAGGGAAGGAGAGGATGCATGGCCAAAAGAAAGAGAGAGTTGGGCTTCAACCTCTTTTCTCCCACAACTGTGCTGTGTGATCTTGGGCAAGTGGGCTCCAGTTTCCTCCTCTGTTAAAATGAGGGGAGTTGGGTTAGCTCCGTGGTTCTAAGGCCTTTCTGCTAACATTCATTGCAAAATGAATGCAAAAACTACTGAATGCTCTTTAAGAAAAAATTAAAACATCACATTGAAAAATCCAAGGAAAAATCAGGTTGCTGTGGAGAATCCTGGCAGGTCAGGGAGGCGTATGGGTGATGGTGTGCGTGTGGCAGGGGGCTGGGTCCCCATATCCAAGGCTCTACCATTCAGCCTTCTCCAGATGTGACCCCATCTACATCTGGAGCAGGCTGACCGCAGGTGGGCAGAGCTTTCTGTGCCCATGACATGGCTGTGGCCTTAGAGTAGGCGGTGATATATGTTGGAAATATTGGTACATACAGTAACAGTAAATATCAGCAACTTACCTGTCAAGTGTGGCGATAGATAAAAGAAATACATGTAGGGAAGTGTCAGCTGGGAAAAAAATATACAGCCTGCAATCAATCACCACCAAGCAATTAAAGCATAAAATCAGGTTATGCAGTATTTTGTTTCCCTGGGATGGCGTTGGGTGCTGTGGCAGCTCCCACACACGGGATGCTGGCTGGGCCTGGGCTGGTGCCCATCGCCTGCCTTCCAATGGCCAAGAGGAAGGGATGTGCCTGAGGAGGACCTCTGGGTTGAAGTTCCAGCTGCACGGTTCTCAGCTGGGAGGCCTCTGCATGCTACCCACCCTCTCTGAACTTGTTTCTCATCTGTATATGGGAATGTGTACCAATGCCTGCCATAGGCACAGGCTGCTTATTTATTCAGGAACACACACCCTGGGCAGGCTGTGCTCCCAGTGCTGGTGTGAAATTTGAGCAAAACAGACAAAGACCCTGTGGTAGTGGGGCTGGCCTTCTAGAGAGTGGGAAGATGGTAGCAGACAACTGCTCGGCCTGTGTACTGACATGAGTGCTCTGGAGAGGGTAAAGGAAGTGCTGGGGGTGGTCCAGAAATAGCCCCCTGAGAAGGTGGCGCTTAGTGGGAGACCTGTAGGAATGGTGATGGGAGTGAGCGAGGCAGGTGTTGGGGAGAGTGTGTTCCTGGCAGAGGAAGCGGTGTGTGGGGTGGAGTGGACGGGACAATGATGGGAGGGAGGTGAGGAAGGTCAGGGGGGCTGAATGAAGTGGGTCAGGCCCAAGATAGGCCATTACAGACCCAGAAGGTTTTGAGCAGGGGAGGGAGAGGGTGCGAGTTAGGCTGCTGTGGCCACATGTGGAGGTGGGACTGTGGGGAGGGCAGGGGGCTGAGGGGAGGTGAAAAGTATCGCCACACTTGGGACAGTTTGGGGTCTAGTCAACAGGATTTGCTGACAGGTCAGCTTAAGGGTGGGCTTAAGGGTGTAAATTACACAGAGTGGGCTTAAGGAGCAAGCATCCAGGGTTTTGTTCTGAGCAACTCGAAGAATGAAATCGCCAGGGTCTGCTCTGGGCTGATTCCGGGGAAGATGAGGGGATGGGGCTGAGGAGCAGTGGGACATGCGAGTAGAGGCTCAGAGGTCTAGGCTGGGGGTGGAAGGAAGGGGAGCCCCTGGGGGCAGGGTAGATTGGAAAGAGGAACCCCGGACCTCAAGCAGGCGACCTCTGGGAAGAGGAGGAACTCTGAGGCTGGAGGCGGAGACTCAAGGCGAGGCGACTCTTGATTGGCTGGTGAGGCAATGCACTGACAGCTTGGGTGCAGGAGAAGCCTGGGTGCAGGCGCATTGGAGGCCTTGCCTTTAGAACCTTGGGTGGGCTTCTTGTTGTTGTTGTTGTTGTTGTGTGCCATCGAGTTGTTTCCGACTCACATCGACCCTGACAGGGTTTTCAATGGTCGGTTGTTTCAGGATTGCTTCAGGGGTGGATTGCCATGTCCTCCTCCCATTTTTGCGGTGCTAGGAATTGAACTCAGGACCTCAGAGACTGCAGAGCAGCACTCTGCCAACTGAGCTAATTCTCAGCCCCCTTGGGTGGGCAGTTTGTGTTAAAGGGAGCAGAGGACTGGGCAGTAGATGGGAGGACATGGAGTCAAGAGAGGACTTTCTCAAGTGGCAGAAATAATAGCATGAGCGTGCACTTGATAGGAAGGATTTAGTAGATAAGAGGAATGACATGGAAGACACGGGGGGCGGGGGTGGCTGCTGGAGGAATCATTGAGAGAAGACAAGGGCCAAGTGCCCAGTTGCGGCTGTGGGGTGGCTGTGAACAGTAGCAGGGCTGGCCACCCAAAGGAAGCCCTGGCCTGGCAGGTGCTCCAGCGACCGTGGGAGAGCTGGAGGCTGTGACAGCCCTTTACCCAGAGCTGCCCTTTCCTTTGAGAAATAGGAAAGTGGGCCAGCAGCTGAGACTGAGGGTGGGTGGCTTGGGAGAGGGCCAGGGAGGGGCAGAGGAAGGGCCCAGGCAAGCATGACACAAATTCCACAGCCTTGGAGAGATGTGTGTCATCAATTTAAAGGAAGCCAAGTCAGCAGGGTGGTGTGTTTTCCTTAGCTCTACTTGGAGCCCAGAACTGGGGTGCAGAAAGCAGAGGGTTGAGGGAAGACAGGCACGATGAGGGTGAAGGGAAGGATAAGGTGGATCATGGAGGCTTTGCTGGGTAAGGAGGGAAGAGGCCTCTGGGAGGTGAGGAAGGGTGATAGGCACAGTGAAAGGCATAGGCCCAGAGTCCTTGGGTAGGCATCAGAGTGGGCACTGAGGAAGAGTAGAGGCTGTGACTTTTTTTTCCCACAGTTCTTGGGGGTTGAACTCAGAGCATTATGCCGGCTTTGCTAGTGCTTTACAACTGGGCTGCACTCCAGCCCATTTTAAATTATTATTATTTTTTATTTTGAGACAGGGTCTTGCTAAATTACACAGGCTGCCCCTGGCCTTGAGCTTGCAATCCTCCTGCCTCAGCCTCCTGAGTCAGTACAATTACAGACGATTACAGACGTGTGCCACCATGCCCAGTGAGGCTGTGACTTTCAGGAGAAGAGATCAAAGAATCAAGAGGGCCTCACAGGGAGGGGTGTGGCAGGAGTGATGCTGAGCTAGGAGCTGAAGTCACCAAGGACCGAAGGGGTGGCAGTGACTGCTACGGGATGGTAAGAGGACTGTGGGCTGAGGGCCTGGTGTGCACTGGGCCTGCAGTGCGGGGATGCACAGTAGACATTTGGTGAATGGGAGCTCAGTGACCTTTATTAGTGATGTTTTGGTGACCACAACATGGTTATGTGGGTCTGATCATGGGACAGCACTTAAAATCAAGAATGTGCCAGACATCTGTGGTATGCGACTTATGTGCCCCTGGTTCTAGAAGGTTCTGTGCCTCAAGGGCCAGACTATAGCTGTCTTTCTGCAGGATCAAGTGCAGGGACACCATCTAGTGTGACCCTGCACTGGTGAGTGGCAAGCCACGCCCTTTAGGAGCAGCAGGGGTAGACAGTAAACAGAGACGGGAGCTTGGGCCAAGGTGTGGAGCAGGGGTTGGGATAAGGACAGAAGGCCTGGCCGCTCCCGGGGTCAAGGACAGCCCCTGAGAGCTGACAGTGACATTTTGGCACTTCCCTAGCCCTTCACACCTGAGCCAGTTGTAAGAAGGTGGTGAGCCAGGCCAGTTGGGCGAGTTGGGATAAACACACCTGGGGGTAGGGATCCCATGGCAGCCCTGCCTTACAGTGCTCATGCTTAGGGGCTTGGAGCTGCCAGGACATGTGTGGGGGATGTGGCCCTCTACTGAAGTTCAGTCTGGGGTAGGCGAACTTGTTAGGCTTCTCATTGCTGTGACAAATACCTGAGAGAAATAATTTAAGGGAGAAAAGGTTGATTTTGGCTCACGGTTTCAGAGGTTTCAGTCCATCATGGCAGGGAGGGTGTGGTGGAGCAAAGAAGCTCACATCATGGTGGTCAGGAAGCAGAGAGCGAGAGAGAGTGAGCGAGAGAGAGAGCAAGCGAGCATGCCTGTGCTGGCATTCTCTCTTTTTTCCCTTTATATTCCATCTAGGTCCCTAACCTTTGGGATGGTGCCCCCTACATTCAGGGTTTCTTTCCCCACCAGTTAATCTTTTCTGGAAATGTCCTCACAGACACACCCAGAGGTGTGCTTCCCTAATCTCCTAGTTATCTCTCAATCCAGTGAAGATGACAGTCAAGATTAACCATCACAGCCCAGCTGGGTGGTGCACACTTGTAATCCCAGCTCCTCCGGAGGCAGAGGCAGGAGCATCACAAGTTAGGGACCAGAGGCAGCCTGTGCAATGTAGTGAGACCCTCTCTCCAGAATAAAATGTGGCTGTGTCTTGCTATTGCTGGTCACAGGACAGTCATGTGTACTTCCAGGCCTTTCTCATCTGTGACTCTAGCTGGCCTGAGGCTGGAAACCTGGGGACAGTGTCTCCATCACATACACATGCCCCAGAACAGCACCTTATTCTGGGTCCAGTGGCTCTGACTGGAGGTGGGATGCGGTGCTCCTCATGGCTGGGACAGGTCGGGGGTGCTCTGGGGGCCTGGGGAAAGGAGGCCCCCTCAGCAAGGGTCCCATTGGCTGTGCTCCAGGGGGGAAAGGTAATGAGGAGAAACTTCCACTTACCATTGGTATAAATCCCACAATCAAGAAAATTGCTTCTATTGCTAGATACGCTGGTAGGAAAGTCCATTTATTTTTCATTTTTCTTGTGCACTCGCCACCCTTGTGCATGAATCACTGTCGGGATGTAGATTAAATTTATACCCCGTTATCTTTCATGTCTCCGGTGCTCTGGTGTCAACTGGGCTTCTGGCTACTGAAAGCCCTGTCTGCTTTTTAGAGGTGAGGAGATGTGGACTTTCACGGGAGAGGCTGCTGCAGGGTCTCCACTCTGCTCTGGGGTCTCTGTTGGTCCCCATCCTTGGGCTCTGCCCCTGTTGGGGCCACCAAGTCAGATGTTGCTTTCAGGAAGGTCTAGATCTTGTGGGGCACCACTCCTGCCCTGGCATCTTGGGCACAGGGTGTGAAACCCTCTCTGGATCTGGGTGGTTTCTCGGGAGTGTTTGCAGCCAGCCCAGCAGCTAAATTTCATCTTAATCCCTGCTTAGTGGCATGGCCAGGTGGGATACAAAAAGCCCAGGCCTTTGGAAATATTCTCCAGCGCCACTCATGAGGGTCTCCTTTCTCTCTGCTCCCCCCACACAGACAGGGATATGCGTGCACGCAGGCACACACGCCCAGGGTAAAGCCAGGTGCCTGCCTTCCCCGTTAATCCAGGTGATGTGGTTAGACTGCATGGCAGAAGAAGCCTGGTTCTCCCTTGTGTTCTGGGAGGTGCCAAACCACCCAGAGCTGGCACTGTGTTCTGCTTGCAGGGCTGCCCATCCCTGTGGACATCCTCCCAAAGCACGGTTCTTTAGCCAGGCATGGTGGTGCACCCTGGAATCCAGCACTCAGGAGCCAAGGCAGGAGGAGCGATGCAAGTTTGAGGCCAGCCTGGGCTACACAACATGAACCTATCTTGAAAACAACCCACAAACAAACAAACAATAAGCATGGTCATTTATTCACTGCTTTTATTATCCAACAAATATTAACTCTACTTTTCTGGGCCCTGGGTCCTTTTGAAAATATGACCAAAGCCCAGGCCCCTTCTGAGGCAGGATTCTGAACAACACAGCGGGCAGTGTGTGTGTCACAAAGGCCATCCTGAACCCCAGGCCCTGCTCTCAGAGGCCTGTCCCCCCAAACTAGGAGGGATTCCAGGAACCCAGGGGCTGGGGCCTCCCAAGTCACATCTCAGCCCCTCGCACCCCAACACTTTTCTTGTGCTGATCTCAGAAGAGCAGTCCCCCCCAAGCACACTGCTGGCACTTGGGGAGTTACTTATGTAGATGTGGAGACCACCCCCCACTTTTCTCCAGGGCCCTGGTGGGGGGATTCTGAAGCCACAGTGGGCCACGCCTGTTGCAGGCCCCTGCAGCCCTTCAGCAGGTATCATTACTGCATAAGAGACCCATCATTCTGCATTAATCTGGGATTCATCATGATGGCTATGACCATAATTAATTTATTTGGTATTAATGTGGATGAAATATGTACTGTCCTTTCAGGGGAAATCAGGCTGCCTATAAGCATTAGTTAAAAGGACCATTAAAATCAAACCTTCCCCAGATCCATTAGGCGAAGTCTTTCATCCTGAAGAAGATAAAGTTCTGCTGTGTGAAGTGTCATGAATAATTAGGTTGATTGCTGTTTTAAACTCTGCCCCTGCTTCCCAGGCCCCTCCTGCCTCCCACCTTCCCCAAGCAAGGAAGGCTTACCTGCAGCAAGGCACCCCTTCCCTCCCTCATCCAGGTAGGTCGGTCCCCAAATTTCCCTCTTGCCTCTGTGACTGCTGGTATGGCTCTGTGTATCTTTATGCCCAGCAGTTGGGGGAGGGGGCTTCAGGGACACCCCCCTCCCCCCGCTTCTTTCAAGGTGTCTATTTCTCCTCCCTTGCCAGCCCTGGCACAGGGTGGTGGTGAGTGGTTCCTTCTTGCCTTGGTGCCAGTCCAGAAGGGTGTAAAGCAGGGAGCAGTTTCCAAACTCAGATCTGCAGATTCCTTGCCCTGGAGAGTGGCATGGGCTTGTGAGGGTGGCTTCGGGGGCCCACCTCGGACCACTGCCTCTCAGGGCCACTCACAGGGAGGGAGCAGGCTTTCCTGTGTGCCAAATGGAGGGGAGAGAGGAACAGGAGAAGCTGTCAGGCATCAGAGGAGCCCTGCTCTGCTGACAGAGGACGCTTTCTCCGGAGCACCCAGGTAGACCCGTGCTGTTACCCCACCCCACAGGGCCTTCTCCCACGGAGAACTGTGAGGGACAGACTGCTGGGTGGGCCCGAGGGCACACACAGCTCCCTTCGAGGCCGGTCCTCCAGGTGGCACCATAAGGATGAGGAAGGCAGGAGGTGGAAGGCCACAGCCTGCTCTGGAGGGGACTTGGAAAACAGTCCCACTGCCCCGGGAACTGATGGCCGTCCATGGGGCAGGGTGGAGCCCTGGGATGTCAGCCTTGGTAAAGGTGCTGGAGGCTCTGGTTCTCATCCAGCCCCTTCATTTGTCGGGGGGAGCCCTGGGTACAAAGTGAGAGAGCTGGTTGGAGGCCCAGAGAGGCTAGGCTTTGGTCCAGGGCTGCTGAGGACCATGGTGGGGCAGGAGAGGACCGCAGGGAGTAGGGAAGAGGCCACCCCTCCCCATGGATCCCCCTTGCTTAATCCTTTACTGCTGCCCTGACAGGCGCTTTGGCACAAAATGCACAGCATGCCAGCAGGGCATCCCCCCAACCCAGGTGGTTCGCAAGGCCCAGGACTTCGTCTACCACCTGCACTGCTTTGCCTGCATCATCTGCAACCGGCAGCTGGCCACGGGGGACGAGTTCTACCTCATGGAGGATGGGCGGCTGGTGTGCAAGGAAGACTACGAGACGGCCAAGCAGAACGGTGAGCAGGCGCCCTGCCAGGCCCTCCAAGCCTTTGTTCAGGACCAATGGCCCCTTCTCCCAGCCCCTGAGAAGTCCCCAGTGCCACACAGGGAGAGTTAGTTCAGGACCCCCAACCCGTTAGCCCTGGCAGGCTTTCGTGAAGCGTCAGTCAAGCCTCGGTCACTAGATGGTGGGCTCAGAGCAGCCAGGGACCTTCTGGTCATCATCTTGGGGGCCTCCTTGCCTGGGCTGGGAGCATGGTTGACAGTGGACACCTGGGGTTGCTCCTAGGTTTTGTATATGGAGTGCACACTTACTGCAGCACCCTACATCTTGCATTCAGTGGCATCCCAGCACCCCGAGAGCCAGTGACATAGGGTGCTGACTCCTGACTCCAGCCACGGTGTTGGAGCAGGTGCTCCATCAGTCTGCTGAGTGAATGGGGGTCCATGTGGCCACCATTAGGGAGACTCAGCAATATGACTGCCCCCTGCCTCACCTTGGTGGCACTCCCCACACTGTAGGGGAGCTCACGGCATGGGTGCAGGCTGCGGGTCAGGCCCCAGTGTTTTGCAGCCACACTTGGAAACTCTGCCTCAGCTGGGGGTCTTTCCAGTGTCTAGACAGGGCTCAGACCAGCACATTCCCCAAGCTGACCTGGGGCAGGCCAAGCCCAGCTCCCTCCTTCCTGCAGCCTCACCCTGGCTTCTCAATCACAGCTGCACTGCCCCCCCCCCCCACCCCCGTGGGGTGTCACGCCCCTGGTGGGAATTTGGGACTTGGCCAAACCCACCCTGGGAATCTCAGATGCATGAAGTCACAGAACATCAAGGTCCTTTGTCTTTGACTACCATTTTTATCAACTCAGGGTATTTCTGTGGAAAGCAGCCCTTGACGATAGTTCTAGGCTTGATGAAAATAAATAAAGATGTAAAGCAGCAATTTTGTGTATCTCCTTCCAGATCTTCCCTGGGCTCACACACCTATGTCATCTGGATGTGATTGGTACATGGAGAAATTACATTTTTGCTTAATAAGTGCAATGTGAAATAAGGCGTTTGTTCTGGGGAGTAAAAAGAGGCAATTCAAAGGCAATTCACCATTTGGGGAGCCAGCCAGGCTGAGCTTGGCTTCGGCAGAGGCAGGAAGGGGCAGGGACTTCCTGTCTCTTTGGGGACCTCCTCTCCCCCGCTAGTCCCCACCTCTGGCATTTCCAAGTGGACAGAGGACTTTAGTCTTTTACCTTTAGGGACCTGGGTCCTCTGCAGACTCCTTCCAAGGCTCTTTGCCTTGATGCTCTTTCTACTCTGGTTCCTTAACACCCCTGCTGTTGCTTTAGAGTACATTAGGATGTCACAGAAGAGTAGGGGGGCTTATCAGGAATAAGCCAGCAATGCAGATGGATTTGGAGACACCAAGATACCTTTGGAGCTCTGATGTCCTTCACTTGTTGCTTTAGGTGGCGTTGATTGGGGTCCGGTGTATAGTAACCCTATGTAAAACACAGTGAAACACTCCCCAACACTGTGCCACACCCAGCATTATGTCAGTGTTTCTCTGCTATTCATAAGATTTTCAGTGGTCACTAGAGAACACCAAGGCACCACCTTCATGGGCCTGTGCTGAGTCTCATTGTCAGATGCCTCATTTAGATCCTGAGCATCCCTGGCTCAGTGTCTCCTGGCACTGAGTAGTTCCAGAGAAGGCAGAGATACATGCAGATGCGTTGAAATCTCTCTGGGGAGGCAAGAATGACACTGTGAGGCTCATAATTTTATGGAAGAATATTTGCCCCACAGCAGACCTCTGCACGACAATGGAAAGACCCTGGATTTGGCACCAGGGGCTGGCTGGGTGTCCCCATGAACTTGGAGCTTCCCTGGCAAGTTGTGTAACTATCTGAGTCTTAGCTTGTCAGCCAAATATGGAGAATAGTAGTGCCTGCCACACTGGGGTGTTTCCTGAGATTTAAGTACAAAGAGCCTTGTGAAGTGAGTGCTCCATGAGGGAGACCCATGTGGAAGAGAGTACAAGAGATGGCGAGGTGAGGTGTGCTATAGAGTTAAAAGCAGCTGAAGGTGCCTCTGACATGTTCTCGAGGGGTCCACGAGGCAGCAGCAGCTCCATCCTCCATCCTACACGATCCACATGATCCTTGGTGTAGGAGGGGATGTTTGTTTGCTGTAGGATGTTTGACTATCTTTAATTTGTTTTAATTCCTCCTTGTTACTTTAAACCCTCTTTCAGGCCTCTAATTCCCTCCCTTGAGCTAAACAAAGGATCTAATACCAGCTATTTGCACTTTAGTGTGAATGATTTTGTCCATTTGTTCCACCTCCTTGGATTTTTGCATTTTCAGTATAATGAGGTTGCATTTTATGCAGGGGACAAGTTCTGGGAGACCCTGCATAATTCACAACTTAACATATGTTAAGACTAATTTTCCCATAGGAATTAATGTAAAAAGTAGGGGGAGGATGTGTTCTGCAAGCACACAAATCCATAACTGGTGAAGTGTATTTCACCCTAATGCTACTTTTTATTTTCGCAGCATTATCTCTGGTACCTTGCCGAATGCTCTCTCCTAAATTAACAGCCCAGGGCATCATGGTCCTGCTTGGCCTTCCTCATACTGTTTTATCACATTTAACTTCCGCACCAGAGTTATTGATTTTGGGGTACATTTTTCAGCACGAGCACTGCCACCTCTACTTAATGAATACTTGGATGACATTGTTATAGGATATAAAAAAGATTTTAAATTATAATAACAGTGAATGTTAAAATAACAGCATAATTGTCCCCATAATCACATGAAGAAAATCCTGTGCATGTGAACAGAGCTGTACCAATGGGCCATCAACCAGGGTGACAGGTACACCCCACGGTGCTGCCATGGGGCCATGGTGAAAATAATGTCTAACTTGCTCGGCTAAACTGTTTTGAAATTAAGTAATTCTCCATGGAATTAAAATTTTTCTTTCTCTCTTTTTTTGTTTTCTTTCTTTTTCTTTTGTTTTGTTTTCTTTTTCTTTTCTTTTTTTTTTTTTTTTTTTTTTTTTTTTTTTTTTTTTTTTTTTTTTTTTTTTTTGAGATAGGTTCTTGCTGTGTTGCCCAGGCAGGCCTCAAACTCATGGGCTCAAGTGATCCTCTTGCCTCAGCCTCTAGAGTAGCTGGGACTACAGGAGTGTGCCACTCACACCTGGCTCACTTTTTCGATCGTTTTATTATTTAAAAATTTACACATGAAGATCATATGCATATTTAAAAAGTACACCATCTCATATTTGCACAATTCAAATTTGTATCAAACAGTGTCATGTTGTAAACTCAGTAAATATAGGCAGAAGGGGCTGACTCTGCATGGCAGAGTTTAAAGTTAGAGAGGTTTTCCTCCCTAAGCAGTGTGGTCTGCCCAGGGACTCTGCCTGCCTTTTTGGATCCTGGACTCCAGGGAGGGAGTTGGGTGAGGGCAGTTCTAGGATGGTGGCAGCTGTGGTGGAGAAGACAGGACCCTGGGGCCCCATTCTCCACTCTCCACCCATGTTGCATACCAGCTTAATTCCTGGAACATGGGCACCCCCCACAGGGAAGGCGGTGCTGCCCCAGCTTCAGTGGGTGAGGCTGCTTGCCCAAGGCTCTGTCCCTTGCCAGGAAGGCTGGACCTAGGTCTTTGGACTCCAAGGAGAACCTTTCAGAACTGAGGCTCCAGCTGGGCGTGGTGGCGCACGTCTGTAATCCCAGTGGCTTGGGAGGCGGAGACAGGAGGATCGCAAGTTCGAGACTAGAGGAAGTCTATGTAACTTAGTGAGACCCTGTCTCAGGAAGTAAGGAAAAAAAAAATAAAAGGGCTGGGGGTGCAGCTCAGTGGTCCAGCACTTGCAAAGCATGTAGGCGTGAGGCCCCGGATCAACCCCCAGTACCACAAAAAAAAAAAAAAGAACTGAGGCTCAAATGCACATAAAGCTCTTAGTGAACCTGCAGATAGTACCATAGTAGGTGCTTGGTAAATGTTGGATACTGTTGTTCCTAAGGGAGGATTTTCTTTTTCTTTTCCTTTTTCTTTTTCTTGTCTTGTCTTGTCTTTCTTTCTCTCTTTCTTTCTTTATTTTTTACTAGAGCAATCATTTTATTTACATTTTTTATCCGAAATTTTTAATGTACAACTTAATGTGTTTCATTCTGACATGCACTTCATTGTGACATTTCCATATACGTGTTTCATTGTACATTGCACAGATAACTTCCCTCTTACCCTCTTGTGCACCTCCTTCCCCGTCTCTCACCCCCTCACCAAAGGCCTCTCTCCTACTTGCATGTTTTTTGTGGGATTATTTTTCTATAAACACTTGCATCCCAGTTATGATTTAGGTCCAAACTTTTTTCCTGCAGTGATATATCTTTTCACATTGTCAGTAATGCTACATGAATAATCTAGCTCATTTGTATCATTACCATTGTTTGGTATTGTTATAACTATTTTCTGAACTATTAAAGTTGGGCTGTTTACTTTGAGGTCCCCCTCTCTTTCATTTCTCACTCCTCCTTGTCCCTCCTCCCCCTCAGGGAAGATTTTCTTGAATGGGAAGGATGGAGGAAAGGCAGGAGACCTGTAGGAAGGAATGCATGGAGGGAGCACAGAGACCTCAGAGCCAGTGCCCCTTGCACTCTGGGTCTACCAGGCATGCCCTGCAGAGCCCACAAGAGACTAAGTGCTGGAAGTGGAAATGAGCTGTGTACATTGTGTGTCACTGAACATTCAGGGCATCTCTCTGTGTCTTGCCTTGAGTGGCAGTTTAGCTGGCTGCTCAAAACCCACTGAAGACTCTGTGTTGCGTCCGGAGCTGTTCTGAAGCGGGGTCCAGGGGAACTGGAGGCTCTGGGTGGGAGAGGAGGGCAGTGATGTCTTGGGCAGCTTAGGACAGACTTCACTTTGGCTTATTCACCCCACAGCCCTGGGAATGGCTCCCAAGGATGTCTGAGCAGAATGTCTGCCATGACAGGGAAATGCGTGGAATTGTCTGTGTTCACTCTGATGAGAGGCCTCTGCCGCTGGACTGCCTGGGGAGGGGCAAAAGCGTGGGGAGGCTTACTGCGAGCCACCCGGGGAGGCTGCGCTCCAGGGGTGGGAATCTCTACACCGAGATGCTCCCCACTGCTCCCACTATCCCCGAAGGAGTGCATGGAGGCCTGGCTGATCCCAACAAGGTGGTTTCCTTGCAGATGACTCCGAGGCCGGAGCGAAGAGGCCACGCACCACCATCACCGCAAAGCAGCTGGAGACGCTGAAAAACGCCTATAAGAACTCCCCAAAGCCGGCCCGCCACGTGCGGGAGCAGCTGTCCTCAGAGACTGGCCTGGACATGAGGGTCGTGCAGGTGAGCCCCAGCGCCTTCGCCCTCTGCTCACCCGGGCCTGGGGCAGGGAGGGATGCTGTGTCTGTGCCCTCCACCTGAGGGAGGCTGGGGAGCATGGGCGACATCACCTGGTGACTGTGGCACAGACCTCACTGGGAGCTGGGCTCCAGGACATGACCCAGGGCGCTTGCAGGAGCCAGAGACTGAGGGGCAGTGGGGACGGGACGCTTTGGCCCCACACTCTATGGAGGCTTCAGTCTGTTTCCAGCCATCTGGCATGGGGGGCATCCCAGGGGCTTTGGCCTTGTGGGCGACATGTCCTGAGTGTGTCCCCCATGCACCGTGGCAGGTTTGGTTCCAGAACAGAAGGGCCAAGGAGAAGCGCCTGAAGAAGGACGCAGGGCGGCATCGCTGGGGGCAGTTCTACAAGAGTGTCAAGAGGAGCCGGGGAGGCAGCAAGCAGGAGAAGGAGAGCTCTGCAGAGGACTGTGGGGTTAGTGACAGTGAGCTGAGCTTCAGAGGTGAGCGGGGCTGGAGGGGTGAGGCCGAGGCCCTAGCAAAGTCCCCCGGGGAACAGTGAGCTCTGAGCGCAGGAGCCATCTTTTGTCAGGCCTTGGCGACTCCCTCATGAGCACAGACTTGCTGTAAAGGGCAGGGAAGGTGTTAGCGGCCCTTTTTCCAAAGGCATGAGGAGTAGAAGAGAGAGCGCTGCTGCTGAGACAGAGCCTGGGGCCCTGGGGACCCAGCCTGTCCCTGTCCTGTGGCCCGGAGGCCTCTTCTCCTTTCCTGCTGACAGAGGCGCCCTCACCAGTCCAGGCAGCTGTGAACAGATTGCTGCCTCCCAGCATCTGACCCAGCCTTGCTCCGGCCCTTCTCCCCTTTGCAGGGATGCTGGTTTCCTCCCATGCACCCCCAGAGTAACCTGTGCCTCTTCCTGGTGGCTGGAGGACATGGTTGACAGGCTTTTGCCTCGGGACTCACTGCTGTGAGTGCATGAGATGGGGAACTGGCTGCATTTCCCGAATCCCTTCCCCACCACTCACGTCATCCTGTCCCCTGCACACAAGCTTTGCAGCATGTGCTATATTCAAATTTGTGCATCAGCAAAATTGCAAAATACTGCATGATGTGGACCTTCAGGTTGTTTGCAAATAACCATGACTGTCCTCAGTTACCAAGTCCTCACATGTGGAGGGGCTTCTATTGGGGGAAGGGAAGAGTACTGAACTGGGGATCAGAAACTGGGTTTCCACCGTGGCTCTGTCAAAGCTCTTGGTTTCTTGTGAGCCTCACTCACTCTACCTATAAATGGGTAATCGTTGCCCATCTCACAGAGTCGTCATGGGGATTCATGAACACAACCAGCTATGGATGTGCATGGGGAAAGTGAAGCACATTTGTACACATGGAAGGCATGATTGTCCCCACAGAAATCCATGGCTTCCACAGAGGGCGCTGGTCACAGGAGATGGCAGGTACAGACAAAAGGGCAAGTCATGACCATTTATAGTGCTGAGCCTTCATCTTCCCACTTCCTGTGAAGGGCATGAGCCCCTACCCCCTCTTTTCATTTTCATGGGGGGATGGGGTCTCAGAAGGATGTAGTGTTGAAGCCCAGCCTAGGGAGGCCTTATATAGGAATTGATGTGTGGGCCCAGGTGAAAATAGAAAAAGAAGATATTGGAACAAGTTGCTCGCAAGAAGCACAATGCCCCCGAGAGGCCTGAGCTCAGCCCAGGTCTGCTAAGTCCAAAGATCAGCCTCTTCAGGGCCTGGGGTCCCTGAGGAGGGCACAGGGGTCCTATGTACACTTTCTGGGCCTCTTGGCAGGATTGGCAAAGCAACATACTCTCACCTGAGCTGCTGAAATCCACGCCTGAAACACACAGGATTGTTGTTTTGTAGCTCATTTCTGTTGGGTGCAGGTGGGTCCTGGATTAATATATCATTGTTCTCTCTGGGTAACATATAGTCTATTACTTCTTAAGACTAAATCTGCTCACCTCTACTGGGGAGATGAATTCTTTCATGTGGCAAAGATTCCACAAGATCCAATCTTAATGAAATTCTTCAGGAAACAAGAAGGTCCATTTGTCTTAAGTCATTCTTTATCCTCACTGGGGAGCTTATTGGATGGAGAGAGAAACCGAGTCTTTTAATATTGAACCTCTTTTCCAGGTAGACCAGGATTTTGTACACAGGTCTGAGAGTGGTTCTCAGTTGTCCTTATCATATAGGTCTGCTTGTCTCCCAATTAGCCAAACCAAGGACTTTTCTCAGCCATAGTTTCCATTTGTGACAAGGATAACATGACCCACCAAACCTGGGGCATCAGGCTCCTCAGTATAGCCAGAGTATCTCAGTAAATGAGCCACATGGGACCAAAAAGCTCACGAAACATTTATCTGGCCTTTTGGGCCTGGGGAATTCAGTCTCTGCAGCTATTTCTTATTACTCCCCTTGACCTGGGTTGGTTTCTGGGTGTCAGGCTGATATGTTGGTGTCTGACCTGTGCTTGGCAGCTGCTGCCCTTGGGTTTCTTTCCTGGTCACGTGTACAGTTGGTTGTGAAGATCAGGGACCCCTAGAGTCCTGGCAGCTGACAATAAATCTCCATTCTTTTGTCCACAGAGGATCAGATTCTCTCAGAACTTGGCCACACCAATAGGATTTATGGCAACGTGGGGGACGTTACAGGAGGACAGTTAATGAATGGGAGCTTCTCCATGGATGGGACAGGACAACCCTATCAGGACTTGAGGGATGGGAGCCCCTTTGGGGTCCCCCAGTCTCCATCCTCCACCTCTTCCCTGCCATCCCACGCTCCTTTGCTCAATGGGCTGGATTACACGGTGGACACTAATCTGGGCATCATTGCGCATGCAGGGCAGGGAGTGAGCCAGACGCTGAGAGCCATGGCTGGGGGACCCACCTCTGACATCTCCACAGGAAGCAGTGTAGGCTACCCCGACTTCCCAACTAGCCCAGCCTCTTGGCTCGATGAAATGGATCATCCTCCTTTTTAACCTTCTTTCCTCCCCACCCTGCCTGTTCTGCTGGCTTGAGAGAATGTCTTCAAGGATCAAAGAGACTTGCCTCTTGAGGATCAAAACTGCACCAATGTGAATTTCCATTATTTTCAATGGAAGCCCTCTGCTGATTCCTAGAAGGCCGCGAGACCATGCTAGGGCATTGCTTTCTTGGGAGGTGGCAGAAGAGCAGCCTCATCTCAGTCACAGCACTGGGTGGACAGCCCAGAGTTCTAGGGATGCTGGCTTGTGGCTCCCTCCCCTCCTGTCCTGCTTAGAGGCTTTGGCTGCTCAGTGCTTTGATAGCACAAGGTGTCTGTGACCGGCCACTTTGGCCTTTGAGAACTCTGCTCCAGCTGGTGCGTCTCACACCACGCTTCCTTCCCAAACCACTGCTCTCACCAGAACCGAGGTTCCTGAGGTAGAGGCAGCATGGCCCTTGACTACAACAAAATGATTTGTGGACCACCCTGATTGCACCCCAATTAAAACAAAAAGCTATTAAAGGTCAGTGAAAATGTCGGTGGCCACAATTTGATATTGTAACATGCTCCCCCACCCCTTGTTGCTGTGAAAATATGACTTCTTTTCTACCTGGAAGTACAAATCAGAGAATGTCCATTTTGGTTTTTAAGAAATCCCATTGGTATCACTAAGTCTCTGATGGCAATAAGTGGCTTTCATTGCAGGCAACTCAGGCTGGAGCTGAGTGGCCCTGGACCTTCACAGACTGCCCGATGAGTCTCCTTGGTGCACAGTGTGCCTTTTAAATCTGCCTGTATCATTTACTCCTCCAGACAGGTCGTAGGCTACAAAATGATCAGAGCAAAACCATGGAGAGACCAGAATGACAATCAGGGAAAACATCTGGATTCCAAATGTGCTGTCTCTTTAGCCACACTGGCAGATGTCCATCTCTCAGAGCTCCCTGTCCTCCTTTGTAGGGTGAAATGAAATTTGGAGAGTCTGCTGGGCTTTGAGGGGCTGGATTAGGTGAGTCTACCCCTCCTGCCCCTTAAAAGCGAAAGCTTTTTCTGCTGTACTGGCTGACTCAGTTGGAGGACAGTCTTGGTCACTTCCAGGAACCAGTAATGCTTTTTTTGCCCACCTTGGTTGGAAAGAATAACTTAGGGAGCAGCCTTAAAATTGTGCAAAATGATCTAAATGGTCCTTAGGCTGTAGCTCTCTGGGTTACTGGCTGGACTTGTGCCATGCCTGGGCTCCAGTTCTGTGCTCAGAAAGCCAGAGCTCCTGGACTGGTGGCAGTGCAGGGACTCCCTGCTTGCTGATTTGCAATGGCATTTTACTAAGCCTGCAGCAAGGGCAATGCCAGCCCTGCCTGCAACAGGCTGCACTTCTGTGGGAAACACTGCTATGAGTGGTGTGGCAGCTGCCACTCAGGCACCCCACTTCCGGCCATCCGGAAGGTCTCCATGTGCAAACTGGGAATTTAGCCAGCTGGAATTGATTCCCACCCCCTTGGGAAACCACAATTTGCTTCTTCAGGCCTCACATTCTTTAAGATCATCAGGTAGGAAAAGGTGAGAAGCCACTGCCTTTCACATGAAGTGATGGGGCCAAAAGTCCTAAGGACCCCTTCCTCTGAGTGGTTGGTCATCTTTTGGGGACTGCAAAGATTTAGGCATGCCATAGGCAGGCTAAAGGAAGAAACAGGCAGTTCCTCTTTGGCTGCTGAATCTTTTGTAATCCCTCTTCTAGGACTAAGTTCAATTTGTTGTTGCTGTTGTTAGGTGCCATTGAGTTGGGTCTAACTCATAGTGACCTTGTGTGCATCAGACGAAACACTACCTGACACTGTGCCATGCCCACCACTCTGTTGGTGCTTCTCTATTATTCATAGAGTTTTCAATGGCTGGTTGTTTTTTGGGGAGTGGGCTTCCAGGTCCCTCTCCTTAGCCTGCAACACCTGCTGGTCTCAGGAGGTCTCCCATTCAAGTACTAACCAGGGCTGATCCTGCTTAGTTTCTGAGATCTGACGTGATTGGATGCAAAGGTGGAATGGCTGCAGGCAAGTTCAATTTAGTTTCTTAAAAAGATATGGTCAGTAAATTCCTGGATCAGCCTTCAGGCTGCCTTTTTGTTGATCAATTTTGTAGTGTACCCTTGTTTCTTCCTCTTCTTCTTTTTTGTTTTGGTGGGCTCTGGGTATATTTGTTTTGGCACTATTAGGTGGTTGAACCCAGAGCCTTGCACATGCTAAGCCAAGGCACTACCATTGAGCTGTACCACAAACCCCTTTTTTATATTTTTTAAAATTTTGAGACAGGGTCTAAGTTGCACAGGCTGCCTCTGGCCTGGAACTTGGGATCCTCCTGCCTCAGCCTCCTGAGTCACTGAGATTACAGGTGTTCACC
The DNA here is from genome assembly GCA_007922755.1 of Pedetes capensis. Lineage (NCBI taxonomy): Eukaryota > Metazoa > Chordata > Mammalia > Rodentia > Pedetidae > Pedetes > Pedetes capensis. The sequence continues at coordinate 139,751 of VMDO01001773.1, forward strand.
ATGGTACCTGGTGATTGGCCTGATTTTTGCTTGGGGAGTCCACAAATTGTAGACCTTTCTCTTTAGGTTCCATGTTTACAGATGGTATGTTAAGCCTATCCAACATCAAGAAGATTAGGGTGTGGATGGAGACACAAATGCAAGGTAACAAGCCATGTGAAGGAAAGGAAATTGCAACTGTCTATTTGGAGGACACACTCTTGTTGTTATTGTTAGGTGCCGCTGAGTCGTGTCCAATTTATAGCAACCCTCAGAGGGTTTTCAGTGGCTGTTTCAGGATTGCCTCAGGAGTGGATTGCCACATCCTTCTCCCATGCCACACTCTTAAATACCCCATTCTCTTAAATACCCCATTCTCACAATGTGCTCACAATGACACAGGAGAAAGGCGATGCTAGGCAGGCCAGCTGAAAAGCTGTCCTAGCCAGGCTGCTATCTCAGCTTGACTATGTGGCTTAGTAGCTCATGGGTTCAGAGGTACCTCGTGAATTTGAACACAGGATGGGACAGCAAGCTGGAATGTCCCCACTCTGTGTAGCACCACTGAAGATCAATTTAAGTTGACCAGTTTTGTTTTTGTACATTAGTCGTACTTACCCCAGATTCAGTGGTAGAAGAATGAGTGGCGTCCTCACTCATGCTACCACAGTGAGTCTCTCAAGGAATTCAGTGGGAAGTATAGTGGTGGTGTCAGTAGCTTCTCTGGTTTTATTTGGGCTGGTGAGCTGGAAAAGCTCTTGGGAGAGCACCGGCACTTCTGCTGAGAGCAGCAAACTCTAGCGCTCATTCAGAAACACAGCTACGCAGGTCTCAGATTTTACATGGATGTCTCTGCGAGCTGTGCTGACCTCACATGGTCCAGTGTGCTGAGAAGCACTGCACGCCAAGTCTGTTCCTTGGCTCTTCTGTGGTTTGAGCTGGAGGACAGGATGTTTCCTTTCGATTCTCTTGGAGGTACTCCTTGGCTTCTTAGTAGTCTATGACTAGGGTACCAGGGGCTCCCTGGTAGCTCTTTCCCCTTGCCTAAGGACAGGGATGATTTTTTTTAGGAAAATGAAATGAGACCTTCTAGAGGCATTCACAATATTTGGGCCTGCCTCTGGGTCAAGAGAACAGGTAACTAACAACCATTATCTGCAGTGCCTGCCCAACAGACTTCTGAATCTTGTTAACACTAACCCATAAGGTTCTAGTGGTAATTGGTAAAAGCAAAAATGGGAACTGAGTGGCTACAGAGAAATCTCTGTTTGCTGAAAAGGAAATGGAGGAATTTCCATGGAGGAAATACAAATCTAAGGGCTAACTGGCCTGATGGGCATGTCACCCTGTCACAATGTCACGCAGTGGGGTTTCCTCGATCTTCACAGACTTGTGGCACAGCCTCAGGCACATTCCTTTCAGTATTTGTGCTTGCTTTTTCTTGCCTCAGGTTGTGAATGTAAAGAAAGAGGAGGAAGATCAACAACCATACTGCTAACATTGTTCTGCAAATTAGTACAGTGAAATGAGAGGGTAAGAGAACAAAAGTTAGACTGAAGAAAAGCATTTGGCCTGTCCTTAAAGGTTGTGTGTGCCACTGCAAAACATACCATCTAATAAGACAGTTGGGGGCTGTTCTATCTTCAACATTAAGTTCACTTTGTAAGGAGGTATAAGAAATCTGTAGAACACAAGACATTCCCATCTTTGAAGCTCAAAGCTGGTGGTTTTGAACTGCCTGCCTGCTTGTAGGAGGGAGTTCAAGGCTTCTGAGCCTTGTGCTGTGTGACAGTCCACTGTCTGGCACCTACCCCTTTCCCCTGCCACATGCTACACCTGACACCTAGGTTCTAACCATGGAAATAATGACCACACCTCCTCAGCCAGCAGGGTCTGGAAGGCCTGAGGAGGCTCATTTTTAAACATTGCACTTTAAAAACTGGAAACCATAAGATGAAGAAAAATTCAATTAAGCGGAAATGAGTTCAGTTTTATTGCCTGCTGCTGAAGGGCTCTGGGCATGCTGAAAGCTAAATAAAAGCACATCACTGGCTCTCTCTTTCTTGGATTGGTCAACTGGCCCTTTTTGCAGTAGTTGCTCCAACTGCTCTAACACAGTGACTGGAGCCAAAAAGAGAGAGCTCAGCAAAGCCATCCCATCCACACTCTGCTTGGTAGGACCACACGAAAAGCACAGTTTCACGCTGCTAGCTCTGGTGAGGAGACAGCTGCAGGTTTGGAAGGGGTGCCACACATTCCTTTGCTTAGGGAGGCAGAGCCCAGGTGGACAGAACAAGGACACCCGACAGCCTGTTGCCCACCTAGAGGCAAGGATCACATTGGACTTTCCCACCTGAGGACTGCATTCAGCCTAATGAGCAGTTTTGGGGTGCAGGTCCAGAAGCTGCTCTGAGCTTGCATTTAGACCTCCAAGCCCCAGATCTCCTAAGCTCCGGATTGTGACCCTCGTCTTTCGCAGTGTAAATTTTGTACAGTTAGAAAGAAATGGAGTCTCGTCTCTGGGAACAAATGAAAAAGAAAAAGAAAAAGAAAAAAAAGCAAACAAGGACCCACTCCTTATTTA